>KN714610.1:34272-592023 GCA_000812005.1 Coccomyxa sp. LA000219 | reverse complement strand
GCTGGCCCAAGTCAGAGCAGGTGCAGCCTTGGTGCTGGCGTGCTATGCCAGATCATGTGCAGACTCAACCCAGAGTATATAATTGGCAATGGGATGCGGGTTTAGATGGTTGACGCCTCATATGGGTGGCAATTGAGGTATATCCAGAAGTAATTGAATTCTAGGGTAGTTGAAGTCATGCACAGGCTTGCATGGGTGATGGCTAGGCCCCTGCACCATCATGGGTCACCCATGGTGTCACTCATACTGTATGAGTCATACACCTCTGAGAGTGATATGATCTTGGCTAAGTTGAATCGGATATAAGTCCGCTAGGGAGCAACTTCATGCCACGGGGTTGCCTAGTGGGACCAAATCCTTGCCAAGTGCTCAATGCTAGCTCAACCAAGTGCTCGGGGGTGCTCATGTGATTTTTGTGGCCAATGGAAGCCCTTGGCCACTTCACGTGCTGGCCCAAGTCAGGAACAGGTGCATCTTTGGTGCTGACGTGCTATGCCAGATCATGTGTAGAGTGAATCCAGAGTACAGATCATGTACAAACTTAAGCTAGACTATAATGGCCTGTGCTACCACTCGGCCAAGTCCTAGCACTTCCACACAGAATTGCAGGCCCCGAAATCCTACTAGGGCTACCAAGTAAGCCCTAAGGCAGCACATGCATCATAATTTGCTTGACGGTCGGTCATTGACAAACCATCCATCTCCCTCATCTCAACAAAGAAGGGACGTATATATTGTGAGGAGCTACTGTGAGGCCAGGACAATATGATGATCTTGAGCCAGCTAGCCAATACCTACCAAATACCAATCAAGACTTTGCTTTGTATTAAATATCTCTGCGGCTTGGTGTTTGTTGCAGCGTGTGCGCTTGTCATGCCTCCTGACCTTGGTATAGAGAATCCTCCCATGATTTGCCCAGTCCTTATGTCTCTCCAAGGTACGACCGGAGTGATATTGGTCAACAAACCACCACCATTGGCATGCTGACTCTGGCTCGGAGCTACTGGCGTAGTGGCTGAAAAAAAAACATATCATGATGATACAAGGATTGTAACCCACTCCAGACGCACACTCCGGAAGCGCGGGCCGCTTACCCACACACCTATGAAGGTGGCAGCACCTCTGTCTTTATGTCGAGTGCGATGCAATGGCAGTGCTTGAAGGGAAGAGAGCATGGGATCCACCGCTGCAGATGAGCGTCAGCACGGCGAGCGAAGATGATAGTACTGAGGACCACAGCCGGGATAGCCTTTGTTACAGGCTGATAGAGCCCCAGGGGCTCTGTAAGGGCAACATTGGGCATCAGGTAGGCAGTAGCAGTGTGACGTCGATGCCATCAGTGGGCGCTGAATATCTGTCATGTAGTCCGCCACCAGTCTGTGGCTGTCTCACTGCCTGGCACGTAGGGCGTCTTGCCTGGATGTGTGCGCGCCAATCAGCGGCAACAGGGATCACACAGCGCACAACCATATTTGGCCCAGCTGCACTGGTGAACTTTGCTCATAAAAACATGCCCTTGTGATTTATGGCACAGCCTGGTACATGATTGCATGGGCCGTGCTGCATGAGTTTCTATGCATCCATGTACTAGGGACTATCAGACGGGTGCCATCATGTCTGTATGAGGCTACAGGCAATTCTCATTGACTTGAAGCAGCGCTTTACCATGGACCAAAGCACTAACACCATGGTGAGTTTTCTGGAGAGGCAATGCCGACATACCAGCGCTTGATGGAGGAGCCCTGCTTGGGTTCCATGACACGCTTTGGGATTGTTTGGGGATGGTGTGGTTGGCCGTATGTTGACGGGGCAGGTGGCCCCCCTTCTGGCCTTTGATCACGTCCCTCTGGCTGCAGCCATGGCCGAATGTTAATGTCCAGCAGACACACAGGCTTCGAGGCATGCACTACACAGGAAGGCTGATGTGTCCCAAGCGTGGCCTCAGCCTGGGAGTTCAGGCGGTGACTTATGTCGCAGGATGCACATCCAGAGCCATCAGCTACACTTGATGGCATGGCAGTGTATCTGCGAGTCGTAGAGTGATGGCTCTCACACAGGCGTAGGCATGCAATGACTGAGGACGCGTCACCTGCATCTGCTTCTCGCGTTCCATCAGTCTTTACGCAAAGCCCCTGGTGAGTGTTGGCCTACGAACTCGCGTGAACATCTCTGCCAAAAGAGGGCTATGAGTCTGCGCAGAAGAGTGCGCTAGCGGGTGTTTACAAATGCTAAAACCACTTCGGAGGCATTATCAGCTCAACCATACCTCCTATCGCTCACCACTGCATATAAACGGCTCCTGGTGTGGGGGAATCCTTTTCATGGTAACCTTGGATTGAGGCAGGCCAAAATAGAATGATCTACGAGGTGCTGGGAAACAAAGCGCAAATGTCTCAAAACATCTTCGTAAAGTCCATTGCGTCTAACTGTCAACCTTTTACTTCATTCTAAGGACCACTGAGCCAGCAACTCTCTCACTGCCTGATTACCAGCGGATGACATGGACAGCTTCAACGACTCTGTCCTGGGCAAGGATCCGGTCACGCGCCGTAACCGTACACTGATTGGTAGGACCCAGCTATTACAGTCTTTCTCATATGCGAGGAGATGCACGCAGCACGCTGCAAAAGCCCCTGACAACGTCACGTCACTGCAGTGGTGCTTTGTCAGCGATGAACCGAGTTGGCGCCTATTTGCCCTTTGACGGCTGCAGCCTTGAGACAACAGCAGGCTTATTACCCCACAGTGACGCTGCGGCCGTGCCCTGCAGGTGGTGCGATCCTGCTTGGCGGAGTATACTACTGGATGACACAGCGGCATGGGGAGAATGTGCCACAAAGTGAGCTTCTACTGCACTTCATTGCATTCTGCTGCCTGCAGATCTGCAGCAGCACCTGCAGTGCCGCTTCCTCAAATTCAATGCAATGTTGACACATTCAGCCTCTCTGCAACGCAAAGAGCGCTGGCAACTTGGATGGTTGGATAAGTGGTGCCCTCTGCACACCCAGGGGTAGCTCAGGATGCAAAGGAGAAGGCAAAGCAGGAGGCTGAAAGGATCCAGAAGAATATTGAGGAGAAGGCGCGCAGCAACCGCAATTGAGTAGGCGCTACACAGCGACATTCGTGCCAAAGGGGATATCCTCTATGGGCATGCGACACATACAGCCCATACGACATGTCTGTGATAGGCCCGGGCACGAAGGCTTACTACATGTGCCGCTTACACTAAACTCATTGGTAAATGTGATGTAGAGCGTGACACGATCCCTGTAGCATGTGAGCAATACAGACATGCCTAGTCTGCACATCTGTGCGAAGCACCTGCCCTCAGACAGGGCTTCAAGCTCTACAGAAGCATGAAAACCTACTTGTCCGTTATGCCACATCTAACCGGTGCCTAAGGCATTTGTTGCGCATGCCTAGCCCCTCTGCCGCAGCACATTCTACCGAAGCATGCGCATCTGGTACAGCGTCGCTGGCTGCTCAGAAAGGGCGCAATGTCACACTGAAGTTCCTGGCTAATCTAAACATAGCAGCTCCCACTGATATGGTACACTTATGCATGTCGTGGATCAAGCCTCTCTGCAAACAGCGACAGCACCCAATGTTGTATGCTGTGACCTCTTGCTGGCGTCCCCAGGGGCGGGGGGGTTGGCCATTCCCGCTGCACTGGAGCCATAAAGCCCCATCTTCATGAACCGTGTGCCGTCAATACCATCATCCTATGCAGGCCACAGAGGCTACACTTGAATGAAATGCTAGGGGAATGCTTGACATATGACCATGCTGATTGGCTCAAAGATGCCTCATATGCGCTGCCATTTCAGCTACAGAAGTCCTGCTGTCGAATTGGGCGGAGCACAGAAGACTTGACATCCTAGTGAGCTCTTGTAGCCAGAGATATGCATTGCCAGCAGGATACAAGCGCACTTCATGCTCTAGTCCTCCTTATGCAAGACGGCTGTAATGTGAACCGCATCCCTGCAGCCCGAACATGTGCTGATCATCCTTCTGGTGTCAATGAGCTGACAGCACCAACAGTACATCACTGGATGTGGTACTCCAGACGAGCATTTTAGCTGCACATGCTCCGTTTACAGGTAGAGCACCCTCCTTTTCCCAGACCAGCCAGCCTTTGGAGACTCAGAACAGTGTGGTGTTGGAACACGGCATGCGTAGTTGCCGGATAGACCACAAGGGCAAGTGTGGAACGAATCTGTCCCTGTTTGCATATCGTGGATGCGGAGCGCCGGCTTGGCTGGCTACTTTCCCCGTGGAGTGGGCATGTCCATGCTGAACATGTCCGAGGATTCGCTCTGCTCTGACGCTGTCTTGGGAAGCCCGGGCTCGTGCTCAGGCAGGGCCGCCAGGTGCTTCAGAGGCTGCTTGGAGGAGGACTGCCGCTCCATAAGCACCTCTGGCGTGGGCGACTGCCCCAGGACTGATTTTCCGCTCCTGCAGATACACAGCTGTAAGCGGGATGCCCCAGCTCGCCACCAATGCCTCCGGCACGTGAGGATATCTGAGGGCTATTCTGTGGATACAATTCCCTGAACTGTATGTCGCTCAAAGTAGCGCGAACCCCTCCACAGCCAGGCTTGAGCAGCTTCAGGTGACAGGATGAGGATTACCGTCCGCTGGGGCTTGGAGTGCTCCACCTCACACGGGGGCTTGCTCTGGATGCGGGCTCCCCTTCGCCAATGGACCTGCGTCTGCTGCCCTCCTGCACGAACGAGGTATATTACAGGCCGCTCATGCTTGAGATAGCAGGTGAATGTGGCTCATGTGCTGCAGAGCCAGGCTGTCATCAGTATTGATGCAAACAAACAAGAGACTGCTACATTACAGGTATTCTGAACTCACCAAGCCAGCAGAAAGTGCTCCTGAGCCATTCCTGACATCTGAAGACATGCGCATGCTGTCTTCCGGGATAGGCTTCAAGCCGCGCTCCCTACTCTGCCTGCCAAGTGTGCCACCCTCTGCATCTACCGCCCGCAGCAGATCACTGAGCTGCTGGTCATCCTGCAAGAAGAGAGCTTGTCAGGCGCTCTCCTGCAGGACAGTGGCTGCATACCATCTGCAGAGATGCATGATGACGAATCATCCTCAGATATGTTACAAGTGTGTGCCTTGAGCATATGATGTCCTGATGCAGGAGGGTCCTGCTTTTTTGGTGAGCTCTGCCAGGGTCCTACCTTGTCCAGGATCCATGATGTGCGGTGCGTTAAGGTCCTGTAAAAGCTCGGCGATCTCCCCATTGGCAGATCTCCACTGTCTCCCTGTACACAGACAGCAGCCTTGCACGCCTGCTCACACATAGTGTATCTGTCTTCTGCGTATCACCTCAACCCGCACAGGCAGCACTGCCGTACTCCTGAAACCAAGCATTGCGTACGGGACGCTGGGCAGTGCATGTCGGGATAAGCAAAAGGGAGTCTGCACACTCAGGGGTCCGGCGTGATGGCTCCCTCTGCCCAGGAAGGATGGTAGGACTGCACAGGTATCTGACTGACAATCAAAAGCTCACAGTAGTGCATGCGGGTGATGAACATAGAGGGCACACCGATGTGGTGCTATCGGCATCTGCTGGCCCATGCTGGAACATGTTCAGGAGGGAGCCACGAGAGGGCAGCCTCCCCTTCAGCTCCGATGGCAGGCTCCCCCGCCCGCCCAGCTGCTCCGGTGGTTGCGGGCCTGCAGGCCGCAGGGCACATGCACTAAGCCTTACATACAATACACGACTTGTACATGGTCCTCGCCGAACAGGCCCTCAGAATAAGGAGTTGTTGCGCAGCACATGTACAAATGGAAAAGCTTCCCATTGTAAGCGTCTGTCATTTGTATTAGGCAACACTACGTGAAGGCCTGCACAGCATCACTCGAGATGTTCTGCTGAGATTGGCCAGGCATAAGCCTGCAGCCTCAAAATGAGTGTCCCGGTACATGGCAGCATAGTGAAACCCCTACCTTCACCTGCGGCAGCCTCCACATCGGTGGGTGCAGAGGAGCTCCTCTGCAGGTCCTCCGGGTCGGCGGTGGGGATGGGCACCACGTGCGCCTGCCGGTCCGAGTGGGGGACGTAGATGGAGTAGAGCGGCCTGAAGTTGGCGATGGAGGAGCGCTTGGTCAGCGGCGCTGGCCCGTCCGCCTCGTCCTCTGAGGAGAAGCCGCCGTTGTCGCCCTTTCCATGAGCCGCCGGGCTTGACCCCTGCAGAGACATCACACTTGCGGCCCAGCAATATTATAATTTTTGCAACAGAGTGTGCACTTCTCTTGCTGCCTGCACAACACACTGGCAATGTACACGCATGTAAGTTCCTACAATCAACAGTGCGCCTTGACTGTGTCTATCCCAACAGGACTGGAACCCACTCCTTGCAAACTGGCAGGGTGAGCAGAAGGTTAAATGTAACAGACCTGAGCATAGATGATGGTGCCGGCCAATAGCAGTGAAAAGCCAAAAAGCTGTATCCAAGATGCAGGACTTATCCAGGCCTCTCCGACATCCAGACCCTTTGGGAGCACACTGTACAGGACCAGGTTTACAGCCCAGACCTGCATGTCAAAATACAGCATCTTCTGCACTTCCAAACACATTGATGGAACAACGCTTGTATAATGTCTGAGTGGATGACATGCTGTGTCCTTCTGGCTGTGCTGGGCTTGCAAGAACCGGACTCTCACAGCATCACAGCCTGAATCATAGAGTACAGTGGATGCTTACTGACGCCGTGCGAGCCGTGAGCATCACAGCTCGGAAGACGGACCCCAGCACTTGCGTGACCATGAGGCCAAAGACGTTCAGCCCCACCACGCTCCAGAAGAAGAGCACGTTGACAGCGTTGAGCACATCGTCATTCCACAGCATGACGATGCTGTCTATGGTGTTCTCCTCACGGCCACCTGGAGCGGATCGCTTGTTAACGCATCAGTAATCGTCAACCTTCATGAGGCAGTCAGGCTGGGCCAATGGACGGGGGAGAAGTTAAACCTTGTGACGGTAGGCATGATAGATAGAGAGCCGTCAGACGAGATTGGTGCCTTTCTCACACAGTGACCGTGCACTGGCACGGAAATCAGAGGCGCACACCGATGTCAGTCCCTGGAATGATCCAGGCAAGTGGCATCCCAACCAGAGCCATGCCCACAGTGCCCCAGAAGCCCTCCCAGCCCAGCACCTGAACGAATGCATCCACCCTTAGGCCTTGGAGCACATTCGCCACGGAATAACAGAGGTTGGCATGCAGCCGGAGGATCAGGGCATGCGTGTGGAGTCAGGAACACTCACTTCCGCACAGCTGAAGAAGGCTTAGCCATAGCAGCCATGCTTTGCTCACTTCCCCACAGCACAGAGACCATCTCATGCAGAGCTCACCTCCATGGGGTGAAGATCCATCTTTGCCAGGAGGGACTCCTCCATAATTAATCTCACAGCCTGGAGAATCTGCGAGGCCAACGTCAAAAGAATGCCAAGTGTGATAGCGCCACCAGTGCTACCCTGCATCGTTTCATGCTGCCTCAGACACCCTAACTCTTCACATCCCGCATCCGGGTGCCAAAGCAGGTCAATCAAGTCCCTAGGTTGTCAAGTTCTTTCTGGGACCTCAAGCAAACAATGGTGAGGGCATTCTTGCTTAAACCGGACCCCCCCTTAAAGCCTGCAGCTTGGTGTGCTAGGATTGCGCAGCTCGTGAGAGGCATGATCTAGTTTCCTTTCTGAGCTGAGCTTACGTCATGCTTTGCTTGCATGCAGGCTGGGTCGGAGCGTGGGCAGGTTGGAGGAGGATAGAATATGTTGGTGAGAGAGACAATCACAACCGCCACCAGGGTCAGGCCAATCCCTGCAAGGAGCATGGAACATGTGCGCTTGCACTGATCCAAGCGACATCTATCCGACCTTTACACTACTCTATGCTCAGATACAAAGCACTCTGGGAGTGTGCTTCCAAGGAGCTGGCAAGAGAATGACAGTCTCACAGACTTATGATTGTTGCTTGCATAGATTCATGATAGCATCATTGATAGAAATGTGTACAATGATCTGCACACCTGTAAGATGCAGCCAATTGAGGCGGCGCTTGAGGATGATGACTGAAAGAATGGCGGTAAAGATGATGCAGGAACCTGTAAGCCATCACCCACCCTTCTCTAGCTTGCATCAAAGGGAAGCCCTGGAATCATGCAGGACTGACCACCATGCAGAACATGCTGGCGACATCTTCTGTCTGCCACAAACACAATACCGTGTCTCGCTCCTTGTCAGGATGCTTGGCGGGTTATTGAAGAAGGGCGTCACCTGATAGCATCTGAGAAACAGATGCGCTGATGTACTGAAGCCCCATGCCTTGCACTATGATGGAAAGCATGTTCAGAACTCCAGGCCATGCCAGAACACTGAGCTGCTTCCAGGTCTTCCTTTCCTGGCTCACAGCAGGCTGCGTATGCAAGGCCTCTTTCTGTAAGAGGGGTTGCTGTAGCTCCTTCTTCCTGTTTCTACGCCACCGCAGGATTGCTGCAAATCTCTGGTGACCCCAGTACAGCAGCAGGCTGACCAGACATGCTAATCCTGACTCCAAAGTTGTGAACCTGCATATCACAGGATGGAAGCATTTTAGGAGCCATAAGTGTGAAAGCAAGCTTTGTTGCATGTAGATATCAGCATGCGCAGCGAAATCAGAGCTTTGCGTCTAGGTGTGGGCAGGAACAGGGCCTGACGTAGATCCAAGGTTGCCTCACCAGGGTTTCTCAAAGTTATGGACAATGTGGTCCACCCCCTCGCCTTTCAATTGGAAAAGAACTGCAAGATCATAAATTGCTGTCAGACGTTATGTCATCCCAGAGGGGCGCCCCTTCATCAGGCAGCCTGTTCATCACTGAGAGACCTACCTTTTCGAAAGAGCGCCGAGCCGGTCGAAGAGATGCCCAGTCCTGTACATGAAGAACACTTTTGATCAAGAACTACAAATTTGCGCTTTACAGCACGTCATGCAGACAATGTCGCTCTGTACTAACAGCGGCTGTCGTGCACATTCACCTGTCACAGCAAGTACGGTAGACATTGAGAGCACTGGAGTGGCTGCCCGACCACTCAGGCCCCCGCCGGAGTAACGTCTCGCAATCTTTTGGGCTTTGAAGGCCTGGAAGGATCTCCTTTCATCAGAAAGTGCAAGGCTGACGGCAGCTTCTTCCTCAACGGGAGCTGCACTCTCAAGACTTGGCCTGGCTGTCAAGACAATGCGTTTCGCCGGTTCCTGTATGTCCTGAATGCAGATCTGGCTGGGGAGTAGATTAGCGTTGCATGGGGGCTCCTTGAAGGCTCCTGCAGGCCTTGCCTATGAGCAGGTGCCGTCCATGCCCCTGGCCATTTCTCGTAGTGTCTCAGCTTGGGCAGTGCAGGCCAGCAAAGGGGGATCTCACAAGCTCATGAGCTCTCTCGATATGAGCATAGCCATCGTCGGTGAGGGAATGAGCCATCAGCACACAGTCTGTTGATACACCTCTAGTGATGTAGCCTGGTCAGCAGCAGGTCCGCCAGACTGACTTTGTATGCGACACACAGGTGGTGGCTTTGCCGGACTATCAGCAGCGGAGAAGTTGGCACAGAATGGCATCTCAGTGACAGTGTATGACATGGGGCGTAGTCCAGGTATGGCCTGGCATTCCCTCAGGGGATCCCAAATAACCAGTCCCCAAGTACGTCAAGAGAAAGTCTAGTAGCCTGAGGAGTCATGCCAACAACAGGCGGGCGAGCTTCCACCAGGCATGTAAAGGAGGATGGCATGTCCTTGAAGTTTGACCACGGCTGCCAATTCTGGAAGGTTTCAGACCCTGCTCTGCTGCAGCATGTGAGGGGGTGGGAGCAGCAAGGTGTGCTGTAATCTCATTGTCAAATGAGCATCCCATGGAACCCTGTAGGTCATGTATCAACAAAGCTCCGCCCCTTCTTCACATTTGCGGAAAACAGGAGCAGTGCGGTGATGTGCGTGGGATCCGCAAGCTCTGCAAGCTCCCAGCTTGACAGAAAGGATGTTTTGGCAACTGCGATAATATCCTGCCCCGCTGGGATCAGCCTGACAAGGGATCACATTGCAGAAGATGGGCATCACCTTTGGGACTTGTGACCTTCAACATTGGTGTACTCACAGGCTTTCTGAAGCCCTGGACAGCCAGGCTGGGCAGTCTGGATGCTGCCTCTGGCACCTTCACAGACCAGAGAGAGGCGCACGCCTCGGCCGGGGCCAGCACCCGGGGCTTCTGCGGCATCATGGCACCCGGGGAGGTTTATGTGGGTGCTCCCGGCATGAGCGCCATCTGCGCCGCGCTGTCTCAGCACGCCAACATCGATGGGAAGTGGGGCGCAAAGGTAAGCCCCAACATCAGCAGCTACCTCTTTTTGACTTTTGCATGCCAGCCTTGACAATGCCTGTGGTAGACTGGCATCATGTGCAACGTTGCATGAGCGGGGGGCAGATGCTTGCAGGTGAAGCGGGCTGTCAAGCAGGACAGCGGCTTGTGGGAAGTCACTGCTGAGATAGGCAAGGACAAACAGGTCCACACGGCGCTGCATAAGGGGCTTGTCATCGCAGATCAAATGAATGCAAGATCGGGTGAGATCTCCTGGTTGCCTTTGTTGATGTGCATGCACATGCCAGACGGTTGCCAATGTCAGCGGCGACCAGCGCAGTCGTACCTATCGTAGGATCCTTTTACATTATATGTTTTTTTTATCAGGGGACCTTGCTTTGAGTACGGCAGGCTGCACCTAACGGCATCTCCTCTGACGCAGAGTCACCTGGATATGTGGAGATGGAATCCTACAACGCAAGCACTATCATGCAGCAGCTGTGCAATATCAAAAGCAGCCCCAGGTTCTCCCTGATGCTGGCTCTGTCAGAAGGCGTGATTCAAGCGCCTTTCGATGGGGCTAGCATAGAGAATAGTTGCACTATTGAGTGGATAGCTAGAGATACTTCAAAGCCAGGCAAGCTGCTGTATCTCAGCTGCTGCATGCATGGGTCATACCGGGATGCCACTGTTGTACTCGGTCTGATGAGGATGTACAGCAGCGACAAGCCACAAGCTCTCTGATTGTGCTTCCAATCCGAGGCTGCATGCAGGCAGGGAGAGGCACGATGGGCTAGAGTGTTGGGTTGCTGTGACAACCGAGGAGTATGCCAAGCAGCTACTCGCAGAAAAGCCACTGACCATTGATGGGACATATGTTCCCCAAACACAGGACTACCTGTCAGACACTGCTACAAAGATCTGGACAGCAGTCAGAAGCTTATTGGATCTGTCTGAAGGTATGTCACACTGCTATAACACTCTTTCTGTGGCCTGCGGGCGCCTTCCATTGCTTTTGCATACCTTCATGCGCGCCACAAAACACCCTTCATCTCGAACAGTGTGTGGATCGAGCCAGCATGTGAAAGGGACTTGGCAAACCAAACCTCCCTTGTCGGTGGAGCGTTGGCTGCATTACATTGCAGATGGAAGCACTTTTATTAGAAGTGCATGTGCGGTGTCCAGGGGTTGAGCCGCGGCCTGCGTACTTGCATGCGCAGCGGTGGGGCAGCTCCTTCAAGGCGGATGTGCTTTCAGAAGTATGCTTATCAGATTCCACCCAACAGCTGGCTGCCTGTGGAGACTTTTGTAAGGAGTCCACTTCAGAAGGGGCAGTCAGAAGTGGGTTAGCTGCTGCAGATGCCATCATGGCATGGAAACTGGCTGCATGATGCACGTGAGTCAGGGCAGCTATGTGTTGTACATACTACCACTTGGGCTGGCGTATGACTGTGTTATTGTGAGGTGGTAAATGCTGTAATTCCTTGTGATTATGCAACAGAGTATTCTTCAGGAGAAGTTGCCTGCGCAATGTGAGTCGATGCCCTCAAATGATAGATTATAAGATTGCCCTCTTGCTCAAACGTACACCCCACGCCAAGGCAGGTCAAGAGGTAGCAGGAGACTGCTTTTCTTGAAAGCACCCCATACAAGCCAACAACATCTGTCTGCGTAGAACACAAGCCGAAGAATGCACCTGTATACGTGAGGGTCTCTTCTAGTCATTGCGCGCCAAAGCGATCTGGGCTCGCAGGCACTTAGCCAGGTCATAGCACATGCAATGTCTGGCAGCCTCCAGCTCACCAAATCGATGGCTAATCCTTACTTCACATATCTCTAGGCACCCAAACACCGCACAGAGAATTTCGCGAGCAGTCAGCCTTTCACCTCAGATCCAATCTGAAGTCGTACATGACTCTCGGCTTTTCTGCCGCTCAGCAGTCACTGCCATGACAAAGGGTGAATCTACGAGCACAACTCCACCGGCAGCCTCCACCAAGACCAAATTGCGCATCCTGTGCCTGCATGGTTATCTGCAGAATTCAGAGGTGAGCCAAGGGGTCTCCTGCAGGTGCTCCCAATGCGAGATGAGCCCAGAAGCCAGGACACTATGTTCAGTGCAGGTGTTCAGTGGAAAGATTGGCTCCATGCGAAAGGCATTGAAGAGCAGAGCAGAGTTCATATTTATGGATGCACCGCATGAGGCTGAGGGAGAAGAGGCTGAAATCAGGGCTGCTGGCGGAACAGGAGAACACCCAAAAACCTGGTGGCTCTGGGAGGTACACTGCTGGATCCCTTGTTTTGAGAAAGGAGGAAACCACCTGTCGATGGGTATTCTCTTACAGCAAAGCGTCCTGGGCACTGTCTGATGCAGAGCCCCTTTGCACTAGATTCTGGATGACAATATCATTTGTATACCACATGTCCGCGTGGCCGGGATCTCAGTTACGGACTGATTGTGCAGTCATATGGCAGGACATAAAGAGCACAAAGCGGCCTTCAAAGGCGGCGCAGTACACAGGGTGGGAGGCATCCTCCAGGAGCATAAGTGAGGCGCTGCAAAGAGAGCGCCCAGTAGATGGCATTCTTGGTGAATCCTCCCTGCCGCCAGACCACTGTCATTGGAGTGACAGAAAGGCCGTCCTGTCTGCAGCTGAGCGTGCCACTGGAGCAAACAACGTCCCAATGGATACCTCTCAGTGGCCGTGAACAGACGCAACGACGATGCTTGCAGGCTTCTCCCAGGGTTCTGTGGCTGCGGCTCTCTTCCTGGCAGAGATGCATGCGCAGAAGCAAGCCTTGGGCCTGAAATTTGCCATCTTGGTAGGCAAAGTCTGCCAATAATATCTCCTGGCTTGCACTTGTGAATATCTCCTGTGCATGTCTCACGAACTAGATCGGTATCAACATACCTACCATGGGACAGGCAATCAGCCACTTGCGTTCTCCAAAAGCAACCTCCATTGCTTGCAGCCAACCCTGAAGAAACTTCTGAGGTGACCTCAAGAGAACCAGCACTCTGACAGCATGGGATCTAGGCGCCCATGAGAACTGCTCTCCTGTGCAGATAAGCAGCTTCATGCCAAGGGATGAGAGGTATTCAGAGCTGTTGGACAAAGAGCGCATGCAGATTAGATTGCCCACACTCCTTGTGCATGGCACAAAAGATCAGCTTGTGCCTCTCGCTCAAGGCAAAAAGCTCTCTAGCACTTTTCCAAATGGGACAATGCTGGTACATGAGGGTGCTCATTATGTGCCTGCATGTTCTGGAGAGATCAAGCAGTCAAGTGTAAAGAACTTTACAATTGAGGCAGCGACAGATCAGCAAAAGACGGTGCAGTCATGACATAACCACCCTGATGCAACATATGTCAACAGGCCTATGATGATGGCAAGTGATTCAATAGATTGGCGTGGAAGGGCAGATACACTGTAAGACACAATCTCCAGACCATGAGAATCACACTTTCAGGACTCCTGCAGAAGTGTGAGCATTCTGCCACATATATGCATGTGGTCTCAAACATTTGAAGGACCCCTTCACCACAATGTACATGTTCTGTGTCAGGTCTGGGCTCCCGCAATCACCTTATTCAAGCAAAAATTGTGCAATTCTGAATGCAACGTCTGCCACTGAACAACAGCTCTCTGAGCCTCTTGCAGCTGCTCCTTCAGCCTTTGGTTTTCTGCTTCCAGGCTTGCTTCTGAATTGCTTGAGGGCAGCGCCTCTGCGTTGCTTGCAGGTATTCCTTGCTCAAGATCATTACTCCCATGTGTGCGGGCTGCTGCGTCGCTGCTACTGCTCAACATGCTTAGGTTGTGAGCTACCTTGAGCAAATCAAGAGGCTGTGCATTGGCAACAGCCAGGTTTGTGAGAGCCATGCCGTTCAGCAGCCCTGTTTGCAAGACTTGGCCCCTGCGTCAGGTAGCAGCATACATCAGAACACCGCCTGAACCAGGGAGGCAGTTGCATGCAGCACAGGGCAGTCAACTGCATCAGAAGTCTGCTGCCTGGAATGCAGGGGGTAACGCTCGAAGTAGATAGTTCTGCTGAAATTGCAAGATGTGCAAAATATGAAGATGATATTGGAGTGTATGGGCCCTGTAAGTTCAGGGGTGAAACCCTATCAAGTTGCATGATCGAACAAACCACAGGACTGGAAACCAGAGGCACACTGGTGATCATTCAGGGCGTAGCGGGTTGGACCTGTATGTACTGCTTCCATCAAGGAGAATGGCAGGGCCTTCCCATGGCTGCAAGGCCCCCTGCATGCCCATGAATTTGCAGAAAGGCGCCAGTGGCTGCGGCCTCTTCGGGGCAGTGCTGGGAGAGCCTGCACGACCAAAGCTTAGCCAAAATTGATTGAGGCCCATCCTGGTGTGCAGCATGGCACTGGCAAGCAACCTGCAAGTATTGATCTTCTGTCTCACGCAAACGCATGGGTACAAAGGCTAATCAAGTCGCGTGAGCTGGGCACCTGAATCAGATGAGCTTATTCTGCCCTGCCTGCCTTGACCACTGGCCAGGTGAGGAGGCCTGTCCAGAACTATGAGGCCGGTCACAGGGGCTTTGTCTGGAGCGGATATCACTCTCATGCACTGGGAACTTCTCACTTCCCACACCCTTGCCGTCCCATCCTCTGAGCCTACGACAAGCCATAGCAGGAGTCAGTAAGGTCTAAATACCTCAAACATACTCTACCATGGGGTTTAGGAGTTGAAAAGGCAGTGTCAAGCTATATGAGCTTGCCCTGATGAGATACATGCCCACCTTGGCCTTGAGTCCCACTCACCACCCTAGATCCTTACGGAGGTGTATGTAACGCTTAGGAGAGCACGACAGCCACACCTTCAACAATGCCAGCATATGTTCCTCAAAGAATGCCCAAGCTCTGCTGAATGTACTACAACCTTGCACCTGTGGGTGGGAGAGCCCTTTCTTGCCACACCAGGAGACATGTAGTGAGAGGGAGGCTGGTCAGAAAACAACCTGACAGCATGAACATCCCGTCCACAGTGTAGGTAAGCGAGGTCACGGCTTGTGTGTGCCCATGCAGAGGAGTCCATTCTCTGTCATGAGCTTGCATACTGATATCCGCGGCTGCTACACTATCCAGTGATGCACTCTCTACAGCAGCCCCACCCACCTGCAAACGCATCTGCTCAGGCATACATCAATCCAGGATGGGCCATGGCTGCATCTTTGCACAGGCTCTTGGAAGACTGGAGAACTTCCGGACATCTGTGTGTGACACCGGTGTACGGTACTGCAACAGGTCTCATGTCTGAAGAGCAGCTGGAGAGACTGTATCAGTCTGCCGCAGGAATGTGCCAACTCCACCCATGAGGATCAAAGTTCTAAGATGACGCGTACCAACGAGACCTGGAAGATGCGGCCATCTGCAGATCCCACATGCAGAGAGTGCTCGCCTGGATCCATGGCTGCACTGTGCAGTGCTGCTGGAAATGCGATGGTCCTCAAAAGTGATCCTGGACACAAGGGGTCCAGATTCATGCGTTTGAGCTAGTGAGAAGCTCATTGTGAGCTGCAAATGTATAGCTCAAATAAGCATGCAACTTCCAGATGTACCCGACCGCCTTACATTATCAAACACTGGCAGCAAGTTCACCCTTAAGAGGTAGCGCTCAGTGTTGTTGACTTATGACATTTGCCAGAATAGCTGCAGAATTGCACCTTCGGCCATGCTGTACACGTTGCATCGCTGGTCCAGGGACGTGGTCACAACCACAGGGTCCATGGTGCGGCCGCAGTGTATGCTTGTGATTGGCAAGGTGTGTTGAGACCTGCAGGGCACAGCGCAGGTGTTCACCGCATCCTTGCTGGAATCTTTTGGAGGGGGTGGATGCTGACAGGGGATTGAAAAGCATGATACCAGGTGTGAATTGGCTGAGGCGCGTGGCTGGCGCTGTGGGGCGCTGAGGCATCCAGCAAGTCCATGAGGAGCCATGCTGAGGCCACTGTGTCCTCGCCGCCACTCAGGAGGACTGTGCCATTGCCTGAGAACCGCAGCACCGTCACTGCCTGCACAGAAGGAAGTACTGACCTCAACTCAAGCCTCCGTTCTTCTCACAGTGTGGACAGGATGGGTCCTGACATTTGGACATTGTTGCAAACAGGATGTGCAGGTTCAGACGAAATGTTCACATTGCTGAGGGTAGTGCCAGGTCTACCTTATAGTGCGCAGGCCAGGATCGCAGCAGGCGACCGGAGGGCACCTCCCACAGGTAGATGGTACCGGACTGCCCGCCCCCGGCGCAGTACACCGCGTCGGGAGAGCATGCCACTGCAACTATCGGCTCCACAGCATAGCACCTCTGAAGGACCGCGTCCTGCAAGGAAGGTCGACATATGCTGTGTGTGCACGTCTAGCTGTGCAAAAGTTTCTGACACTGTGCCCTAGTATACACACCATCCTCTGCAAGCGCAAAGCTCATCTCAGCGAGAGATTAGGAATACCTTATGCCAGGTCCAGAAGTGCAACGCCCCCTTCGCAGCCTGGGCAGCTATCAAATAATCCTGGCCTAGAAGAGAGGCTGCATTGGGACCTGACGCGTTGTCTTTGAAGGATGCAACATGTGTCCCAGTCTCAACATCCCTGCGAACAAAGACCTACGATCTGAGCCCTGTCAAGCAAGGAGACATGCCACTATGAAAGTTGTCGGAGCCCCCTCTTCTTCCTATCTAGTGAGTCAAATCCTCGCACGCATCACTCATGCAGACGCCTACCAGGCACTGATTATGTTGCCAGTGCGGGTTGATATGAGCGCGATCTGCTGATGAATAGCCGTCATTGGAAGGCTTGCGCGAGCGATGCCACAACAGGAGGCAGAGAGACAGCACTCATCATGGAAAGCCTAACATCTATCAGCAAACTATATTTACTTCCGGAACGCTGTATCTTTCCGCTGGGCATCTGGGCAACTGGCCCATGCTGACTCACCATCAAGCCATCGATTTTTCCACGGGCTCTACACTGCAGTCTCACTGCAAGCGCACTTTTACGAGCTGCTTTCTGTGCTGTATCGACAAGACTACACCATGCGTGGGCTTGGCATGCCTCATCTACCATCTAGAGGCATGCAAGCGCAATGCACTTTCAGTGGCCGAGCTGGTTGGCAGAGCCAGACCTTTGCTTGCAGAGATGTGTCAAGCTCTCCAAATAGGATGGTAGCAATTACCTCAGGGCTTTCTGACCAAAGCTATCCCACCAGCTTACTGGAAAACATGGACATGGAAATGGCCAGGATGCAGCGTTCATTCCTGGAGATGGAAAAGCAGGTAAGTCCCCAAGTGCTTCACGTACCCCAAAGCCTATCCTTTGAGTCAGGGCTGACGGCAGATGGCAGTGCAGATGGCAACAGAGCTTCGAGAAATAGATAAGCGAGCTCATGAGATGCAGAATGGTAAGCAGAACACGCCAGAATATCATGTCTCATATAAATACATGTTCACTCCTACCTGGCATTTCATGTCGTGCTCTTAATGTTGGCCCTGTTCTGCAGAGAGTAGCGCAGAACACATGAATGTTGACGGTTCCCAAACATACAGGTGACTTCATGCACTACATGCTGGGCACACGCACTAGATTTTGCTCAGTCTGTCGGGCGTTGCAGGCCAGCGTGGCTTGCTGCTGGATTGTACCCATTGTGTTGCCCACGCAGGAATGAGCAGCAATTTGAGCAGAGGACAGGCAATGGCTATTTTCGTGGGTACCGTTCAGAGTCCATCACCTACTATGGCCACCCCTCCGCACCGCTGCTGCACCAGCACATGCAGCCCGGGATGCAGACAGGAGTTGCAAGCTTGGGCCTCCTGGCTCTCATGTTCCTGCTGGGAACCTATCTTGCAGTCGTGACTTGGCTTGCAGCAGGGTGGGAAAAGACAAGGTGCCCCCTTCCTGCACATCATGCTATTGCAGCCCAGAGGAACCTCCGCAGTCTGCCTGTGTACAAGGGTGTTGTCAAACTCGGAGATGCAGCCTTGACACACTATCCACAGGCTAGGAGTTTGATGCAGTGTGTCGCCTTCTTCTTGCACTCACAAATGATTAGCCCAAGCTCCCCAGGATAGTTTGGTTGCAAGTTGCCACCCAGTGTTTCTACTGCACAGGTACTCAGCAGCAGAGGCAGCCCGTGTCATCCCACTTTGGCCCTTCCTGGCAGCATTCTCCACAGGCTTCAGGCGGGAAGTAAGGAGGGCCCTGTTTGGCCGCAACGCCAGCATGGTGAGAAACTTCAGCTTTGCAACTGACTGGCGCTGTTTCCGCTCTTCACATCGTGGTCCCTTGTGCTGCACAACAGCAGTCTGATCTGCAAACCACTCATTGATGGGTATCCTGCAGGATGATGGTAATGGAAAGAGGGCTTGAGAGGTGCCAGCACCAGGTGAAGATACTGATGGTCAGCATATGGAGCGGCAGCAGGGGACACATGCCTTCCTATCATAGGGCCATGCGCATGCCATACATGCGCTGCAGCATGCTAAGGTCCTTGTACAGATAGCTTGCAAGAGTGTGGTGTCAGAAGACAACTGAGGGATGGCATTCTGCCTCTCTCCACTGTCTTTTGGGAATTTCATAATTTTAGAGACCCTAAAAACCCTGAGCATTCAGGGCTGATGGCGCTCATAGCAATAGCAAGCGACTCGCCGGAGCACCTGTCAATCTTGCGTAGAGGTTCAGAGCACACCTGTTCTATCTGCGGGCGAGCAGCTTTGGTGCTGTTCCCAGATCGGGGGAAAAGTGAAAGTCCTCACAAGAATATTTTTCTGGTGGAAGATACCTTAGTCCCATCCTGACGAATCAGCTATGCTGGACATCGCGATCGGATTCATACTAGCCATACTGAGAAGTTATCAGTTCCCACATTAGAACAAGGACACATCGATCTTGCGGAGTGCCCTCACAGATGTGAGCCAGCACTATCTGGGAAGTCGCATGAAACGGGTCAGTGGATAGCAGAATAGGAAGAGATGAAAGGCAAAAGGTCTCACAGATACTCAGTACTTCTCCCCACGTACAACGAGAAGGAGAATATCGGAATCATCGTTGCGCTGCTTGTCAGGACATTCGAGAGCAGGTAAGGCTAGGTGGCCCAGGGAGCTCAAGGCCTACTGTTCTCCTCACCAAAGCTCAATGTACAGCTTTCTTTATCCCTAATGGGTCTCCCACCAGGCAGATATAGCATTGGGCCCTCAGCCTGCGTCCATGAGCCTCTCCATGTGCTGCACAGGCAGCTGAGCTTCGAGGTGATCATCATTGACGACAACAGTCCAGATGGCACGCAAGAGGTAGCAAAGCGCCTGCAAGCCGTGTATGGCTCTGAGAGAATCGTAAGGCTCTGCCTCATGCAGAAGGCCTTCTAGGTCTGGCTCCAGATCTCATTGAGTTGGGGGTGACCATCCTGGCAGAGGAGCTGCAGGCTGCCACTGTTTGTCTATTTGGTGAGTGTGCGTCATTGCGCAATTGGGAAGGTGCGATGTGATCACGCAGGTGCTGCGCACACGGCCGGGGAAGCTGGGTTTGGGCACTGCGTATGTGTACGGGCTAAAGCATGCCTCTGGAGACTTTGTAGTGGTCATGGATGCAGATCTCTCACATCATGTACGTCACCATCTCTCAGTCTCCACTGCTAGTGCTGGTCTCACCTTGCAATTTGGTGAGGGGATTGTCAGCATGGTTTCCGGTATATGGACAGGTGTGAGCAGTGATATCTGGTATGCTTCCAACCTGCAGCAACTGCTGTCAGCGGTGAAAGCTTACGTGCAAGTGTCCTTGTGCTGCAGAATCACATTTGACCCCAGGCTAGAGAGTGTCTCGTTAGATGGGCACATTACTTTGGACAAAGGCCTGCAAAGCCACATCCAGTTCTGTGTGCAGCCAAAGTACATCCTGGACTTCATTGACAAGCAGGCGGAGACAGATGCCGACATCGTGAGCGGCACAAGGTATGCAGCTGGCGGCGGTGTGTTTGGCTGGGACTTCAGGCGGAAGCTGATCAGCTGTGGTGCCAATATTCTGGCGCTCACCCTGCTGCAGCCCAAGGTGCATTATCAGGCCCCATGCAGATCACATGCGCCACCATGTCAGATAGCAGCACTACACTGGATGTTAGGCAGGCTTTGGTCAAGTCAATGCTGGCCATGGCCTCACTGCCTTACAGGATGTGTCTAGCGGCTGTGGGCAGGGCCAGCTTCTCCGGACCTGCCACCAGCTTGTGTGACTGTAGGGGTTACGCTCTAGTGGCTGGCTATTTCCATTGGCCTCTCTCAGTGAGGAAGCTCTTCATGCAGGTGTCCGACTCGACAGGGTCTTTCCGCCTATACAGAAAGACCCTTCTGACAGAGGTGGTCAAGGATGTGACGTCTCGGGGCTACGCCTTCCAGATGGAGATGATGGTGCGGGCTCGCAAAATGGGCGCCAGGATAGCAGAGGTCCCGATTGTATTTGTGGACCGCTTGTATGGCTTTTCCAAGCTTGGAGGGGCTGAGATCTGGATGTTCCTCAAGGGACTAGCATGGCTCTTTGTAACAACGTGAGAGTAAGCTGGTGCAAAAACAGATCCAGTAACACTACACTGGGAAATTGAGACTGTAGAGTACTGTACGATGGTAAAGCCTTTTGCACTAGTGTGTAGCCTGGAATGTGTAGCCTCAATCAACTCCGACTTCATGCATGAGCGTCCAATTCAAAACCATAGCAATGCAGGGCCAGCGCACAACACATCGAGGCGCTCACATGATGCAGCACAACTGTGAAAGTTCCACACACAACCCACAAACGAAAGGTGCACGAGTAAGGATCGCAACTAAGCTGTGCCATGCCTTCATAGAAACAAATTCTTGTTGTTTGCTGACAGCACATAGGCTCTGCGCCAGCCTGCATGTCCCCAGACATGGACCTCTCGACTCATTCCATCCAACAACCAGGCTTCCATGCTTCACGTACTTACCTACTGCTCAGCGCCTCTGCATCCCCGAGACCTTCCAACAGCCAGCATATGTCCCTGCAACTAGGTTCCACTATGCTGGCCACGCAAAACGTGTCCCCTTCTACTTTACAGCTGTTTCGGCAGGGCCATCCCCAGGCCACGCCACAACCACATACCCCAGTCGGCAGATCACGTCCTCCTGTTACTGCAGACCTGCCAGAGAATTGTAGCAGACTGTTCACTGGATCAGTCGCCTTGGGATGCTGTGTCACTGTCAAGGTTGTCTGCGCCAGTATTGCTTGGTTCCCCGTCTGGGCACTCGCACTCCGCATTCAGCTTTTTGCATTTCACGCAATGCGTGGGGCAGCCTGTCTTGGCGTGTGTGCCCTTGCGCGGCTTTCCACAGGTGCTGCAATGTGCCGGCACTCCTGCACCACCCCTGCAGCCATGCAAAGGAGCATCTGATCGGCCAGTCCTGACAGCCCCATACAGGCAGACTGCCTCTTTGGAGGACCCTGCAGGATGCTGCACGCATGCTTGCATGTTCGAGACGCGAAAGGGCGCTACACCGCCAAAGTGCCTACACAGAGCTACCGCTCTTGATGAGGCGCCAGCACATGCAAAGCCTCTGCGCTGATCACCTGTTGGTGACCTTTTGGCGCTTGTTTGTGTCAGGTGGGTTCTTCAGCATGAGCAGGCTGCGGCTGGAGTTCTTGGCGTCCAGCTGCTGCTTGCGCTCCTCGCGCGCGGCCTTCCAAATGTGCTGCTTCTGCTGCATATGCTGCAGCAGCAGTGGGTGCTCCATGCTGGCTGCACCCGCATGCATCCCTACTGACAACTTCCCCACGTTCTCTCAGAAGTTACACTGTGCACCAGGACTGTGCAGAGAGCCATGTAGATGCCAAGGTGGCCATAAGGCATCTCCAGAAGCGCATGCGGCAGTGAGACCAGCGCATGCCAGAATTGATGACCAGGAAGGATGGGGCGACTGTGTTGATTTGGCATTCAACCGCTTGGGGGAGAGAGCGGCAAGTGCGCACCTGCATGCACGAGCTGGTCGAGCGGGGGAACGGTGCCGGGCACCGGAGGCGGAATGAGCTGGTTCATGGGCATGCTCCGCCCGCCATTGGCATGCATGCCTGAGGAGCTTGGCTGTGAAGTGCCTCCTCCTGCAACATGGCGTGCACCGTCAAGTCGATGAGCCATGTCGGTGCTGCTTGTCTGCCTAGCGTCAAACAAGTGGGTGGGCTGCCACAGTGTGCTGTCAGCTTGATGAAGACGCGCACATTGTGCGGGACTGTTCGGGTAGCTGGTGTACCTGAAGGTGCTGTGATGAGGGTTGGTGTCTGTATCGGCGGCCTGGATGCTGGAAGGCTCGTGCTCGGGACAGGGGTGGGCTCGCTCTTGTCAGCCAGGGAGTAGACAGGGAACAGCAGAGTTGAGCTCCTGCTACCGCTGGCGTAGGATGCTGGCTCCACAGGGCTGAAGGACTGCAGGGGCTGCCCCTTAGCAACCTTGAAGGGCTTCAGTATGGTGCCCAGGGCTGGATCTCCAAAGAGGTCACGCAACTGAGCAAGCGTCCTCTTCGTGCGGCCATGAGAGTCCAAGAGCGCCCGCTTGCCATTAAGAATGGTGACCTTTGGGTCTATCTGCATGGATGTGAGGTCCAGACACCCATCGGCGTCTAGAACGAAAGGTTCAGAGACGCCTTGCACGAACACTTCCTCTGCTCCCCAGCCTGTGATAGTGCCCGATAAAGATCAGAATATTTGCCATACCATCCGCATGACTATTCACGCACCAGTACACCGTGAAGCATCTCATCATGACCTGCCTGGATTTTCCTGGTCCTTAAGAAATCGGGCGCCAGGATGGAAAGCAGGACCACTCGTCCCTGAGTTTACAACCACAAAGAGGATAGTTGAAGACAGTCATGCACAGCGGGTCAGTGCCAGCGGGGAACACCTGATGCTGAGGCTTTGCCCTCCATGTGCGCTGCTAGGTGACCATTCAGCGCCGAACGGTGGGGCCGCCGCAGGCTACCGGTGCGATCGCCCGCTGCCATGCCAGCATGATGTGCAGTGTGCAGGGGAGGGGACGTCGAGATGGAGCTATGTACAAGACTGTGATCGCACCAGAATCCTCTGTGTCTGCTTCACTTCCTTTCCTGTCGACGACCCTCGAAACCCTGATCTCCGCAATCGACCAAGCCCTGCTACCTCATCAGCGTCTCCTCAGCTCCCAGTAGATCTCCAAGGTGCCGAGAAGCACCCATACTTTCTCTGCAGCAGTGTCGGATACCAAGTAGGTGTTGTGTGCCCGTATCAAGGGCTGACAGGCTGTCAGTATATAGCGTCCGGTCTGTGATAGTACAAGGAATTATCGCTCAAGCGAGAGGTCTTCTGTGAAAAAGTCTCTATTATCAAGTCATCTGTGCTTCCCGCGACGGCTCAGGAAACAAGTCCAAACTAGTTTGCCCCCCTGGTGACGGAGTTGCGGGACGAAACGCGAACAGCAACAGCAAAGGGGAGGTAGACAGCAGATCTAGCGTGTAGGGTGGAATGGCTCTGCAAGAACGAGAAGACATTCCCCTCCCATTTCCTGTCGCGGAACAGCAGGCAGTATCTCATCCAGGTACAGGCTCTCTCCTTGACACCTTGCTATGGATGCGGGAGCAATCGAATGACCAAGTTGTGAGATGCTACAAAGCGCCTGTGTGCCTGCAGGGGCTGACCTTGGGCATATCGAAGCTCTCCTTTCAAAGTCATGGCCCCTCTCCAGACATCAAATGCATGGGGACAGGGAAAGAACTGTTCCAGTCAGAAGGAAGGAGCTATCTCAACACAGGGCAAAAAAGCGGAGCCACTCAGAATCTTTCAATACAAAGGCCCAATCCAGTGACAGCGCGCAGGTGCGCAGCAGCCTTGATTAGGCGATGACCATTTGCAAGTAGCACAGTCACCGAAATGTACAGATACGGGTCCCTGCGTTCAATGGCCTCACCACCCATGAATAGGTGTGTCTGATAGAGATAGCCAAAGACAGCATAGTGGAAGAAACCGGCTAAGACTGTATCCCCAACTGCATGCAGAAGCTTGAGGGAGCGTGCTGCACTGCAGGGTACATTCTGCAAGCTGTGCGAGTGTTGGGTGCCTGGAAAGCAGCATGACAGGGTATGGCAGCAGCATGTACACAGCACGCGGCACAAGAGAGCAGTTGCCACCAGCAACTACCGGAGTGAGGCCCCACTGCTGCACTTGTTGCTAGACCCTGATGAGGATTCAGTCATAGTGAAGCCAGCTTTGAAGTCTGGCGGGAAAAGCGCGTGAGGCTGGTGGATCTGAGTAGTTGATTGTCTGCTGCAGAGTATGTGCTGCCCAGCAAGAAGGCAGCTGCGGAGGAGCTGAGGCTGCAGACCTCGACCAGCAGAACGCCCTCCATGGGCTCAGCAGCGCGGGCCGCTGCTGCCGTGAGGAGCGAGCATGAAGTCCAGATCCAGAGCTTGTACACCGACATATGCAAGGTGGGCAGTCCCAGGTCTTCCCACTCAATGCTCTCATAGGCCACAACCTACAGTGAAACCCTCATTGTTCGTAGGTTGGGAATAAAGCTGTGCTGTGAATGATGCACATCACTGCATCCCCTCGAGGCTGCTGCAATCTTGTTCTGCACCTGCCCTGCGCTGCATTTCAGAGGGCTGTGAGGTGCTCCTGTGACAAGGTCAAGCCTGCATGTGATGTTATTTGCCTGATCTAGCGCTAAGCTTTCAGAGAGCCAGACAGGCATGACTGCTGCGCAGGAGATGCTGCATCACAGCGGGGCCACGGCAGACTACCACAGGCTGACGTCCAGGCTGTCTCCCGACCGGCTGGCTGTTGCCATGCCCTACACTGCCACGAGACTGCGCTCCAATGTTGGCGCAGATGGCTCATTGACCTTCCTGAGCGCATCCCCAGCAACGATCGCATGCCTGGCTGCACAGCTGCCTGAGACGCATGCAACCACCCTAGTCTTGTCAGGTGTGCCAGATCTGCCTGCTGATGGCTACTGCCGCAGAGGTCTGCAACAGTGGTGTATGCTCAACAAAATGAGGAGATTGCACATATATATGGCACCCAGCTGGCGGGGATAAGCAAGCCGGGCAGATCTGGGTGAATGATCAGTTGTTCTCAAGCCCATGGCCTTGGCATGCAATTGTTGTGCTCCTGTGCAGTGTCATCTGGACACGCTCTGGACCTGGCAGCGTCAACAGCAGCCCTTTGCCTTCTAGTGAGCAGGCTGCGATGGGCCCCCCAGCTGCAGCGCTTGCAGATCAGCATGCTGACCGCAATTGAGGACGGCGGCGGTGGCATCGCGCAAGAGCACACTGCCGAGCGCCATGCGCAGCTGGAGATGCGAGTGCTCAGGGCTCTCAAGGAGGCCATGCAGTGCGCACCTCTCAGGTATATCATTCCGCTGGCCCGTGTGCAGACGTACTGAGACAGTGGGACTTTCTCACAGTCATTGGGGTTAGGATTGGCCTTATACAGGGTCAACCAGCATTGCTGCCCGACACTTAGAGATGGCAGCAGCTATACTGATGCCGGACTGTGGGTACGCAGGCTGCTCTCGCTGAAGGCCAACTATCCCGCCAAACTGGCGCATGACTGGGCAGACCTGCAAGCTGCTGCTGCTCAAGCGCCTGAGCACTTGAGACTTGCATTCCTGATGGGTGGCCACAGCAGGTATGCACCCATTCGCGTCCTCCCTCTGACAGCAGGTGATATGCAGATGCCCGCCTATGCTGCCTGCTGCTGAGCTCTGGCCATGTGCCCACCTAGACAGTGTGGCAAGCCCTCGTGTAAGTGTTGCCTGTGCATGTGCAGGAGCTTCTGCGCCAGTCCCCTGGTCCACCTGCCAGACGCTCTGCTCAGGGATATCCTTGACATGGCCATCCCAGCCACCCCCTGCAGAGTCTTTCTGAGCTAGGTGGTATATGTGGAGGAGAAGAAACGACGAGCAGAAGAACATTCCTCAGCATGTATAAAACTGCAATTTGGCTTTAGCCAGCTGTGGCGTTTTGCTGACAGGCTGCAATGTATTTAAATGCTGCATTAAAAGAGACATGTATTGAATTAGATGGAGAGGTGTTACAGGACACAGAGCAACGCAGAATATGAACACGAGATGGCACTGATGCAAAGCTGAGTCCAGGGTGCTTGCATCTCAAAGGAGATGACACAACAATGCAAATGAACGAGAGTTTCCTGTAGTGCGTTGCTCACTGCTCGATCCAATGTAGAACGTGTCGCCTGGCAATTTAAAGTGCGCGGACAAGCCCATTGACGTTTCCCATAGCCGTGATTGCATGGAAAAAGTTGCTTTGGGTTGCTACCGCTCACCAGAAGATGCCACGCCCAAATCGAGGCTAGCGCGACAGCTGCCCAAAGTGAGGTAGCTGTAGTCACCCCGGGAAAGTTCCCGATTTCCCGAAACGCTGATTGCGCGCACTGATCCCGATTGCCCCTGATCCTGTTTGTGACGCTGCGACGCGACCTATGCTTTGATGTATAAGAGTCAGGGCTTGGTCCACCCCGCAACCGCATCAGGGACTTTACAGAGCGCCATTGGACTGCCTGCTGCACAGTTGGGACTTCCCGTGGGTGAGCGGCCTTCCCCTCTTGCTCAGTGCCCCTTTGCTTCAGAGTGCATCAGACGCAGATGTCTGCTGCATCCGGTGAAGGGTAAGACATGCGAAGTGTGACGAGTGAGTTGTTGGGGTATCCCGGAAGCCCTGGGGAGGCAAACAGTGGTATGACGCTGTGGACACCGTTCAAGGGCGCGTGACCTCGGTCAAGACGTCCTTCGGGTATCTACATAGGCTGCCAGCCAGCTCGAAGAGAACAGGAGAGCCCTCGGTCGCTGGACCAGTCAGCAGGAGCTGCGGTCGCGGACCATCCAGGAGCGGACAGCCTGCACCGATAGGCTGACTACATTGCGCTGATCTTGCAGGCGTCACAGTGGCGTCAGTAGATTTCTCGCTACCGGTCTTAGGGCACATCACAGAGGCCGCTGCCCCACCATTTGACGGTGTCAGGTGTTATTCGGCGGCAGCAGCTGACACCCGCGAAGACCCGGACATACGCGCTGCGCTCGAACGGTGCGCCTGTCATACGTGTGCACCATTGCAAGCTCTCTTGGGTCGCACTGATGCCATCAGCCTCGCTTCCTGATAGGGTAGTGCATATCTGAAAGATTTCCTTGACGCCACCATACCTTCACGAGAGCACCTTCAACCTGTGAGCAAGGTGTGTTGCCCTTTGAGCGTGCATGAGGAAGCTCAAGCCCATTTGTGAGCGCAGGTGTTAGCTGGCCTGCAGCTTGCTGAATTTCACAGACTGACACCTATCATGCTTCTGCGCACAGGCCTTGTCTCACAGAAGACCTTGACAGCATGGGGTCCCTGGGATCGCCCTTTGACGCCCCTCTCCCCCGCTTCCACCAAGCAGCAGCCCACCTCAGCAACAGCCTCGGAGCCACCAGCAGCAAGAAGCCTCCTCTGAGTGAGTCGCTGCGCTTTTCTTGCGGCACATACCTTGGCCTCTTAGAGATATTTTACTTGTCGTCTTCCAGCGCTACATCCTGCAGTGCACGGGACAAAGTCGCGACGCTAGACCAAAGCCCTGTTACAGGTCAGCGCAGCTTATGATAAATCTGTGCTGAGCCATGTGTCGCAATGCAGGCCCCAGTCTGCCAGAGTCAAAGTCACTGAAGGCGTACGATGACCGACACGAGCGCCAGGGTCTGGCCGACTTCTCGCAGTCCAAGTCCCTGGAGCGCAGCTCCAGCTTCACCCGCCGGCGCTACTCCCGCCAGGACCTCAACTTCTCTCAGGCCAACTCCCTCGCCTCCGTTGTGGTGAGCCACAACCCCCTTGCTGGCGATTCTGTCTGCACTCTGCACTTCACGAGGAAAGGGAGCAGCACTCATGCGTTAAGAGCATGCTGAGAGGACAGGCGATGCATATGGGCACATCTCTGCACAGCGGGTGCTCATAGCCCAGGGCAGTGGTGAGCTAGGGTAGCAGGAGTGACCCGGGCAGCTCACTCAGATCACACAGGAGGCCAGGCAGTGCAGCTCCTTCGGTGCATGTGGGTGACCGCACATTTGCTGCGCAGGAGAACAGCATGGAGGCAGACCTGGCGTCACTGCCATCCAGCAGCGCGCCCGAGCCCCTGCTGGTGAAGTCTGCCAGCATCAACCCCGCTACCTACCTGATCAGCAGCCCCGCACGCTCATTCTTCTCTCAGGTAAGCTGACCTACAGATGCAGTCAGTATCCTGACAATCACTTGCTGGCACAGTGCGTGTCCATTGTAAATGTGCTATGAAGCCCTGCACTCTGCCTTTCCTTGATCACGCCGAGACAGCAGCTGCGCATCTTGGTTTTGAAGGTACCTATCAGAATGCTGAGAGCTTGCTCTGCATGTTGCAGCGCCTTCCTGGCCTTCTTGCGGCCACAGGAATGCTCCTGCTGCTCATCATGTCTGTCATAGCGTTGTGGCCTCCCACCAATGGAGCGCACGCCGTTCCCAGGGTGCAGGCCAACCTCGACCAGGCATCCTTCCCTCAGAGAATGCTCCACAAGTGAGTGCACGATGCTCCTGCCAGGCATGTGTAATAGATGGCCACTGGAGGGCACTCCCCTGTGTATGCATGGCAGTGCTATGAAGTGGAGCTTGTTGCTTGGAGGGTGATCGTTAGGTATTTCTTGAGGGAATCAAGGTGCTATAACGTGGAAGCTTATGCAATGTCCTGCTGAGCAGGCTGTTTGGAGGCGCGATGGGAGGGCCAATGCACATGGAGCACTTTACAGCAGCCCAGGGAGCCGGGAAGTCCAACGTGGGCTTTGGCCTGGAGGACCCCAACGCAGCCGCGACACAGGCCCATCCCGCGCACGACTTTGAGAGCTTTGTGAGCACCCACCTGGGCTTTGAGCCCGAGGAAGACTTTGGCACAAAGGTGAGTACAATATTGCTGGGCATTCTGCTCTGCTTGCCAGACAGGCTGCCCAGACGGCTGTATCCATCTGGTACTCAAGTCGGCTATATGAGACCATGTGCAGGCGCCATGCCCCCAGAGCCAGCGCTGTTGCATGTACATCATGAGTGACAGTGACTGTATGCAGTATGATGGTGCTTGCTGGCTGTCTGCACTCTAACAGAAGCGTGTTGTCGTGCAGCAAGGACAGAGCCGCGCAGACTTTGTGGCAGCATACCAGGGCGCCGAGGCCATGAATGGCGACCAGCCAGCGCAGGCCATCGTGTACGGCGGGGGCACCGGAGCTGCAGTTGCCAAGGGCCAGGCCCAGACGAACACAGGTGAGCAGTAATGGCCTTGCGCCCAATGCTCTGCCCCATGTCATGCTTTATGAGTGACGTGACAGCTAAGCATTGGACATCATGCCACCACACTCCCAGTCCAAGATTTAAAGCTTCTACATTAGTTGCAAGTCAGAAGCGTGCGGTGACAGAGAGGGTGTGATTGCAGGCAAGCCGAGCATAGAGGGCCGGAAGGAGCTGGAGGCAGACCCCTCAAACGCTGCACCAACCAACTCTGGGACCATGGGAACAGGTAATTTGATCTGCCATCATGTTCCAACTGCAGGGAGGCGTGTGTGCTTGCACAGCACATATTGTCGCCACATGGGCTGATGATACTAAATACTCTGGTGTCGACTCACTTGGTAGCATCATGCAGCAAAGTTTGGATGTCTGAAATATTCCTGGTGGTATGTATGTGTGGCTGTGCCATCTCTCATTTCCACATGGCTCACCAGCCCTTGCTGTGCATGCAGGCTCGAACGGAGGCGTCAACGGCAACACCCAGGTGGGCACGGAGCAGACCGGCATCTCCAGCTCCACCCTCAACGCGGAGACCAACACCGACTCTGCCAAGAAGAAGAAGGTGGGAGTCATCCCGCAGGAGACCATCAACACAGCCGGGCAGCTCAGCTCACCCACCAGCACTGCCAGCACTGGTTCTGCGGGGACAGCCGGCACGGCAGGCACCATCGGAACCATAACAGCAGCCGGCACCAACACTGGCGCAGTCGTCTCGAACTCAAACAGCATGGCCGGCAAAATCGCTGTGCAGCCCAACACGGGCGGCGGGATCAATACCGCTGCAGGTTAGTGCCAGCACCTCTACGTTCTTTTGCTTTGTGGTGAAGCAGATGATGGTGAGCATGGTTGTGAAGCTGTACAACATATGCAAGCCATGGAATGTTGCCTGCACACTGCAGTCTCCCTGAGACAGAATCTCCCTAACCCTTTTGTGTATGTGCCAGGCACAAACACGAAGACAGGCAGCACATCAGGCAGCACATCAGGCAGCGGTGCAAGCAATTTGCGCCATGGCGCCACAACTAGAGGTGATGCTCATTCCATTAAAAAGCACCAACGTGATTAGTGCTGCTTGGGCTGCAGGGCACTGTTCTTTTGCAATGGCCAGGTGCACTCTGCCACCGCATGTGTGGGGTCTCACAAGCTGCTCTTAGTCTCTGCTCACGCACAATCTGCAATGCTAATCGGTCTTGTGTGTCTTCAGGTTCCGGCGCCACAGCGGGTGAGACAACGCCCCTGGACACCATGTCGAGCGGCCAGGTCACCTCGGTTGCAGCCTCAGAGCTGTCAGGAGGCCACAGGTCAGGCCTGGTGACAACCAGCGGGAGCAGCTCCTTTACGCCCCTGACGGGCAGGAAGATGCTGAGAGCGATCCAGCGATAGGAACAACTCCAGAAGCACAGCACTGGTAGGAGTTTTGCTAGCACTACTGTCGGTCCCCGCGGTCCCACCGTGCAAAGCCGTGTACAGATGACGTCTCTCTGTACCGGAACCGTAGAGTCCCCAAACCCTGCAGGTTGTGCAAACCATGCAGAAATGTCTGCATTGTTGCCAGCTGCAGCCATGTGGTAACAAAGCCCTGAGGCTCGTCCATGCTTCACCTGCCGGGTTGCATTTGTGTGGGGTAGCCTCACACTGATGGGATCTGGCAGCAAGCCTAGAGGATTGACACACAGGCACACGAGCGCAAGTGCAGATGCTGGACCAGATCTGCTCGAGCCTCTTAAGAATTCCAGAGATGCTGACTGCTCCACAATGGCATGCATTGCGGCTCGTGTGACTACTACACAGCCTCAAGCCCCGCATGCTTTCATGCATATGTTTCGTGGCGTATGCTCTGCACTGCAGCAGCAAGGCCTGTTTGACTGTATAAGGGTCTAGCGCATGCGCTCTTTGGTGTGCTCTCTTTTAGCAACACATGATTGACATGCGCTCTTTGCTGGGCTCTCTTTTCAGGATACATAGTTGGAGAAGTGCTGGCAATGAGACTGTGTCAAAAATGATTTGTGCAAGCACTGCGCTGGCTTACTTGCTTGCAGAGCAGAATTAGCATGATGATACTGGGTCGGGCTTGATTGGTGACACGTCGTATTGCTTTCATTTCTATGCGATCTGGCAAATGATGTCTGCAGCAGTAACGAGGCAAACACCTGCACAGAGGCAGGCACAGTCTGTGTGCTATCTGGGCCTACGCACAACAACTTTCTGGCGCCCAAAATAAGATCGGGATGGAATCTGGACTGTAGGACTTCGGTCAGAGATGGGTTGCCTTGAAACTAGTACTACAGATGGTCATGCTGCTCGGCGTGCGCATGGATCATGCTTTATATTATGGCGTTAACAAGTACAACAATGCTGCATTCATTGGACCCCAGGTCATCAGGAATGTCTTGTTAGACTTTTGAGGAGCTCATCCAAAATCCTTGGGGGCTGGAGCTGAAGTGCTGCACCTGTGTATGCGGGTGTTTCTGGAGGAATAAACACATTGTAGATGATACTTTGTTGACAAGCGCCCACCCGGAATGGCTAAGTGGATCCAGATGGTTGACAAACTGCTGTAGCAACTTAGTCTAGACTCTTAGACATTCGCCATAGAATGTGGTCTCTAGCTGCATAGTCAAGCACTACTGTGTAGTGTAGCAGGCCATGCTATATCTACACACACGACTGTGACTGTGACGCTCTTCTCTAGTGGTCCCAGCAGTCTCCCTAATAAGGTGATCCAGGAAAGGAACCAGTGTTCCGCCCGCAAGTTGAACTCACTCTGTAACGCATTCCATATCCTAAGGATGATCCTTGCGCCAGCTCAAGCCACTGCCCCCAACTGGCACCGTGATGTCTTTAGACAGAGCAGCCCACATCCTCATGCCGAGCTGTACAGCAGAGCACGGTGTGCACAATAGCATCAGTCAGCTCTTGGTGAGTCGCTAGCTATGAAAATTATCACTGGAGACAATGCTCGACAGATATGCAGGTTTCTTTACAGAGTCACGCTCTTTTGAGCGCATGGTGATAACCAAGAAGCAAGCAAAACGTCCTGCTTCGAGTACTGCTCTGTTTTGCATGTCGACCTCGTTTGAGAAAACTTCCGCACTGCTAGGCTTCTTACGCACACTCTCACAGCCCCTCAAGTCTCCTCTAATCATATGTTTTGACTTCAGGCAGATTGTCCGCCTTGCGTGCTTTGTAGCAACGTGCATGCACGTTTGGGCGTGCTTTCGGAATCCTTGTCACCACTTAGCAGTGCGATGCCTGCCCAAAAGACGTCGCTCGGCTGCACCATAAAGTGTGTTGAGAGCATACGATGTTTGGAGAGGCATCTATCAATGGTCCAAGATCACAGTGACGCACCAGTTCGCAGCACCATTGCAGGGCTTCCGAAGTTCCGGAACGAGCATGTCATAGTGAGCACGGCAGTGTAAAAATTCAGCCATAGCGAATGGAGGCAAGATACCTAGTATTTTGTCACCGTGGATGCGCATTGCGTCTGCTGCTGATCCTAAGGTTATGACAGTTTGAGCTCGACGCAGTTTTACTCCTCTCTATGAGTTGCTAAAGCATGCTTGATGCTTGCCCTTCCAGGCTGAATAGTCGACAGATCTGAGGTGATGGACATAGACATCTTAGACGGAGACGATATCCATCTTGGCAGCAGTGATCAAGGTGCATGGCTACTGCAGCATCACACTCTATGGTTGATCCAGTAAGGGCTGTCGTTCTCAGTACGAGCTGCTGAATAATACGTCCAATCAGAGAATGATGATTGGCTGACCCAGACCTATCCATGCAGCCTGTCTTTATATAGGTGGATGAACAAAAGCCTTGCTTCCCAGGTCCTCAACATGGCCCTCCTGTTTAGCGCGCCCTAGAGTGTCCTCATGCGCGACACTGACAGCACAGTGAGCTAACATCCTGACGGCTGCAGGTGCAAGGCAGGCTCCCAAGGTCATCCTGCTGGAGTTTGCGCTGGTGAGGCATGGCAGCAACTGTGACTTGCCCTGTGAGGAGGCGCCCGAGGCCAGCATGTTTCTGGAGCCTCTTCCCACGCCCAGGGGCCCCCATGCGCAGTATGGCAAGCGGGGAGGGCACCTCCATGTGCTGCACAAGCACTCACGCAAACCCCGCCAGCACCAGCCCTCATCAGAAGGCAAGCTTTCTCAGTGACATGCCCTCCTCATTGTTACAACAGAGCCTCTTGGCGCGTCATCAGAAGAGGAGCGAAGAGGTACTGCAGTACCTACATAGGATTGTTGCATGGACCGGACAGACATATAGTGCGAGCTGTCCCTTCCATAGTCTCCGCAGCTGCCTTCAAACCAGAACAGCACATGAGTCAGACGCTCCACCCTCCATATATATCCAACACCTAGGGACCCTCAGCGACACCATGTTACTGCGAGAGTCCACACCTTACTTGGTATTGCATCCACTGAAACCAGCCAATTGGGATTGCTTTAGTCTGCGGAGCATACCTACATCCTTCCAGGTTTCGGCTTTTTGTCTGATGATCCAGCGCTCTGTGCAGGTGGAGAGGGGGAGGGCTATGAGACAGTCGATCTGAGGCCGCCAGCAGACATCACTGCGTGCCAGAGAGAGGTCGAGGAGGAGGTGCGCTGCTACTGGGAGACGCAGCACAGCGATGCCGCTGCAAGTTCTGGCCAAGCCTCCTGAGCTGTTGCAGGTGACCTGCTGCTGATATGGCACTTTAAGTTATAGGCTCATATAGCTATGGCACTCTTACTGAGACGGTCGTTGCACTATCCAGCTCATGAGGCCTGGCGCATAGTGTTGCGACAGGCAGTGTCTGCTCATGGAAGTTCGAGCTCACTCTGGCGTGCTGCAGGGACATCCTGCTGTGACACATCGTGGGTGCCCCTGCCCGCACAAGCAGTCATCGGCAGCTGTGTAATGGCTTCAGACATGCTGCACGAAGCTTACTGCTGAGCTTGTCAGGATTCAGATGACGTGGCCCTGCCAGGTGGTACCCCAGGCCTCCTGAGTAAGCATCCCGGCTCACCACCAGACAATGCAATCACAGCCAGAGCGGAATGTGCTGCTTGGACATGAGTGCGACAGCCAGCCAGGACATGGGAATGATCACCCCCATGTCCACAGATCTGGGGTGTTAGCAGCCCGCCAGCTCCGTGCATCAGCGCAGGCGTCTGATGAGGAGTGTCTTCTTCAGAAGCGACGGCATTCCTGTGTTTCAGGAGCTCATGAGCTGATATCACCTGATGTCTCCGCTGTCCAACACAGAAAATCGTGCCGGCCCCAGCGAGACAATGTGTGAGACAGCCTGACGCTGATCTGGTCATGACAGGTGTTGCTCAATGCTTGTGCATCCTTAAAGAGATCCGCAAGGCTACTTTGCTGCAACATTAGGGCAAAGAAGATGCTGCTCTTTTATATCTCCTTTAAGATGTGTTCGAGCTGACCTCAATGTCTGCTACCGGAGACATACGGAGACATGGGCGACAAGGCCCCCCAATGCTATGCCTATCACTTGAGTGACCAGGGGCCCTTCTGTAGATGCCGCACCCAGTGCGCAAGTTAACCGACAGCTATGCATGAATGCAAGCTTGTGTAGTAGAGCACATGCATGCTTTCAAGCCGTGAGGGAGGTAGCCTGAGCAATTCAGGGTGTATGCTTGTGAAGAGGAGATTGATAGGCCTGCTTTGATGCTGGCGGATATGCAGCAGATAGCACCTGTGTACAAGGGAGCACAAGCTACTGAGAGCAAGGTGTAGCTCTATAGAGGCCAAGCCAAGCCTCTTTGCAGACTTGAAGCAAACAGCAAGGAGTAGCAAAGGATAAGCCGAGCAGAGGAAGTGGCGTATAGAATGTAAACCACGACATCAAGATTCAACAGGCCTGCTGTAGTCATAGTCCTGGTCATCAGCGGACAATGCCTCACCGATCTACAGAGGCAGCCCTTCCGAACCGCATTTTTAGGGCACGGCGGTGGTAGCAGGAATGTGGCAGCACGAACGTAATGTATGTCAAGAACTGTCCACAATTACATGCACCAGGAGATGTTCCACCATGAATTGCTTTTACCGATGGTTAAAGGTGGCCAATGCTCTAAGCGCTCTGCGCCCGCATGCGCTTGTTATGTACCTGATATTCTGTACTTCTGGTTCTTCTCTTTATTTTCTTTCATACGCTGGTGGCAAGGCCTGTTCAGGAGGGCCACGGGTGTCCTTACCAAAAATAAACCTTTATCAGTCATGCGCATGGGGAACTTCGTCACCGATCTCGGAACTTCGTTTGAACCGAACTTGCACGAGATGCGTGGGCGAGGTTGCGTCACAGACAGAATCATCTCTGACGCCAGAACTGCAACAGCTTCCTATCGGCAGACCGACTCCCACAAGAGCTGCCCTCACTGCAGACCGACCTCCCTACTGTAGCAGCTAGCGGATACAGCTAAGGCGCGCCACAAGCTTTCGAGGTGCGCTGCAATGCTGAACGCCCCTCCCTAGGCTTCAAGGACGTCCGATGTATGTTTTCGAAGCATAACACGGTCTTGATCAGCTTTAGTGAGCTCCATCGTGCCTAGATTAGCTAGCAGCAAGCGCTATAACGTTGGGCAGATCGGCACGGTACCTAAGGCGTACACTGGTGTCGAGTCTTTGCAACTACCACACTGAGCAGTAGCCAAACTTCAATTATGCTTTGTAGAGCCACCACCAGCATCAACGTATCGAGCATGTAAGCGCCGGTGTCATGGCAACAGTGTTAGCGAGCCGATGTCGTGTCGTTAATGTCGCTCGGATGGGCGCTGAAGCCCGCATTTGGGTCGCAACCATACATCTAGTTCATTCATGGAGTGATCTCTAGCAAAGACGGTGCTGCGCAGGTTTCGAGCCGTGCCAACGACAGTCGGTCATATTCAGCAAAAAGTGCTGGTGAGATCACGAAGAAAAATCTCGGAGCATCCTACGCCAGCGACGACCTCGACTGTGCTGCATAAGACTGCCGCTTACAGCAGGTAGTCGTCCTCGGCTCATTTACGACGCTATTTTCCCTTCAGAAGGCCACCTGTTGGTGTAGCATGATGACCTGAATTTTCTTACTGATCTGACTGATGCCTTGCAGTACATGTCAATGAATCTGTTCTCTCATCTGCAGGCTGAGCAGTATCCAGTGCCCTTTCAATTCCCAGACTACACCAGCTTAGCAGATTCCCCGCGATAGCAATGGCAGCAGCACGCAGCACCGGAAAGCACGGAATTGCCAGCAGGAGACGACAGGGGCATGCCTGGCTTTGCGTAGCAGCGGGCCTGATGGCTCTGCACCTGGCACATGCAGACACAGTCACTCACCAGTAAGCCCCGGGCCCTTCCTGCCTTTGGCATCAACCCAGTGCTGACCTCAGAAGCGGTTCTGCAGCGCATCTTGCATCTTAAGTCACATCATGCATTGGGCACTGCTGTAGAACTGTGCAACATAGTCTCAGTATTGCCTGCAGCGTGCAGATAGTCTCTCCAGGCATCCCTGAGTATGAGCAGCTGGTCTCACTCATCACACTGCCCTGCAGGCCTGGAAAGATTGCAGTGGACCCTACATCAGACGAGGACGCATCTGTAGAGCTGAACCAGTCAACGCAGCTGGGCTCCAGTGGAACAACTGGAGTGAACGCCTACCCTAAGTATGCTGATGGCACCAAGGTATTGTCTCATCACTTGCGCTTGCTCTTGAGCCGGAAATGTCTCTGGCCTGCAGCTGTGCAATGCACTCTCTTGCACTGTCCCCGTTGATGTGCACTGCTGAGTGCCTAGTATGCCAAATGATGGAGGCACTGCATTGCTCATTGCAGTTGTCACATGCATGCCACAGAGGGATGTGCAGAATCCTGATGTCAGACATTCTGCAGGTGACATCAGCCAACCTGAACCGCCTGGCCACACCCACAGTCACCTCCTCAGTGGGCGGCACCTCCCAGGCGTCTGTGTCGGGAGGGGCAGCCACCACCCAGTCCACCCCGGCAGCCGCAGCTACCACCAGCACGGCAGCCGGCACCAACTCTGGCACAGAGCAGCTCATCAGGAGCGCCAGCACCGCGCCCACGCTGGCAGGCACAACTAAGGCCAGCAGCACCAGGGCCGCAGAGGGTGGCGTGACGGGCATGTCGGGTGGATCAGCTGGCGGGTCCACAGCATCTCTGACAGGTTTCCTGGGAGGCAACACTGGCGCAGCTGCTGCTTCAAGTGGCTCCAGCGGCCTCACCGCCGGTGGTGGCGGCAACAGCCAGAAGCCGGCAAGCACCGGGTCTCAGGCAATGACCGGGCGCGTCACCTCTGTTGGCGGCCGGAAGCTGAAATTGTAAGGACTGCACTTGACGTAGAGCAGCGCAGCGTGCGCACCAGAGCACTTCGGAAGCAGCAAGGGCCTTGCAGAGCAGCAAGGCAAGCCCATGACCATAGGAAGAAGGTGCCGTTGGCAATGCAATTAGCGCTCGAGGTACCTCAGCGCGCGAGCCCCAGCCATCAGATACTTGCTCGGAATGCCCTTGCCGAGCCGTGGGCATGCGCCCAAGGCGCTGCTTGCCCTCGTCCTCAGCGGCTTTGTAGAGTGTTGCCTCTTTTTCTACCGCTATTGCCTGAGCTTAGCAGCTTTCTCCAACCTGGCGCCTGAAGTTTTCAGGAAGCCCGGTTGCCTTGGCCATTGGCCGGGAATGACAGCCATGTGTACTCCAGCCGTCGCAGAACTGCCATAGAAACACCTTTACAAACCAGCCTTTCCGCCCCGGCTGCTAAGTAGACCCAGAGACGGGCATAATGCCTGTGCTCAAGTACAGGCGTAGATGCGCGCCCTGAAGCGGCACCTGATATGAAGGGAAGCCCTGACGTCGCAACACACACTGCTCAAGGTCCTTGTTAAGGGTATGCGGTGCGCCTTAAAGATAAGCTGACGAATAACAAAATGCAAGCGAACACTTCCCGGTGAACCTGCAGCATAAGGACCGTAGCAGAGCTGCATGCGCTCAAAGGGAAATTTGCACTCTTCTCTGGTACTGACAGCCAACTGGTATTTTTCTTGCTTACATGCCACAATTGCATGGCAATCATGTTTAATTCTGTGCTCTAAACGGCCTGTTGCACGAGGAGTAGACGTCCCTTGGTTGGCGGCTCCTTGTGGACATATATACAGTTGCGGGGGCAGAGTGATCTGACCATAGCATGTGTGGTTGCTATGCTCAGATCTTGCAGAGGTTGTCTGAGCTGAAGCAACAGACAGTGGCAGTGTGTCATGCTGCTTGGTGATAGAATGATCCAAGCAAGCACTACTGAACAGCCAGAGTATGTCCAATGAGGATCTGTAAGAGCAATTTGACGATCAATGCTTCTCTGGATCTATGCTATACTTGCTTTATGTGCAGCTCCTCAAGTTGCTGATGTTCAAGCTGCAGCAGCCATCAGCAGCTGTGCATGACGTCTTACATTTATACCAAGTATACTGACTGGCAAGGTTGTGTCCCACGTCCAGGCATTGCATCGACTGGTCGGTGGTAGGCACGCTCATGATATCGAGTACGGTGTGTTCTTGGTGTATCAGGTATAGCACCTACTTGTTGTTAAAGCGCAAGATCTTCATTTCTCCTCTGCTGACGCCAGAGTACTGCAGATTTCTTCGCATTCGTCACCCCGCGCCGTACGACAGTGCGCAAAAGTCCCCCAGATTTTCGTGATCGAGCGTCACACTCCTGACGCGCTCGATCAAGACCAATCAGAAAACAAACTGCATCTTAGTGTTTTCATTTGTCGACATCAGACTATCGCTTGGCAATGTGCGCTTTAATAGCATGTCGGAAGTTAGTTCATTGCCCTAGAGATGCGTCTCGACTTTGAGCTGTACAACGAATGGTTGCGAAACTGGCATACGCTAAGCATTAGAAGCTCTCGTTGTTCTATCTAGCAGCACTACCGCAGGGAACAGGTTGATATACATGCCCGGCATCCGAAGACTGTTGACCGTAGACCAGAGACCTCTGCGCGCCTTGTCCCAGCAGAGCTCTTTAATAGCAGTGATGTGTTATGCAGACGCTTTCTGAGATGAGCTTCGAGGCCCTTGGATCCCTAGCCCAAACAGTAAGCGACAAATACTTGAGAGAAAACTTCCGCAGGGTCATCGCAGGCACAAATATGTCTGTCGCGTCAGTCATGGACGGTGAGCACATAGCTCCTGGCACTGTGCAGCTGCCTCAAAGGCATATGCTTATTCATTGACTCTAAACGTCGCAGCTGCGGACTTTGCTCTTTGGTCTGAAGCCCTTTTCATCCTGCTCCAGCAGAACCTGTAGCCCAAAGTGCCAGACTAAAGAGGTCTGGTTGATATCTGTCTCTGGACACCCAGTCGATGTGTTCTGGTATTGGCGTACTTGTGACTAGCACTCCTTTGCGGCTGCGCAGGCTTCAGAAACGCTTCAGGGGATGTCTGCATGCCCCTGCGAAGCGAGGTGGACTATGCGCCTGGGCCCTCTCGCGCCTCTGCGGAGATATCCCGAGGCTCCAGCTTCAGCCGGAATGGCAGTGAGCACCTCAAGAAGAGGAACACCTCTGTGAGGACTTCCCTGAATGGGAACATCCGCCGGGGCATGCTGCAGCAACATCCGAGCAGCCAACTGCAGTCCATACGTGCCTCTACCTCTCTAGGTCAGCCTTACCCCGTGCTCCTTGCCAGCAGTACACCTCCTGCAAAATGGCACCTTTGTATCACACTGTCAGAAAGTAACCCATTCTCACAGCTTTCTTGTCTCACGACTTGGACCCAAGACTCTTTCTGAGGAGATACTGCGACTCTGTTGCCGTATATATCATGCCGCACATGAAGTGGCATGGACCTGTAAGGAGCAGTGTTGCGCAGGCCCTGTGTCACCTAGAACAGCCCGCAGAATATCAGCAAAGGGGAGAAAGACCCGCGTTAGTCCACGTGCCAGGCTTGTGCTAGGGCTTGGCGTAGCAGTGGGCCTCCTTGCCCTCTGCATAATCTCTGGCTATCTATTGCTCCCTCTCAGCGGCTTTGGAATGCTGAAGTCACTTCTGGCAGGCACACTGGCACCATCTTCCACACGGCGTCTTCTCAGCTCCAAAGAGGTACACCCCCGTAGCTCAGCATTCCAACCTCCCATGGAGGCCCTCGAGACCCTCTCACATCATGCGCTAGGACTAGCAACGTGCTGCAGGCATCTGCTGTCGCAGCACAGCAAGGGGGTATGGTGACACTGCCTATATGACAGCACCAAGCAAAGGTATCCAGGAGCTGTAGCAACAGCAGCCAGGCGGCATCCGTAGCAGCCGTGTATGTCGTGGCCCAACCTGCATACTGTGCTTTCTGCCGTTTTGTTACATTCTGTTCATGTGCATGCCTTGGTGACAGACATCAGAGAGAGTGTTGCCTGCAGGAGTCTCTGGGAGTCATGCCAACGCCAGTGGAGCCGCAGCATGACGCGTACGCTGTGCGGCACCGGCAGCACACTGAGACCTACCACGCCAGCCGCTGGGACAGCCACATGGCCGGCCGCATGTCCCGCCAGCTGGCAGAGAGCGCTGATGGCGCTGCAGGTGCTTTCCCATGTACACAGTCGGCACATCAGGACATAAGGCATACCTGCATGGCGTTCAGGGCAGCAGAGGTGTCACGAGCACACATGAGGATGCCTTACAAACGGCATATGTAACAATGACAGCAAATGTCATTTACAATACCTGCACAGATCACACAAATCAATGCTGCAGGTGCAAAGGCTTTTCATGCTGGGTTGGGACTGGCAGAAGGCCCAACCTCAGATGTCATTACACAGCAGTCTGGCTCTGTATCCTCTCCCTCTGGCAGAGCTGCCAACAGTCAGGGTCAGTCGTCCCCTCCCAGGACGGCGGATGGTTCCTCCAGCACTGAGAGCACTCCCAGCGCTCGCGGAAGCGCCGGCACAGACCTCGCTGCCAGCACAGCTCTAACAACAGGACAGCTCAACGGCTTCAGGAATGCTGAAGGTGCGCTGGACTTTCAGCAGTGAGGCAATACACTATCATCATGCACTAGAGTGTCCTGTTGGGTTCAAATCATGGAAGATTTCGGGGCACTTGCGGCTATTTGAGGGCGCAGCTGGCATACACTATGAAAAGGCTACCCAGTAGAGTCAGAGTAGAGCTTTGAGAAACATGTGCCATGTATAAATTGCATCTGGCCGGAAGCAAGAGGCGGTCTCAGCACATGCCACTTGGAAGAGTGGTCGTTGTGAGGTTTTGCCTAGAGGGGCAGCAAGGTGGCGAGCAGCTGGACGCTTGTGCAGGCATTGGGAGTGTGGGAGGCAGTGGTGGCGCCAGCGGCGACTCAGCCATCTCAGGGGTCAGCTTTCTGCAACAGCCTGATGCCTCCAGCCAGAGCAACCAGCTCGCATCAGGCTCTGGGACCAACACTCTTCAGTATTCCAATGGCTATGTAAGTCACTTCTGAGACTGCACATGTGAAATCGCTGAGAACGATAACTCCTTTTTGTTTCTGCTGCAGTAGAAGCTCTGTATTGGGATATTTTGAGGGCAATGGGAGTCACCACCTCCCTTCTGCTATGGTGCTTTGTGTCACAAAAGCAGGCAGCATAGTTGGAGGTGCGTTGCGCACGGCTTACCACCATCATGCAGCCTGACCTGCAACATGCCTCAGGACATGCTGGGTGCAGGCTCAGATTGGAGGCGACGCATACAAAGTCATGGAGCACACGCAGAATGCAGCGCAGTGCGCTGCAACATGCGCCAGCGATGCAAAGTGCGTTGCATGGACACGAGTCGCTGGCGGACGGTCGGACGTGCAGAGCTGCTACCTCAAGAGCTCCTTCAGCAATGGCGCAGCTGAGGCCTCTTTGAGCATGCGGCAAACCTCAGGGGTGAGCAGTCGTTGGCAGTATACATCTGATTTGCAGAGCCTGCATGGCTGCATCCTCCATCCTTGTACCTCCTACAACTCTCTAGTGTCGTCGATGAGGTGACTTGATAAGGCTTATCGTGTGGCACCTCATAGCGCAGCTCCCTGCGGGCTGAAGTCATCCGTTTTGTTTGCAGGCGGTGAGGTATGTTGATCCAGCCGCGGTCATGTTGGAGAGCGGGACAAGGAATCCTTCTTCCCTGCCCGGCGCCCTCTATGGCTGCCCCTACCCCAGCAGCCAGAGTGGGGAGTGCAGGCCACCCGCCTCATGCAACTGCTACCAGGTCAGTGCTCAATGCAGTCGGAGATGATATAGCTGCTCCATCATTGTCGGGCCTGCGCCGCTCTTATGCCATATTATCACCGACGTATTGCATGACACGTGACATGTGGTGCACCCTGTTTTGCTGCTTCTTCCGCGAGAGTAGCAGTCTTGACAGCCCGCAGCTGTCTGTAAAGCAGCTGCAGAGACATCTTCTGCTGATCTTTTTCTATTTTGTCTGCATTCCTTTGAGCCTGATATCCGCTGTGCTGCAGGGAGCATGCTATGGGACGTGCTAGATCTGGAGGCAGTTTATCAGTGCATCACAAGTCCATGTGTCTTGACTGAACATGTTGGCAATTGGAGTGCAATGCGCTTAAGAGGATAGGAGGGAGGAACACGATCATGCCGTACACATGCTGTAACTCTTGCACATAGGTTTGCACTCTGCACAGATGCTCACAATGATCTTTGGGGCTCTCAACAGCGCTGCTGGAGCTTACACACCTCTGAGGCCTCTTCACAACTCCCGTCTGCTGCGTGGGAAGCTAATTTCTGGTGTTCAACAATGTAAGAAGGGCCCTTGCTGCATACCCCAGTCCAATCTGTCTGTCTCCAAGGCTGTTCAGTGCGAGCAGTATACATGCTAGCGTCTGCTGGCCAAGCCCCATGCTCCTTATAAGTAAGAGCTCCTTCATAGGTTTGCAATCTGTTCTCATGCACATGTCCACACTGCAGCTGGCAGTCCTTACATGAGCTTCAACTGTGAATACAGGAAAGAGGGATTGCAGCTTGCAAGACTCATCGCTCCCTTCCACAGTGCAGCAATGATCCGGCTCCAAGAAACAGCCCAAACACCTGTGCAAACATCGCCAGATCCATATCTCTGCCATGACAGACTGAGATTTCAGCTGCTCCACTTTGAGAGCGCACAGTTATTGGCAGTAACAGTAGGGCCTTTTGCAGCAGCAGTTTGAGGCTGTCAGCGTGACACACGACCAGTCGTGCAGACTGCTCACCGCAGCACTGCTCAGGGTTGTCTGTCCTATATACCGGATCTTGTAGATGCCAGGGACCTGCAGGAGGAAGCAGCCTGTCAGAGGATGCTCCTGCGTAGTAGCGAGGGCACATGCCTTGGCTACAGGAGACACAATTTTGCAGGTTTGAAGCATGGCAGCAGAACTCTGAAAACTGACCTTGTAGCGGAAGGCCTCATATGTGCCATAGAGTGCTCCTGTACACAACATAGCCGTGTGCTCAGGGGGTAGTGACATACTACACCACATACCTCATGCATTTGAGCCTGTATCAGCCTGGAGCTGCGTCTCGTACAATCATGTTGCATAGTGGAGCTGAGTGATGGGCAGTACTAGCAAAGAAAGTCAGCTGGGAGCAGCACCTATTGAAGCCCCTAATGCTGCGCCCAGACTTGCTCCGTTGGCAACTCTCTGAGCGCATCGGTTTTCTAAAAGCCCCATGAGTGCTATCTACCCGACCTGAGAGCTGCCTCTCCACTGCACGTAGCGTCTCCCGAGGTGGCCAATCGCTAAGCCTTGAGATCCTCTATGCTGGCCTCTATAACTTATTTATGGCAAGGAGTCACACTCGCGCATTCTCTGCCTGGGATTTTCAGAAGTTTCAGCTGCTGACATCTCGCTGACATGGCACCTGCCCGCAGCTGCCCATGACCTTGACTGTATTCAACACCTTTTGCGCTAGCATTCACTATATCCCAAGGACTGAGAGGTCGAAAGATGCGTAGCTTGAGCAGGGGAGCTGCGTGCAGCCATGTCGAAGCCTGCATCCAATAAGGTGTGAAGCAGTGAGGACTCTCTCTTTGCTGCAAGGCCAGAGCACATTCTCCTAAGCGACAAAAGATGCATGCAGGTCTTGGAAAAAGCTCTCACGGCGGAGCTGGAAGGCCTTCAGAAGATACATGTGGCTGTGGCAAAGCAGATCACCCGTTTACAGGTATTGCCCCATCCATCACACACAGACAGGACTGCAGAGCGTGGTAACATTTGACTCGTCACACAAGCGACGGAGGATTGTGTGTGCAGCATGAGGAGGCAGTTCTGAAGGAGCTGCTGGAACAAGCTAAGGCTGAGGCTGCCCAGCAAGAAAGTCCAGCAGCGCAAGCAGCACCCAGCCTTGCTCAGGATGAGGCGCAGCAGCAATGACATGCACTAGTGCCCTTCCCGGGGCAGGCATGAGGAGCAGATGTCATGGGCAGCGGCCAGTTGTGAATGATCCTGGTGCAGACACATTCCCACCTGGCTCTGGCAATCTCATGCAGGTTGAGAAGCGCTTGACAGCATCATCTCCAATATTGTTGCTAGCAATGAGGAGACTCTTGGTCAGTGATGTGCTCAGGCTGTCATCCTGTCATTTGCTTGCAGGTGACATGTGGACTCCATCAAACTTGTATGACAGCTGCGATAGGGGCCCTGTGGCCTCATCTAGGGGCTCAGTAGGACTGGTGCTCTGCCAACAATCTTCCAGCAGAACAGTCTGGTATGAGTATGTGCAGAAGCAGGGACAGCTTCTCTGGTGCTACGCAGACCTAGGTTGCAGCCCGTCTGACCGAGCTGGAGAGTGAAAGCTGGGCGTGAATGAGTACTGGTCCACCATGAGCAGCATTGCGTGGGTGGGGAACTTCTGGTCGTGATGTGAATATCAAGCCAAGATGGGTACCCTTATGATAACAATCAGGGCTGGAGCGTGTCACCAATGTACACGTGCTGCAGGCCACAGGCCAGCTGCAGCGCTAGCGTTCCTACTACAGAGTACATGTAGAAGACTCTTGGACTGTTGCTACGACATAAGCAGTGCACTGTGTGGAATGGGATTACATCTTCTGAACCTAGGATCAGCACACGGTCAAATCTGCACCGGCACTTGACGCAGGGAAGCTGCCCTCTCAGGGAGGGTAGCTGCCTGGCTCTCCTACCTGCTGCATCAGGGAATATTTCACTGGGATTCCTTGAGTATAACGCTTATCTGCCCTTATCAAATATGAAGGGGTCATGCGGTCACTTTCCAGGGCCATCAAGTCAATATGTTGAGTCTTGCTCTGAAAGCCAACGGCGTCAACGCAGATCAGGTTTGCCGGTCTTGCAGAAAACCCAGCCGTCAGCCAGCCGCCACTATGCTTGGTGCGCACAATGTCCCAGATACAATGTCATAATGCGTCCTTGATCGGCTGAAGGGCTTGTGCTTGGGATGATTGATTGAAATGCCTGTGGGGGCGGAAGGCTCCGACACACCCAGGGCTTCTATACTTTGGTAGCAGAAAGCTATGAGCGATGTGCAATGCCATTGAGGCACTTATTGTAGCTGTCCTATCGCATCTCAAACCCTCTCTAGTGCCTCTCGAAGACAATGGTGTGCATGTGTAATGAGGCTTGGGTGCTGACTTGCAGCAAGCTGCACAATAGCGGAATCAGCAATCACACCAAGAAGCCAAGCAGTATGTTTATTTCTCCTTTCAGTTCTGCAGCACATCTATGGCTTGCCTACAAGTGCAGCTGCCAAATGCACTTTCTTGGCACTTGAGTATTATTAACCAACGAACTATCTGCAGGGGCTACCTCCTGTGTCGTGGCGGCTGCCGCCACAGTCGCAGAGAGGCCCAGCAGAGCACTAGCACAGGAGACGCTGTCAGCGCAGCGGTGCGCTGCATTGCCAGCGAACATGCTCAAGCTGCAATGGGTCCTTTTCCTGCTCATTTCATCGCATGTCCATCTCAGCCCTCCCATACGGCACAGCAGGGTGGCTCACAAGATGTGCATGCGCAGGTATGATGCCGGTATTGAGATCAGGGTGTCGAGAGGCGCCGATGCCTATACCGTGGACGTCACGGCAGATCCCGTGCGGCCTATGATGCTGCACTGGGCGGTCAACGAGTGGCAGCTTCCGCCTCAGGACAGCTGGCCCTCCGGAACCAACCAGGTGACATTGGCAACCCTGTCGTGCCTCATTTCCATGATGAGGCTGTATGGGTGAGGTGGGGAGGCTGCCATTGTGTTGGCGGATGAGGTGCATGTGCATGATTCAGCTGCTTTTTGTGCTTGGCGCTGAGCAAGCAATGAAAGCACATAGGGGCTTATCATGCGTCACTATGCACTGAGATATAGCAGGCACAGCCCTTGACATACCCAATTAGGAGCGGTGTCGTGCCTTTCTTGCTTGTGACAGCTCTAGCCTACTGAAAGTTGTTCATGCTGTGTGCAGATTGATGAGAAGGCTGTGCAGACGCCCTTTGATGGCAGCGGGCGGGTGCGCATCAGCTTCCCCGCAAAGGCCTGCCCCAGCCGAGTTGTCTTTGTGCTCAAGGAGACCGAGCCGGAGGCCTGGCTCAACAGCGGGGCGGGCGACTTCGTGGCGCAGCTGAAGCCGCCGGACCTGACAGATCTGGTGGACAAGGTCATCGAGGCAGAGTCCACCTACACACACTGGTCGCTCTTCAACCGCTTCTGCATGGCCAATGACATCTTGGACGCTGCAGACGCTGCGGGTGAGACATCTTCAGTTTCTGCTCAACATACATCTGGTGCCCTGCCTCGCGATCTCATGCCCATGTATTGCCTTTTATGCTTGCCGGCTACAATAAACAATCGAACCATTCTTGGGCTGTGCGTGTCTTTGCAACAGGGACGTGAGGGTGCTGAGGGTGTCGGGATGTCTATGGCTGCCAATGCGTCGCAGGCGGAGCAGGCATGGCGCTGATTTATGTGTGGCTGAGGCTGAGCACCATGAAGCAGCTGGACTGGCACCGGGGCTCCAGCTACCAGTCCAAGGACATCGCACACGCGCAGAAGACCATCGCTCAGCGCATGGCCGACAAGGTATCTACACAGCGCACATCTGGCCCCCAAGCAAAACTTGGCAGAAAAGATCTGCCACAGCCTTGCGTTCTGACAAGTTGTGTTGAGATTGGTTGGAACATTCATGGGCTGGGTCTGTGGAATGCAGACGCACAGCTTGATCTGGACTGTGCCGCAACAGCTGGCGCACATGACCCTGGCAAGGCCGTGCCACCATCTGCTGTGTCACTGGATAGGCGCTGCTGCATGCCTGCGATGTAGTGTCTTATGATGTGTCCCAGTGTCACATGGGCATGTGGTCTGAGGTGTGTGGTGTGCTGCAGGCGCGAAGCAGCAGCGACCCCATGGCGCAGCAGCTGGCGCGCATGACCCTGGCGGGGCTTCCCCGGGGCGGCGGCGACGGTGACGCCATCCGGCACGGCATCCTCAACGTCATGCGCGAGAACGGCATCCGCGAGGGCCACCGCCCGGTGCGCCTGTCTGATGCACCCAAACACCTGCAACGCCTGATCCTCTTATCTGTGGTTTCTTAGCCGCTCTCATCCCGCCTTACCATCTCAGCACTTCATTGACATGCAATTCCCAATTTATGCCTGGACCCAAACTGGCTGGCGTAAGTGCCGTAAACAAGCAGGCGCATTCATGCGGGTACCATGTGTTGACGTCGCACTATGCATGTGAGATGAGGGCAGGTGGTGCTGTACTATGTTTGGCCTCCTATAGTCTATGTCTGACCGTGCAGGGTATCGAGGACAAGTTTCTGGAGCAGTGGCATCAGAAGCTTCACACAAACACGACCCCTGCTGACATCACCATCTGCGAGGCGTACATAGACTTTCTGCACAGCGGGGATGGCGGCCACTTCTGGCATGCTCTCTGGGAGAAGGGTGGACTCACTAAGGATGCACTTGCAACCATGGACCACCCCATCACAGGTGTGATGCGCATGCTCGCTTGTGATGCATCACAGCGCTTTGTCTCCGTCTCTGAGTCAGGTCATGTACTTGCTCAGGTGCTTATGCATGGGCTTGTCGCTGTGACATGTGCCCGCAGAAGTCCGACCTACAGATACTTTGCCGCACCCCAAAGCATTGTGACAAAGCTTTAATGCATCACGGTTGATACAGATGATTCAAACCAGCTGAAGTTCAACACTCGCCACCTGTGGATGCTGGGTCTGGGAGCTGAGCTCACATGCCCTTGCGCAGCGACTCCGCTGCATCTGCCGCACCTGATCGGCCCCATGCAGCACTATCTGTGGATCCTGAAGACCACCCACTCGGGCGCTGACATGGACACCAGCATGGAGATGGCCAAGGGCTCCCTGGACGACGGCCTGCGCTGGACCATCTACGACATCCTCAAGAACAGGCAGGCCCATATTCCTGTGAATCAGTATCATGCATTGTCCTCAGAATGTGCTGTATACCTGAGTTTCTATATTCATGAGAGCAGGCAAATCATCATTAGGTTGTCTGTCCAGGGCATGTAAAGGCTTGACGGTGGCTTCATGCATAAGTGACCGGTCTTGTGTACGCTAAAGCCACATTGGTGACGCTATCTGCAGCTCAAAGGGACTTGAGTGTTTGTGTGCAGAAACGAGTGGTGGGTGCCCGGAAAGATAGTGGAGGCTCGGGAACAGCTGCAGCACTTCTGGAGGGTGAGCCCATGTCCCTCCTGATGTGTTGCAAGAGCTCTTGCACCAGCCTTTATCAGTGCTCACCACACCGGAGGGCTGCAAGCCGGATTGCTTATCCTGTTCCGCACTACACAATAATGCTGATGCTAGGGAGCTGTATCCCTTGTTAAAGCTGCTACAATGCCTAAGGACGAAGGTCTCCGTGTTGCAGAGAGAGGGCGCATCCAGAGACGTCCTGCTCCTGGACATAGCCCTCGACAACTACTTCCGGCTGTGCTTGGAGCGCACAGACAAGGCTGCCCTGTCCGCAGACGCCCTGTGCGACCTGGTCGAGCTGGTGCTGCGTAACACCGTCATCGCATATGACAGCAATGACTTCCGGCAGGTGCGTCGAGCTGCATCACCACTGAGGTCATCGGAAGCAATGTGGACTCTCGTGAGCAGTCTTGGCTGCACAGCACTGCCACTGTACACAAGTCTGCTCCAGTGCAGAGCTCTGCTGAAGGGTTACCAAGACGCCTGACATTGGTGTGACTGTGTCAGCAATCACCCTTCTCCTGTTTATAGGACACAGCAGCCTGAGCAACAGCTGTGGGGGCGTGGCAGCCAGTGATGAAACAGGCATGCCCGAGCTGAGACTGCGTGTGTGCAGTGCCGAGCGCTGTGGGAGCGCGTGAGAGGGGAGGAGCGGTGGAGCAAGCCCTGGGCCATGCGCGCGCTGGCAGCCGTGCAGCGCCTTGAGCTGTCGCTGGGCGCCTTTGCAGACAGCCTCTACAACCTCACACAGGTGGGTATGACCAGTGATATGGGGTGTCGGCTCAGCTGTGCAGGCAGATATGCACCAAAAGCTCTGGCATCTAGACTTTATCATCCAATTTGCTTTGCTATCCTGTGTGGGACCTGTGATGATGAGAAGCTACTGTGCAGCCCTTGGCAGAGCGTTTCAGGGATACCTGTGGGGTGGACCCAGCATACGCTGCCAACTTTGGCGAGGAGGTGGCGAGGGGCCAGCCTGTGTTCATCATGGGCCAGCTGCTCAAGTGCCTGGAGCCAACGCTCCGTGAAACAGCTGAAGTGGCGCCCTGGCAGGTACAGCACGCTATAATGGCAGATGGCTAACATGCAAGGCTAGCAGGTGCATGGATCTTGCAGGTCACAGCTGCAAGGTGGAAGTGGGTCTTGTCTGACACGCTGATGATTCTGTGGCACAAGCATAATTCCGATGCTGCAGCTCACTGATGCAGCCCTCTCCCTCCGCAGTTTGGCCAAAGGCTCGAGATACAATGTCTTCATACGCAGGTGGTGAGCCAGGCGGAGGCGCAGGGCAGAGTGCGGGTGGTGGCGCTGTCTGAGATCCAGGGGCAGCACTTTGAGGAGCCCACCGTCGTCATAGCCCAGACCGTGGGAGGCATGGAAGACATCCCGGTACGTGTCCCTGTGCAAATCAATGTTGTGCCTGCACAGCGCAGTCTAGGAGAGGAATGCTAACACACCTTGACAAAGAGACTCAGGCAGTCGCGTGCTTTCTGCTGTTTGAGTTTCATTGCATTTCCTAATGAACTTGATGAAGCTAACAAGCAGGAAACCCACACACTGCCAGAGTCTCCTTGTCACACGAGTCTTGCAAGTAGATCAGGGCAAGGGCTACAAGCATGCAGAAATGGTGTGTCCTACCTTGCAGGAGAATGTCACAGCAGTGTTGACGGCATCCACGACGGACGTGCTCTCGCACGTGGCCATCCGAGCACGCTCCCAGAAGGTGCGCGGCCTCCTGAGTACAGTGTAGCGGGCCGAAGCTAAGCGCAGTCACCCAAATTGCATGCTTGTGTGACTCCTCAGATGTCAGCACTGTGTAGCTTGCATCAATGCCGAGAGAGTTTGCTGACTTCTCCTTGGTAGCTGGGATTCTGAGGTAGATTCTGTATGAGGTTCCAGACCTGAGCACCATGGTATACCTGATGGAGCCTTACTGAAGCGCCCAAAGCTGACCTTGTTCTTGCAGGTCTTGTTGGCAACCTGCTTTGACGACGCACAGCTCGAAAATCTCAAAGCCTTAGAAGGCCAATATGTCAGGCTTGACCGGGACCCTGTTGGCAAAGTGACGGCGTCCACGATGGATGTCTCTGAAGGCAAGGCAACCTTCCCGGCCCTGTGCTAGCCTTCAGCACTGGCTTGTTTGGGCTGGCAATGCTGATCTGAAGCCTGAGACCGTCACATAGGCGTCTTACCAATGTCCTGGGGTACATGCCCTGGAACTTCACTGATGGCTGCGCATGTTGCAGTGTCCAGCAATGGCGCAAGCAGCAATGGGACCGGAAAGCTGCCCGCCCTAGATATCCCCAAGCCCAAGGCAAGCAAGAGGTGGGCTCTCCAGGAGTCTGAGTTTGGCCAAGGGCTGGTCGGGGGCAAGAGCAGCAACCTGGCTTTCTTGCGGGCAAAGGTGAGCCGTCTCTACCTCACGGGCTACAGTGGCTCTTACATATGCGCTGTGCATAATGCTGGCATGTGTCAGCTTGCTCTCACTGTGATGAGACAGGATAGACACTCAGCACAGAAATATTGGGACACAGTCTGGCATCTACATGGTTGTGAGGGGCAATGTCTGGTGTTGGCCGGCTTCTTCAAAAGCCCACTCGACTAGGTGTGTCAACAAATGCCGAGCTGCCTCAAGTGGATTCTGTCGCAGGTGCCAACTGGCGTCTCCGTACCAGACTCTGCGGCGCTGCCCTTCGGGACCTTTGAGAGGACCCTGAAGGACCACTGCAATAGTGATGCGGCCCTTGGCATCTCAGCCTGCATGGATGACTTAGAGGTGGGGGTTCCCATACAATGCTGCTCATGGGTGCACAGGAATGCCTCCGCTGCGTCACTGTGATGCCAGGGACATGTTTCCAGTTCTATGCGATACACATACCGAAGATGAGATAAGAGAATATCACGGTGTGTGTAGAGAATATTTATTGGCATGACACTGAATCAAAGCTGTAGATCTGCTCATAGGTTTGGAGAAAGTCAAGTAGTGAAGAATTCCTGCTGGACTGCAGAAAGAGGCAAAGCAGAAGGGCGGCGTGCCACTGGCTCTGGCGCAGCTCAGGCACTTAGTGAGGAGAACGCTCCAGGCGCCAGCTGCACTTGTAGAAGAAGCTGCTGCAGCCGCAGAAGCTGCCGGCCTAGTGGAAGCTGGCACCTGGACAGAGAGCTCCCCAGCCTGGGAGTCCGCCTGGTCTGCCATATGCCAGGTAATCCCCACACAGACCGGGACGGGTTTCTGCAAGAGACAGCTGCACCTTCTTGCATGTTGTGCTTCCCTGTGCGAATCTGACATACTTAATATGAGTGTGGAAGGCCTATAAGCTGGCACAGAGGACAGTCACTATGCTCCAAAATTCTTTAGTGAGACAGCGGGGCGTTAGAAATCAGCAATGCAGCGGAGCTGTGTGCAAGACCTCCCGCTGAAAGCCAGAGTATATGAGTGCAGGTCTGGGCCAGCAAATGGAGTGAGCGAGCCTGGCTTAGCAGACGGGCAAGAAATGTGCCAGACAGCAGCCTCTACATGGCTGTCCTTCTGCAGCAGGTGTGTTCACTTACAGTGTTCCCCAAGATTGTTGTCTCTTGTCTGCCTGTGCTTGCATGCTAGACAAGCCCATCCAATATTTAGCGTCAGGTGCCTCTGCAGTCCAAGGGTATCAAGAGGGCAACGTCTTTCTTGACATCGGTGTGCTCCTTGCAGGTTGTGCCAGCAGAGTATGCCTTTGTGCTGCACACAGCCAACCCCATCACAGGGGCCAAGGGAGAGGTCTTCGGCGAGCTGGTGCAGGGCATGGGCGAAGCCTTGGTTGGCAACCACCCCGGCCGCGCCCTCAGCTTCAAGGCTGGCGCAGATGGCGTTGAGGTGAAAGCACATCACTTGCTTCCACTACTGCTGCAGTTATATGCGGATCGGGCCCTTTCATCTGCCTCTCTGAGCTTCAGAATGAAGCTCTTATATCTGCGTGTCATCACAAAGGTGGACACCACTGAATGATGGAGCATGCCGGAGAATAACTCTTTTGGGTCTGAAGAAAGCACATATGTTGCAGATCCTGGCGCTGCCTGCAAAGCGTGTAGGCTTCTTTGCTATAAATGGAGCCCTCATAGCCCGCTCTGACTCCAATGGAGAGGATCTTGAGGCATTTGCAGGAGCAGGCAAGCCCTAACACCCGTGTTCTCTCTACATTGCTGCCGTGGCGCAATCTGCATTGTTCCTACGCTAACGAGGTCGTTTCATAAACCATGCTGTTAGCCGCACACTCTGTCTGACAAGCTACTCCCTAACCATGCGTGAGTCCGCATGCACCCCTGCAGGCTTGTATGACAGCGTGCCCCTCCCATCCTTGACGGAGGAGACCCTGGATGCAGCTAGCAGTCCTCTGCTGTGGGACACCACATCTCTGCAGTCTATGCTTTCTGCCATTGTAGAGGTTGGGCGCTCAATAGAGGCCTCTTATAGCGGAGCGCCCCAGGATATTGAGGGCGTTTGGGCTAATGGGAAGATTACCATTGTGCAATCACGGGCTCAGGTTTTGTGAAGGCTGTGATAGCAAGTGAGAAGTGATATTGAAAAGAGTCATCAGTGGCAAAGTACATTTGGGAGCTCTATGTGTTGGGCATCATGTATATTGGTACATAGCTACGCATGACAGAAGCAGAAGCTGTTGCAGTGTCAATACTTGCAGCAGTCTGAGAGAGCCGAGGTGAAATGTAAAGGAGACTTGGGCAGGTGTTTATGATAGATCTCTACTCCTAGGGCTTGCCGCTCTTTGTCACTCGCCACCCTGCAATGATTGCTTTTGCTTGACTCTTCTATTGGTCAGCTAGCTTGCTACCACTCTGGTACTTATGGTTACAGGGTTGGTACAGAGTTGATGCACTCATACCATGCACACCTAAGTGAAGACTTCTACTGTGACGTAATGGTGATGCCTCTGTGAGATTGTGTCCTCCCTTGCCTGAATTAGCTCGTTCTGGAAGGTTCATCATGTCTTATATTGGCATGTTCTAGCAGACTCTAGAAGACCATTCTGGCTTCTAGAAGGTTGTTTCTAGTATAAAAGCAGAGCTCTTCTGTGCTTCTGTAACACACAAATGGCCTGAAGTGAAGCGAAGCCCTGGCTCTCGGATGAGTCCAGAGGCCGTCACTTGCCTTGATGTTCCCCTCTGCTGCTGGGTAAGTGCATGCACTGCTACAACACATATAAGCCCCAAGGTGAAGCGAAGCCCTGGCTCTCGAATGAGTCCTTGGCCGTCACTTGCGCTGTTGTTCCCCACTGCTGCTGGGTAATGCATGCTTGACTCGACACCTACCCCTGCAACGACATCTACCCCTGCAACGACACCAACCAATCTACCAGACAACCTGTACCGCTGTCCCTGGGCCCACGCAGCGTAATACTCTCCTCTATACCCCTGTAGTGAGCACTCTGAAGCACCTGTGGTCAAAGAGAAGCCAAAAAGTTTTTGGGGGATCTGCGATCGCGGGCGCCCTGCCTATATTACCACACTATGACAGCAAATTTGCCATACTCCTGGTGCGTATCAAGGCTCACAGTGCAAGAACCGTAGCAGCGTACATGTGTTGTGCATTGTGGGGACATAGCCCTACTCCGACAGCTGTCTTGCTTGGTTGTGGTGTGGGTTTTATGGAGAGGGGTTGGAGTCAACCCCGGTTGAAGGTGGTCAAAAGGGTCTTGGAGAATTTACTTTCACTTTCAGGCTGACATTGAGTCTGCCTTCAGGGCTTCCGAGATCGCAAAGCACGCCTGCATAAACAAAGAAGGCATCATGTTGAGAGCTTCCCTTTCGCCTTGCGGATTAGGGCTGTTGCCATGCTGAGGGGCTCTTTTGCGCAAGTCTTACAATTATAGACAAGCATTGCATGGCACCGCAAAGGCAGCTGTGGAGTTAGCTACAAGGATGCGAGACGCGTAAATCTGACAATCATTGTCAAACTCATGATGTCAACTATGATGTCATGACATGATGTCAGACAACAAGCAGACTCCAGCATCTCAAAGATTGTTGGTGCAGACCCCAGACGGAGCAAAACCTAATACTACACCATTTGAGAAAGGACACAGCTGCTTGTATAGTCTACTATCAAGGCGGCATGCTCAGGTTTGCACACACCTGCTCTCCCTTCAGATTGTTGTATACCAGATAGCGCTTGCCATCTCTGAAACGGAGGAGGTCGAAGCACATGCCGTCAATCACCACAATGTCGCACCGCCCGCCCCTTGTCGCCACAGCCAGCAGCGCCATGAGCGCCTCAGGGTGGCGGGCCGCCTGCAATGTATACTTGTCCTGCATGTCCAGCCGATGCGTCACCCTTGTGAGGCAAGTGCTCTGGCTTTTTGCTTTGACCGTGTTCAAGTAAGTCATTGACAGAGCCCCACACACAAAAGCGCCTTGGGCGGCATATTTTACCTGCAGCTCGCAGGGGCCTTGTAGCTCTGTGCGGGAGGGCGCAGTGGGGTCACCCTGCATGTCCACCACATGTATCACCCTTAGGACCAGATAATCTGGCATTGTGGCCTGAGCAGAGGGCTGAACCGTCACCACCACCATGCTCTGCTTTTGACCAAGGAACCGTTGCCGTTGCAGATGCAGAAACAGTGTCTGCATTAGAGAAGACTGGCAGGCTCTACAGCACGCTGTTGTGAAAGCACCTGCTGATGCTGCATTCTTACCTTGAACAGGATCCCCACACGGATATGTTTTCCAGCATCCTTTTCTGATACATTGAATGGCACCACCGCAAAGTCCACGGTACCCCTGAACCACATATCGCCTGCAGGGGCAGGCATTAGGACATCAGCCGCGCCAGAGATAGGCAATGCCAGAAGCTGAGAAAGATACTTCGTGGTGAACTGGAATAATGGGAGCAGACAATCAAGTTGAGCTGTGACAGCCACCCCCAACAAGGCTCACCTCCTATCAGTTGGAGCAGACGTTTGTTGCCCAGCACGTCCACAACCTTGTAGCCGCCTGGCCCCATTTTTACGCCCATGCCTCGCATTTGCAATGTGATGTGCTCTGCAAGGCCTTCGCGATTGGCGTTATTTGGGTAGTCGCTGTGCCGAAAAGGCCTCCAGGGTTGTGCGCCTGCACAGGTGGAGAGGAGGCTCATCATCAATGATGGTGGTGAGGAGCAAGTGCGCTTGCTCCCAATAGATTCTTCTGGCACCGGCCACACAGGGACATTGCACTCGGGTCATGCTCGATACTGTTGCGCTTGGCACAATGCCACTTGGCATTGGGGAGTGCAAATACCACTTGGCAGCGGGGGCACTGGCGCGATCACATGCCCATTCATGAGCGGATAGCTGTGCTGGTAGATCGCCACGCGTACGTCCTCCATGGATGCTTCAGTGAAGTTGTTGGGCTCTGCATGAACGACGCAAATGCTCTCGGTTATGACGCTTCAAGCACAGCTTGGTCCTAGCTCAGTGCAGGTGCGGGCAGCTGTTGCAAAGCGCAGTTCAATAGCAGCTGCCCTGCACCTGTACCAACCAGGAAGTGAGCGCCTCTCTCACCATCACAGTGGCCGCCAGCGCGGCAAAGGAGGGATATACCACTTGAAAGTTACATACATGCAGCCAGACTACAGACAAGACTTGCAGTCCCTCCAAAATTCTGGCGATCTCTGGTTTCGTACCTGCAGTGCATAGGTAGTACTTGTATACCCCAAAATCCATCTTGCGCATTGATTGTGATGGTACAGGTTTTCCCTTGGGATTCCACAAGCCCCCATCTCCAAATCTTTGTTGTAGAAGATGATAGAGTTCTTCGCCGTTGTGCGTGTCATCTGTGTGAAACTCATCTATGTGGCCAATGCCGGACCTCGGCATGACGTAGACCTTGACTTTGGCCATCTGCACGAGGACACACAGCTATCAAGCCATCAAGAAGGAAGTACTACAGTATTTCTGGCAGGGTAAGGCTTGTCTTTCCACCATAACGCCAGACTCTGAAAGGTTCTCGGCTGTGCCATATCCTCTAACATACTATGTAGTACAGGGCTTATGTGCCTGTCCAGTCATGCGGGAGCACACTAAATGAGCTGTCGAAGATCCTTGGACAGTCATAGCCTGCACTGACTCTCACTTGTATTGTATGCAGCACGTCTGAGACGTCAAGGCGGTCATGCGAGCAAATCAGCTTAAGCTCACCTGTGTATTGTGGAAAGTGGTTGCGCCGTTTGTGACTCACGAGCTGTCCGATACCTCGGACAGCACCACGAGTGTGAGTGTAAGAGTCTGATCTCTGATATTAAAGGGTAGGGGCCTTCTGCAGGGAGTTAGCAATGTGATGGGTGCATATGGCCGATCAGGCAGACTCCCGAGGTTTCTGTCGCCAGCTTCCACCAGGCGGGCAGCTTCCGCAGCTGAAGCACCTTCAGACGTGTCGGCACACAGGAGACCTATTAAGCTCTGAAGACCACATGATGCAATATCGGTAACAAGAGCACTACAGAACACTGGCATTAGCTATGTGTAGGGCTTGATGCCATCAGTGGACGTATATAATCACATGTGTGAGCCAGCAGAATCAGTGAGAGAGCCTTTCAAAGTTGTTACATCCATCATGGCATATACACATCAGCTTTTAAAGTTTGAGCCACTCTGCAACGACCGCCGTTGCTTTACTCTCCTTTCAGAACATTTATCGGTTATCCAGCTCTGAGTTCCTATGTGAGGTACTCTGGCATGGTCCGATCCCTGCGACGGTCACAGGCCCTGAGGGAGGGCACATGATGGTGCCGTGCATAGCACCCACAATGTGCAGCCTGCGGACCTGAAGCAAGAGCCTCTGTGACTGCCATCCTGTGGCCTAATACATGTAGGTGGTCTCTGATATTAGCAATATATATATACACATTACAATACTTGTTGCAGGGGTTGGCCCGCAGACACATTAGTGGTACATTGATGATGGGGTCCCGACAGCCCTCACTTCAAGTCTGACACTCAGTCCTCCTTAAGGGCTTCCGAGATTGCAAAGCACGCCTGCATACAAGGAGAAGGCATTCTGGTGAGAGTCTCACTGCCGCCTTGTGGATATCGGCCATCACCATGCGCTGGCCCTTTTGCGCAACTTTCATTCGAACAATCAAGCGTCGCATGGCAAGCTAAGGTGGCTGTGGCAATGGCTACATAGATGCGAGACGCATGAGTCTGGTAATGCCAGACCACAAGGCGGACTTAAGCACCTCAAAGATCGGCGGTGCAACCCCAGAAAGAGCAATACACAATGATGCACAATTTGAGAAAGGACACAGCTGTGTTTATAAAGTGCTGACACTCAGAGGAGATGCAGCGAGCTTAGAAATTGCACACCTTCTCTCCACTCACGTCGTTGTATATTAGAAAGCGCTCATCTTCTGTGAAGCGGAGAAGGTCGAGACACATGCCGTCTATCACCATAAAGTCGCATCGCCTGCCCGTCTTTCCCACAGCCAGCAACGCCAAGATTGCATTAGGGTGGCGGGCCTCCTGCAACTTTGGGTTGAAGCGCCTCTGCATGTTTCAGCCGATGTGTCACTCTCTTGACACACTTACTCAGGCATTGTTGCCTGAACATGAAGGCGCGAGATAAGACCATGCTTCCACCCCACGAGTACATCATTGAGCCCCACAGGCAGAGAGGCCATAGACGGCATACATCAATGATGTAGTACCTGCAGCTCTTCAGCATCTGGCAATTCTGCGCTGAAGCGTACAGCGGAGCCATCCTGCATGTCCAACTCATGTATCACCCCCTGTAGCAGGGTTTCTAGCATTGTGCCCTAAGCGATGGGCTGACGCCGTTACCACCACAATCCATGCCTCCAGCCAACACCCCAGCCAACTCAAGGAGCCATCAGCAATGTTGACGCATTTGTAACATCCTCATATGTGAAGAGATGCTTCCCTAGAGACTAGCATCATGTATCATGATGCCGCACATCATGATGTGCGGCACTCCATTCACAATGCACATGCTGCTGCTGTTGCATTCTCACCTTGCACACAATTCCCACACTGTGTGACACGGATGTGTTTTCCAGCATCCGTTATCGAGACACCATATGGAACCACTGCAAAGTCAATGGTACCCCTGTACCACATGTTAGCTGCAGGCCAGTCATCAGTCATGCCAGAGATGAACGAAAGCATAAAGCTAAGTACAACACCTTATGGCTACCTTACACCAGAGGAGCAGACAACCGAGTTGAGCTCTGACGGCCACCCTCCTACAGAGCTCACCTTCCAACAAGTCCAGAAGGTGATCATTGCTCAGCACGTCCAGCACTTGAAACCCGCCTTGACCCATCCTGACGCCCATGCCTTGCAGCTGCAGGCAAATGTGATCTGCAAGACACTTGCGAGCAGTCTTGTTTGGGTTGTCGCAGGGTTGGAAAGGCTCCCACTGTGGAGTGCCTGCATGTTTAGGAGAAACTCAGTGGCATGCGATGATGGGTGGTGAGCAGCACATTTACTTACTATGAAAATCTTTCTGGCAACCGGCAACACAGAGCCATTGCAGCGAGGCAACATGAACTAGTCATAGACTGCTGCGCATGACGCAATGCAGGCTTGCTTTGGGGTGTGAAAGTACCATCAGGTGGCGGGGGCAGTGGCTTTTCCTTATGCCCGTCCGTAAGTGGATAATCCTGCTGGTACAATGCTGCGCAGGCGTCCTCCATGGATGCTTGAGTAAACTTCTTGGGCACTGCATGGACGCAGGTGCTCTCAATTATGATGGGTCAACCACAGCACGATTCTGATGCACACCCTCAATGCAAGGGCAGGCGGCTACTGCAAAGTGTAGGGACAGCTGCTCTGCACCTGTACAAATGAAAGAGCGAGCATCTTGCTCTTCATCACCATGGCTGCCAGCGCAGCTTTGAAGTATGTACCATCTAATCTAAACTACGTATATGCAGCCAGACCACAGACAAGATGCATGCGGTTGGTGTTGCGTCGCTGTGGGGCTGGAGTATGGGTACCTTGGTGTGGGGACACCAAAGTACCCAGCCTGAGTATGCCTTGGAGTTGATGTTTTGCATGCCATCCCAACATCATGCAATTGGGCTGCAGACTGGTTGCATGGTGACTGTGCTGGCCCCCGTGGTTGAGGCTGCTAGACTCCCACGTGTATGCCCTATGGCCCTAGGCTACGGGTTGCCTCCTTGTAATAATAATAATCATGCGGTCCTGCCAGAACCTTGGGCGCCTATTGGATTCGCACCTTCAGTGCATAGTTGGAACTCGTATACCCCAGCTTCCATTATGCGCGTTGCGTGTGGTCCAACAGGATCCCCCTGGGGATCCGACAAGGCCCCATCTCCAAATCTCTGCTCTAGAAGTTCAATGAGTTCTCTGCCGTTGTGCGTGTCATCTGTGTCAAACTCATCTATGGGGCCGTCTCCGGAATGTATGATATAGACCTTGACTTTCGCCATCTGCAGGAAGACACAGAGCTGTCAAGTCGTCAACGTGGACTTCCAGCGGCATCCCTGGCAGAGTGAATCTCGAGGTGCAAGGCCAGATCTTGGAAGAGACTCGGCTATGACATACTCCCTGACATACAGGGCTCATGTGCCTAAAACTGGCAGTCATGCAGGAGCACACTATGAGAGCTACATGGAGCATCATAGTAGCCCGCACTCACCTGTGTTATATGACAATGACGTCGTTGCAGATGGCTGTGACACTCCGACGCGCCGTACAGCACCTCGATTCCGAGCCGGCGAAGAACCTGGTCTTTGATACCGGAGCTCTGGTAAAACTCCGCAGATATGGAGCAATGAGAAGTGATAGGTGCGTATGGCCAATTAGACACCCGAGCTTTCTGTCGTCAGTTTCCACCAGACCGGTAGCTTCCGCGGCAGAGGCAGCTTCAGCCTACTTGGCACACAGAAGACGTGTCGGGCTTTGAGAAGTGAAGCAACGTTGCTTCATCAGAGATCAAGAAGCGGTAGTCATGTGCATTACTTAAATCCAGCAGTGGAAACATGTGCACATAGATGCCAAAAAGTGGAGCGAGGAAGCCCGGCTCAGCAGGAGGGCTAAAACTTTCAGCCTAAATGAGGCCGAGACGTCAGCTCTACATGGCTGGCCTTCCGCAGCAGGTGTCCTCAGTACTTGCTACAGAAAGCATGCAGGCCTGCACAACAAGATGCCCCCCCGAAGTTGACTTGACGGGAGAGGTCCTGAACCAGGATACTAGATACCCTCAGGATACCTGAGGTGGCTGGTCTGCTGTGGGAAACCACCATCAAGAAGATTGCTATTACTACTTACAGTGCTGCTTTTGTCACTCATTGCTATGCCACTGCTCTGCAATTCATCCTGATCTACCATGTTTAAATTGTTGACCCCTCCGAATCCATGCTCACAAAGCCCTTTCTGGCTGACTTGCCATGTCTGGCTGGTGAGCTCCTGCTCCAACAAAATGCAAGTCCCAAGTACAGCGTCTCTACTGGCTTGTTACCTGCAACCTGCTGGTGTTGCTCTTGCCATCGTGTGACATTTCTCATACCAAGTACCCGGAAGCTGTGCTAGAACCACATGTGCTCTCTGACACTAGGCAGCATGTGAGTGCCGCTTGCAGTCTCAACCGACTATCCCAGAGAGCAAGTGATGTCAGCTTTATGTTGGTACACGAGCGCGCCATCCTTTGCGCTTCAGCAACTTCCAGGCGCTTGCATTCTGCACTTCTGCCTTGCGGAAAGAGAAGCCATGAAAGCAAAGCCATACGTTTCTGCTAAGTGTCGCCTACCGCTGCTTCAGATACCACAAATAAGTGCGCTTCTGAGAGTGTCGATGTGATCGCCCACAACTGAAGTGGGGATCATGCTGCGCTATCTTGATGCACTCTGCTGAGGCATTCAAGTCTGCATGCTCTGGTCTAAGCTGGTGCGCTGGGGTTTTGCAGAAGCGCACGTCCATGCTGCTTTTGAGCGCATGAAACAGTGATAGATCATCATGTGCAGCTCCTTGCTGTGCTGTCTTGACGACATGTGGTAGCCCTGAACATTGCAGAGGAATTCTCTATCAAATACTTCGGTAAGATCTTGCAAAAAGCAGCTCTTAGAATTCCCAGTGGTGCAGGTGGCCTGTTGCATGCTCATTCAGTCTTTGAGCGCCTGCTGAGGCGAGCATTTTGCCAGTCTGGGCGCCTAAAGCGTGGTCCATCCAGGCTATCACATTATGCTGGGCTGCTTGAGCTGCAAGCTGAGCCTGTGTGACGACTCCACAGGACAGGTGTGATGGCACAGCAAAGGGCAGTACTCTCTGTAGCCTGAGCCCTGCACATCAGCACAGATGGTAAATGCCCTGATAAGGATACGACGGTGACAGATGCTATGACCATAGATGTAGCCTTCAGTACAGCAAGTACGTGTCAAGCACGGTGTGCGCAGTGACCTGTCACTGCGAAACGATGCATTATTCATCGAAATCCGTGATCCCACAAGTTGAGAGATATAGATTACAGCTCTTTGACTCGCGTCTTTGCAGAGAGGCGAACATTGTTGCTGAGGTCAGACATGATCGCCTGCACTGATCTGGGGCTGGTTTCGGCATCGAAGAGGCTTACCGTGTATCAGCGGAGATCCGGAGATCACAGAAAGAATGACAAGTGCCATGATGATCCCATGTCGGCGTCTCATGCTGGACAGGCACTTATGCAGCTGACAGCTCACTTGCGCTGGGCAGGGCAGACAATGCCCAGCACTATGCGCGCAGGAATGCAGCAGCAATGTCCTGGCGTATTTATGGACTCAAGACTGAGAATACATGTGTTTGGAGTGCTGCTCGGGGAAGAACCCAAGTGTTTGGCGTTCCGGAAAGATGCGACTCCGAAACCCAATGCCGGTACATGATGACGGAAGTCTGGCTTCCAAGCAAGTGCGAAGCTATGCCCTAGTGCCCAAGGAGTGAGTGCCTTTCTACACAAATCTCTGTCTCTTGTGACAATCTCGTGTGTTATCCTTGTTGTTGATGACTGGAATGCAGGCAAAGCTTTGGCAGCGAAGCTTTGCCTGCTCACCGACCTTTCCGAGACCGCCATCAGCAAGGGTAAGCAAAGCAATGATATGCCGATAGAAGATCTACCGTAGAAAGCTAGAGTTAGCACGCACATGGACTTCAGTCACACTAGAGCTCTTTGTTGCAGGCTTTTTTGCGGCACAAACAGCACAGACCGCACGAAAGCACAGGCCTGCATCAAAGACCCACACGTGTGCGAGCTGCAAAAGAAGCAGAATGCAAGGAATCTGATAAGGACACAAAAGGGGACGATGCAGGATCGGAAGACAATCAGGTCGTCTCGGGAAGGGGCGTCAATGTCGATGTGAGCTCTGCAACCACTCCAGCTGCTGCCCCTTCTTGACTACACAACACGGTCAACCATGCAGAGTGTTGATATTGTTATTAAGAGAAGTACCCTCCCGTTTGCTGGCTGGCATCAAGTTGCATCAGAGCATGTGGGGACTGATAATGCAGGACTTCGACCTCTCTCTGGCATGTGCACTGGGAGCATGCTCCTTCGAAGCCTACCACATTGCCTACCACATGCATGGTATCAAGGTACTCACCTCATTCCCAAAGTCACCTCACAGGGCGTGCGCCTCCCCTTGACAACGTCTGCTCCCCAAGTACTGCTTTGAACACCCCATTATCCTAGACCTTCAACTGCCAAGAGTCAGTATAATTACGTCCCTCGTGAGATTATCATGCTGCATGCAGGAGCTGCACCCCTGCGGGGCAGAGACCATCTACATGGACCCGGACTACCTCCAGGAGGTGGTCAAGGGCATGCTGAGGGTGCATGTGCGGAACGCTGTGGGCCTACAGCCGCAGGGCGATAAGCAGGAGTGCAATGCATTTGTGACGGTCGCTGTTGGGCCCAGTGCAGGTCGGCAGCCCTGTAATGTCTTCTTACCTATGGGACAAGCCTCTTTCAGCTGCTGTAGAAAAAATCCTGCTTTAATAGCTGTGCAGCTGCTACTACTACATCCGAGGATCTGAATCTTGAAAGGCGCTCTCACCAGGTCACACATCAGCCTCCACTTGCAGGCAGCTGGCAACATTGCGCAACCTTGCATTGGACACCATGAGCCACATTCATGCGCAGGTCTGACCACCTTCTATGCCCCCGCAGGCAGGACGCTGGCAGTGAAGGAGAGCACAGAGCCGCAGTGGCGGGAGACGCTGTTCTTGTATGTCAGAGATCCAGACAACCAGACCATGAGCATATATGTGGAGCATGCCACCAAGGAGGTCGAGGATGTGAATGTGCTCCTTGGGATGGCCACAGTGAAGGACTTCAAGAGCCTGCTCAGTGGAGACGTCATTGACCTCGAGTTTGACCTGCAAGGGTGAGCTTCGCCAAGGATGCCCGTTGCGTTGAGTTTGCCAGACCCACCGCAAGTCATGCAGGGAACGGTGTAGATTGCATCCCGAGACACCCCTCAATTGCACCACTGTTGCATGCGTCAACAGTGCTGACAGGATGTGGCGCTTTGCGGATGCGGGAATGGGAGGTTTGCCATACCACGCTTCTATTCCAAATAAAATGTGGGCTGCGCAGGGAGGGCTGCAGTGGCTCCATCTTCCTGTCAGTCCAGTATGAGGAGTGCGAGGACATTGACGCCATAGAGAGCACCAGAGCAAAGGTGGGTACCCTGCTACAAGACTTGGCGACCTGTGGGAGCACTGCCTAGGCAGCATACCAAAACGCCATGCAATCCTGACTTGTGAGGACTTGTGTAGCCCATGCGCCATGAGCTCCCTTACCTGTGCAGCGCACAGTGCAATTGTACCCTGGAGGATTGTTGAGAAGTGCATCTTCTGTTGCAGGCAGCAGCGCAGTTTCTGCTAGATGACTGGGCACCTGACAGCCCCGAGTGGTATGACGAGTCGACCGGCACATGGCACTATGACCCCTACGAGCAGGAGGAGGACCGCATCACCGGCCTCAAGGACATCCAGGGCGCAGACATGGTCATGCAGTGCCTGTCGGATGCGCAAGGTGCGCGATTTTAGCGTCTGTGCTGCTCAAAATACTGCGTGTCTTGCAGGCATGCACCTTTCAGCGTGTCAGACGCCTGAGCAGCACGGCACACTTGCAGAGAACAAAATATGCACAGACTGCTCAGTGTGGGCATTGAGAAAAGACTCATGGACTCAGGTGTCAGTCAGTGTTATGCCTTGTGCAGGGAAGCTTTTGACAGAGGGAGTGGACCCCTCAAGGGACATTTGGCAAAACTGGCAGGACCTGAGGGGCAGCTCAGCCGAGCACTGGTACCCTGGAGGAATGAAGGTAGTGGCTTTTGTGTTCAACAAGGTGCGCCACAATCCTTAAAGGGACCTTGGATACCTCCCATGTCTTGAAGCCCTAATCATTGGAGGGACCTTCAGATCCCAAGAATATCAGGGCAGAAGGGCTTGGTCTTTTACTCTAACAAGACACTTTTAACAAGACACTTGAGCAAGCTCAAATCATCTGTAGCTGAGCTTGTGTCGTTGCGTGTGGCAGGCGACAAGCACGGAGGCCTGGATCTACAGAAATAACAGCACGCGGGAGGCAATTGTCAGCTTTCGAGGGACTTCAGATCCAAAGGACATGATGACTGACGCGGCCATGTCCCTGGAAGCCTTCACTCCTGGGAAGCGCCCAGACAGCCGCTCCCCAGAGGATGTTGCCAACAGCCTGTCAGATGAGGAGCTGGAGAACGGACCTCTGGGAGGCATCTTCAAGGGCATTAAGGCAAGCCCACCTCAACAACTTACAAAGCTGCGTGGCCTGTCAGGACGTTGCGACACGGCGAAGGAGAAGCTGCTGCAAGAGACGGCACCCGATGCAGGAGCTCCCTAGATTGTCTCGAGAGGCAGACAATGCAAGTAGCTCGCGCCTACTGTAGTCGGCTTCTGCAGCGGAAACTCGCTTGATGCACGCATGCAAGAGCAGCTGCATAGCAGCCAGCGGCCACAATCCTTGTGATTGAAAAGGCTGCCTGCCTTGCAAAAGTGATGCATAGACCTACACGGCCATTGCTAGCTGAATCCTTTTGGGGAAATCATCACACATGCTCTTCCACTTTCTTACCCGAACGGGTATCTTTGGCTGCAGTACATGCAGCATCAAATGCGCACCAGCTGTGCATGGTGGTACCGGCTTTGAAAACCCGGTGAGCAGAATATATACCTTGCATGCGCAGGGCATAGAGAGCATTAGGGTGCCCAGGCTGCCCTTCAGCAAGAAGAACAAGAAGGGCGATCGCACCAGGGCGCTTGCCTCCGTTGAGGCGCTGCGGAACTGGGCCAAAGCGCAGGCCGTCATGCTGTATGGAGGTGAACGCTAGCCCAGACGCGCTAGATTCAGAATTGATGCTCATGCAGATGATGCCTTTGAATGTAGCTCCCAGCACCATGGTCTGTCAAACAGACCTGACCATACATGGAACGGCCTGGCTGGGTTTAACATTTTCCTGCCGCCATGCAGTTGAGCATGATGAGCTATGGGTGCACAAGGGCTTTCATGATGTAAGTACCATCTCTCGATCCACCTCATATTGCTTTGAATTCCATTCTTCTGCTTTTGAATACTATTTTTGTAGCGCCCAAAATATTAGAGAATGTACAGCAGCTTGAGTCTGATCGATGCGGCCAAGACAAGCCACTATAGATTGAAGCTGCCTTTACAGGCATACCAGTCCGTCAAGCCGCGGATCCTGGACATCATGGCAGAAATTGTGGGGGAGTGTGTGAATGACCCTGAGAAGCGGCCGGGCCCCCTGAAGAAGGTGGGGGACCAGATCAGCGGGAAGGCGGACGATGAGCGGTGGCGCATCTTTGTGACGGGGCACTCCATGGGCGGCTCCAAAGCCACGCTCTGCGCGTATGAGCTGGCGGTGCGCCTGCATGATCATCCCCAGTATACTAACTAGCATGATGCCTCAGAAATTCGTGTGTTCCTGAATTCAGAGCCTTTGCTTCCAGAACCAGTCACAGCACATGTACTACAAGAAGGGCCTTCCATGTAGCTGCTGTGCTCATGAGGTGTGAGACGTGGGAATGGTTGACTGCACGTGTATCAGGGCATGTGGCAGATAGATCCTGGATAGGGTTGGTCCAGGCACATGTATGAGGAGTGGGTGTGCTTGCAGGCTCATGAGTGGGAGAATGTGCCAGCGCCCCATGTGACGATGGTCAGCTTTGGGCAGCCACGAGTGGGCAATCTGCCCTTTGCTGAAGACTATGGTGCGCTGCATGCCCATCGACAATTTTGAAACTCCATCAATGTCTCGACTGTACTGCGCTGCCTGCCCCATGCACTATCGTGGCTCTGCTATGAGCACGCTCCTGTGGGATTGCTGTGACAACAGTGCCGGCACACATGCTAAGCACTTAAAAAGAGTATGCCATGGGATCTCCTAATCTCCTGGGCTCTCATGTTCGTGATTGGTGAATGCAGACAAGGTTGTGCCTGACAGCTGGCGCATCAAGAACTCCAACGACTTTGTCACGCGAATACCATCTCTACTAGGGTACCAGCACATTGGCGTTGAGGTGGGTATCCCACTTAGCTGACAGCTTGTTTACACAATACGGTATGGCAATACTGTATGGCGGTGTTGTTGCCAGCTGTCAAGGCCGCCCATACACTGGAGCAATGCTGACACTGTACAGCATTCGGATGAACAGGGCTTTATCTCAGAGAGTAAGCACATAGGTCAATGGTTGCTCAGATCAGCGCAGCAGTCTGAGTGACATAGCAGGTGCACTGTGAATGAAGCGGCTGTTGCTGCCTTGCTGCAGGTTCAGCTCTTTCCGGATGGATCACTCACAGTGTCCAGGGAGTCTTCGGACGACACTCGTGAGGGCACATTCATTACAGACATCCTTCCCAAGATCAAGGGTACGCTCTGCCCCCTGCAGCTTACCCCTCTCCATAGGTCCAAATAGACTGTCTTGAGTATACAGCAAGCCGCGCTATCATTGCTTTGCGCTCCGCACAAGTCTCTAGTCATACGCCTGTACACTCACAAAGAGCAGCCAGTTACTGTTGCTGTCAATGCAATGGGAGCACTAGGTAACATGTCACAGTGGCCTAGAATAGAAAACCCTGTAAGATTCTCCTGGCTCCTTACATTGGTTCCATTGTCATGTCTGGGGCGCGGGCTGTGCTGAGTTGGGGCACGCGGGCGCAGAGGGCGCCTTTGGAGAGGACAAGGAGGCCAAGGCGGAGTTTGAGGAGCTGGCGCGGGCGGAGATGGACGTGTGGAAGAGCATGGTCTCCGGCAAGGCCATCCAGGAGCACATGGAGGATGTCTACCACAACATGATCAAGGTCTGCTCCTTCCACCCTGCATCCTTCAACACATGGGAAGCACATTATACTACCATGCAAGGTACTTACCGAGGCCGTACCCTTTCACAAGCGTAAGCACCTCAGGAGGTGTCACAGACCAGTTGCCGTTCCCACAGGTGCAGAATGTGTCGTGCATGATACACTTTGTTGTATGCAATGCAGGGCTGCAAGGACAGAGCGAACGGGGGCAAGCCCTGCATAAAGAATCTCGAGCAGTAGCACTTGCACACTTTGGTGCAATTTGCGGGTGGCTCTGGAACAGTATATTTCCAGCACTGATGTGCGTTGGGCTTTTGAAAGAAAGCTAATCTTCCTTCAGAATTGCATGATGGTGACATGGGCAGTAGCCCCATCGCAAAGGTGCTGATGTTGACGATGATCCAGGATGAAGCCTTTCAGTAGACTCTGGCAGACTCTATGAAATTCTTTTGCATCATTGATGCTTACATTGGCATTACAAAACTTGCCTGTGCTCTGATGTCTGGAAGCAGGAGTGTTATTCTTTGCTGAGGTGTGCATATAACCTCAGCGTCGTGTCTGTGCGCCCAACATCTGAGGGTCGCACTCAGGTCAGCGTGCGCATAGCATGTATACATGTTGTATGTCTAGCACAGCTCAGGAGTTCTATCGTAGCAGTGCTCGGAGGAGCTAGGGAAGTCTTCCAAGTCAACTGAGCGCGGCAGGAGGTGCTGGTGTCTGTTGTGCACAGGTCTGTAATTTACAGACTGTAAGGACTGAATTCACTTTTCCAGCTGTGATACACCATCAAACGATCTTGCCCTCATACCGCCATGATTTTGGCACTCCAACAAGCTGACATGTTCGGCTCTTTCACTACACAATTTAGACCATGGTGGCCACATGTGTACATAAGCCCCTATGCAGAAGCGTGCAGTCTGTGTGAACCTCAGTACTGCAAGTCAAGATCACAGCTCAGCCAGGGAGTCTATGATGAGAGTGTATCCCTCAGGCACAGGCGACTGCTCCTTCACGGCCTCAATGATGACCCGCAGGTCTGTGAGGTCCAGGTTTGGTTGCTTGGCCAGCCACAGCAGCAGGTGGAAGTCTGCCAAGCGCATCTGGTACGGCTTTCCTGCCTGCTTTTGCAGGTGGTGCCGCAGCTCCGCTTTTCCTGCGCACCGAGAAGCAAGCTTTCCAGTTCAGATCACCCAGAATTGGGTGCAAGGCACGTTTCCAGGTGCAGTGCAGTCTGCCGCGACACCACTGATTTCAAACTCTGCAGGGCCGCCTCTCAACAGACCCAGTGCAAGGGCCTGTCTGTGCTCTATCACCTGAGTAAACTTGGGCTGCTGCAGCAGTGCAGTCGTGATGAGATGCATCACCTTGGGGTAGCAGCCTGTTCTCTATGGGGAAGGATGAAGACAGAGGCCCCTCATGGTCCAGGATGTTGACTGGGAGCAGCAGGTAGTCATTGTCCACCTCACCCTGGTCCTTCCCGGCTACTATGACTGGCCTCTCCTTCTTGGGCTCCTGCGAGACCATAAAATTAGTGAAATGCAGTCCCTTCTGTATACATTTCGTCTTTTTGTCAATTCATGATATACCTTACAAGGATGGATCAGCACTCACCCAGAAAGATACTGAACAAATACAGTATAGCTCTCAAAGATTGACTGCAGCTGACGAGCAGTGGTATGATCATGCTGATACAACCATGTGCAAGAGCTCGTGATGGGGCAAACCTTAGGGTCGCGAAGGGTTGAGACGCCGCTGGGCTCTGCAGAGCTCTGGAACCAGCCCTCCTGCCACAGCCGCACTGCCTGATCCGACACCTGCCGCACCACCTCTCACTCAGTGCATGCCCTGCATGCCAACATGCTGCAGTTCTTTCTTACAAACCTTGTTCCAACACTAGACAGGCTGCCACAAAACCTCTCACTCAGTGCATGCTCTACATGCGCAAGCCTTCCTGACGTCCTGTTATACCTCCCGCAAGCCTTGCAATGACATTGATGGACAGGTGACATGCTGGTGTCAGCTTGGCAAGGGGTGAGGGTGGACCTGGAATGCTTCAAAGTGGGTCTCAGAGCCATCGTCGCTGACGGCCATGCTCACGACACCAGTCACAGCCTTCTCCCCCAGCTGTGCTTGCATCTCTGCAATAGAAGTTGTCCCTGAGCCACTTTTACACCCGAGCACGAGACCAATACATGAGCCGCTTCTCATCTGGAGCTGCAATGATAGAGCTGACAAACACACAGGGACAGATTTGCATGCAGAGTGCTGGCTGCGTAATCGATCTGTGCCAGACATAAGAGAGAAGCTGCGGACCTGCTATCTGACAGATCTCTTCCGAGGACATGATGAAGTCCCTCTCCTTTGTGCTCTGGGTGAATATCCAGCCTATCTTGGATAGCCTGCACCCAGGTGTCAGTACCCTCTCAACACAATGACGCTGCAGCTTTCGAGAAAATATGGGCCTCAGTCAACAAGGCCTTCAAGCACACACAATCAGGCAAGCACCAGAGGGGAGAAGCAGAGTATCCGCAGTCTTGGGCAGCTCCAGACATGGACACAGGTATTGAGAGCGCACCCCATCTGCTTTGCAATAAAATCAGCCTTCTGCTCCTCTTCCGTGCCGCGTATGAGCTGCAGGCTGTCTGCTGTGCCTTCCTGCATGACCCGCTTCCCCATGAGAGCCTGAGCTGGTATTGCGCCCTTGCGCTCGCAGGGGACCCTCTTTGAATGCACAAGCTGTGATGCTCTAGAAGTCAATTTGCTCCCCAAGAGCAGGCCTTCAAGCTTACCAGCGGGGAGTCCCATGCCTACCGTCACTGTCACAGGGCCTGATGCCTTCGTATGCCAAGCGAACAGCTCATGTGAGAGCAACAGGACAGCACACCTGCTCTTCTCAACAGGCCATTGGCTACCAGGGCTGGAACCCAATCTGCCTGTTACCTGGCATCATGGGCAGGCAGGATCACCTGCTCAGGCTCGTAGATGACTTCCACCAGCGCCTTGCCCTCCTCGTCGATGCTGCCGTACAGGAGGCCGCCGCGCTTGATGGAAAACGCCAGAGCGCCGCTGACGTAGGACTGGAACGCGTTGGCCGCATGCCTGTCAAAGGACACCGAGGAACAGTGTGGGGTCTCCTGCCTGCAAACACATCCATACGAATGTCTATAAGCTGGTCTGGTAATGCCCCTGCACAATTTTTTGGCTCTAAGCTGGGGTGGGATCTACACATAGACTCAGAACAGAACATCTTTAGCAAACTGACCAGCCTCCAGTCCTCCATGAGAACAGCGTACACAGCTGCTCAGTATAAAAAACATGGAGGCAGCCCCTCACCTCTCTATCCTGGTCTGCTTGGCGACGAGAGCCTCTACAGTCATGTGCATGCCTGCAAGAAGTCTTGGTGTTATTAAAGGACATGCTGCCTGAGTAGGTGCTCTCTCTCAGCGGTTTTAGCAAGGCATGTGCTAATCCTGGTGGGCGGCGTGAGACCTACCAAAGGGCCTGTTCAGATCAAGTTCCCCCTTTGGAAGGGTGGAGGGCACCTCCCTCTCAAAAGGGTAATGCATGTACACCTGGAAAGCCATGCACGATCAGCAATACATTGAACGTAGAGGCCAAAAGTGTCGCACCATCATGGCAGCTTAATAGCCCTGCTGCAGGCTAGTTTTGCTTCTCTCAGCCTGTGAGCCAGAGACTCACCATGTCTCCATGCTGAATGCCAATAGCACTCAAGGGCTGCTGATCCCTTGCCATGTCTGTGAATGGGCTCTTATCAAGGGCTGTGAGCTGCACAATATGGACACTTGGTCAGCTTTGATGTGCAGCTTGTGGCATGTGGTACTTTAATAAGACGCTATCATCTTGATACAGTACGTGTGGCTACCTACCAAGTCCTTATCCGTGGAGAGTGTGATGTCTTTCTGAGGAACGTCCAGACTTTCCGTTATCTGCCGCTTCAATGATGCGATTGTAGCACCTTCTGCTACCAAAATGCGCTCCAAGCCATCTCTGAAGTTCAGTAAAGTCACCATTAACAACGCAATGACTTTCTCTTGCATGCAATACTATCGCGGATCGTCATGGACAGCGAAGCTCACCTGGAGCGCAGTCTTATGAGCATGGTACCAGTTGCCTTCTGCTCGAGATTATATATTGCTGTTCTGTTGACAGCCTTGTTGTCTCTCACTCCCGGCACAGCCAGTCAAGTGCGGAATGCAGTGGAACCTGGTATGTTGTAAGGTAAGGAACACCTCTCTCCTCAGCAAAGCCTTGCTCGCACAAGTCCCACATGCATGAAAGCTGCATACACTCACAAGTTGTCACGTTCAAGACTGTAGCAGGGCGTCAGTCCCTTTCAATACTCATCACATCATGGAGCTGTAAGAGGCCAATACAGGCAACCCTGTGTCCCCGGTACCTTGGATTACTCTTAAGCCTTCAACAAAGCCAAGCACGATTCTCAGAAGCAAGGGAAAGGTGCTATATACCAGCACAGCAGGAGCGCCAATTCTCACACTGTGGTCAGGTGTTCCACAGCTCTGGGCCGTGACTCAGCAATGTAGCTGTTCCTTACGCGCAAACCTTATTGCTCAGCAGGAGCACATTAACATAAGTCTCACGCAGTAATCATTAGCTGTTGTGTACGCGGCAGAAGGGTAGCCAGCATTTGGTTCAGCGTCAATGGACTCCCCAGGCTCCTCTGCTCGGGTAATTCAGGAGACACCCAATAGCCACAGCGACCAGTCTTCAGTCAGCTATAAAGACTGGAAGCAAGCCAGCCCTCAAGCAGCTCACAGCCCTCTTCCTCGAGGTAGTGACCGTTGGGGTGCCTTCTTGACACTATTGAAGCAAAGTCACCCCGCTCAGGGATACGTGAGCGACATCGTTGGCTCGCAGGAGCAATAGACTTCTCGACACCTGCACAGAGCTTGAGCGCCTGGCCTGGCACCAACGCCCTGCTGACCCCACCCATGCCTTCAGCAGAGTGCTTCGATGAGACTCCGCCGCAGCCAGACATGCCTCCCAACTGGCAGGCCGCCCATGCAGAGATTGGCAGCTTCGCCCCACTGGGCATGGTATGCACTCTGATCAGCCCAGCACAGGACATGCCTGTTTGATACAATGCCCTCTCTGGGAATGGAGATTGCCTTCTGACATGTAGCATAGCCTGAGCACATGCTTGTGTGCTCAGCGGTGCAAGATTCAGTGACCATGACTGTTGACAGCATTGACAGTGCGTATCCTTCCATGGGGGCTGAGCACATGGAACGGTGCATGTGCAGGACGAGAAGGCGTACATCGCAGGAGAGCGGGCAGGGCTGCTGCGCGCGTTCAGGGAGACGCTGCCAGCGCAGCGCACGCTGGGCGAGCTGGCGAGCGGCCTAACCAGGATGCAGATCCAGATGGACAACGACCGCCTGCATGCTCGCCAGGCAACCACCACAGTGGCTGAGCTCTCAGCCAAGCTGCAGGTCTGCCGCCTTGATACAGCCAGGAAGACACACCTCTTGTCACATGCATTCATCGATGAGACTGGACAAGAGAGATCGTAGGGTTCATGGTGGGAGAATTTTTGAGATGCCAAATTGGTAGCAGGGAGGAAGGCATTAAATGCTTTGCAATGAAGAAAGTCCCTCTGGCCTTGCCTGGTGGCCACAGACCCTCAACACTCCTCAGTACGCAATGGTCAAGGAACTCAGGAAAATGTCCAAACGCCAAGCACATCAATGCCGTCAAGTGTAATCGCTTGTGTTGTGCAGGGTGTTCAGGACCGCTTCAGGACTCTTGAGAACGTGCGCCTGCCGGACATGGACAACAGGATCGAGAGGGCCAGCACTGCTCTCGTCTCAAAGGCGAGCATGCAACCCCCATCTGCATGGCTCCCAACCCCTGCCTACATCATGTACACCGCCACCAGGCATGCAGTGCCTCTTATGCTTCATGAGCCTTGACGTGGGGTGCCGGATCATCGAGTCGTATGCTGAATCGTGCACCCACCCTGCAGGAGTTCCACCTGACACTGCAAGCAATGAGGGATGCTATGGAGGGCGCGGCAAAGCATCCCACCATCACATACACAGCGCAGCCCGGGGTGACGTCTGCGCTGGTCAGCCAGCTGGCGTGGCTGCTCGGCACAGCTGCCGGGTTTGCGCAGAAGACGCTGTCCAAGGCTGACGTGGCGGCCGTGTTCCTGTCCCGGAAGATCCTGCTGGACCGTGTCTCCCTTGAAGGTGGGCTGCTGAAGCCTCCTATGCCTCCTTTGTCTACACTTCTCACCTGGTGGTGACGTCTGAGTGAATACTGCATCTGGACCTGAAGGTGTTGTGCTCACATCTGGCCTAGTATTGGACTCGCTGATACTTGAGTTGCATGGTCCCTGTCATGGGTGCACATCCCAGGCATCTGCCAGTTGAATCCAGCTGCTTGGACCCTGCTGCAAGAGGTGTGCAGCTTATGGCAGCACTTGCTTTCCCCTGACAGGAAGCAAGGCCCTGAACCAAAGCTGTGCATCTCAACGCATTGGGCACCGGCCTGCTGTACATGTCTCAGGTGCAGAGCGTCATGCAGGCACGTCAGTACCCGCGGGCATCGCAGCGTCTGAGAGCGCGCTGCTGCACAGCAAGCTGCGCTCCCTGGTGCGGCCCGCCATGGGCTCTGCGGCGTTCCTGGCCGCAGTGGAGTGCTCCTGGCAGCTGCATGAGCAGTGCGCTCCTCTCCCCCTCTTCGTTTAATTGCACACCCATCGCTTCTGGTCACTACTTTGCCCTCAACAAGCGCATAATGTGCTTTTTCACCCCAGGAAGTAGCCCACTCAGCTCTCACAAGCAATATCCAGACATGGAATACTTGTCATGCCAGGTCAGCAGCACCGAATAAGCTGGCTCACCGGCCAGGGTAAAGCGCATGGCTGGGGCTCCCCAGCGCTTTGTCTGTGCCATGCAGGTGGTCGCCAATTCTGCCAAAGCCGCTGAGGCTGATCACAGCGCCGGCAGCCTACGGGCTGCAGGCAGTGCGCACCGCGACATGGGTCGCAGCAATTCTCATGACAGCCGTGGGGATGCGCGCTGGATGCTTCTCTCTGGTTGATGCCTCTCTGCTGGCTGCTCAGAGGTACAATCTTTGCTCATGATGTGACATCTGAGCCAGCTCTCGGTAGACGTGCTGGTAATTCAGCTGTGCTGTTGGCAGCGTATGATTTGCCTCTGTTCTGTACGTGACAGCCTTGTGTCTGTTTTTGCACATCTGTTGCTAAGTCACCCAAGATAGATCTTTTGTTGGAATTGCTGTTTTGCTCGCTGCAATCTGCACCTAGCGCTGATCCTGGGTGTACTACGGCTTACCAGGATCTTGTTACAGGCACCACAAGACCCAACAACCAGTCAGCAGCCCTTTCCACATTTCTGCCACAGTGGTGCTCATCTTGTGAGGCGACTTGCAGGAGCCACACACAGTTGGAGGTGCTGAGGGGTCAGCTGCTGGAGCGCATCCGGCAGCGGAAGCTTCTCGGCTGGCGGCAGCAGGATGTGGAGCTGCAGGGCATCACTGTGGAGATTTCGGGCAAGAACGACCTTGCAGACCAGGACACCTGCATTGTGGCGGATGCCTCCTGCTGCATTTCAAATGCAGATGGCAAGCACGAGGAGGCCGATTTAGGAGCACCAGCCTTCTCTGAGGAGCTCTGAATATCAAGCCTGCTACCTTTCCAACCATCGCAATGGGCGTAGATGGAAGGGCAGGCGCATGATGCCATAAGGCTGAACACATTCTTAGGTGGCTGGTGGGTACGATGTGTTGAATCAAGCCCGGTGCTGCAGCTGCTCTCCAACAACACTGCTTACTGTCTGAGGGTTAGGTGTGTCGTGTTGCACGCTGATTCATAGGGACTAAGACGTGAGCTTCTCAGCTGGCTATGGTATAAGGAACAACAGCTTGCTTGATGCATGCAACCTGTCAGCATGGCAAAGGACTGTGAGGGCTCACAGCTGAGGTTGGGTGAATAACAATCGTGAGATCTTGGGCGACCCAGATCACGAGATGGCGTGAATTTGAAAGAAATAACACAGGCACACTTAAGACTTGGGGTCTAGTATGACAGCAGCTCCTGATAGTGGCGTACAGGGTACATATATAGCCTGAGTTTTTGCTTCTGCACAGCACATTGTGGAGACGTTGTAAGCTTAAGCGCATATGTTGCACGTCACAAACAGGACGATGCCCATCTCACTCCTGCTCTCAGCTGATGCAGTACACAAGACGGCCTATGTGGGGCATGCAATCCTCTATGCCGCAATGGGGGTCTGCAACACAGCCTACTTTGCAATGCTGATCCACTCCACCCTCTGCGTGATTGGTGCCTGACAGCTGATGCTGCCAAGCTCTGCATGCTGCCCCCTCCTTCCTCATCCACATCTCTGAAAGCACCCCGCCTTCTACCAGTCTCCCTCTCTGTTCCACTCACATCTTCTGATCCCGAAGAGCTGCCCTCGACACCATGCTTCCCTGCCTCTCCCTGCATTGTCATACATCTGCGTAAGTTCCCCTTCTCATTTGGGTTTTGCGTCACTTTTGAGTACACCCTATATTGTCAGTGAAGCATTTGGAACTTTTGGCGCTTGACTCTCCATGAGACAGCACGGAGAGCACTCTCCGCTGTAGCTCTGTGATAAAGTGGGGCACAAACTTGACGACCCTGCCAGTAGCTGTCAAGGCCACACTATGTTATGAGGCGTTGATCACAGTGTAATGAGGCGCACCTGCTGCGGGTCGCTGCTTCTGATGATGGTCACAGGAGGGGCTGGGCCCTGCAAAGTCATTCGCACTGACCCCTTGGGAGCCCTAGGCCCTGCTCGTACCCTGCAGGACAAGTAAAGAGGCTTGTCATAAGTTGCAAGGTTTGTCATGCTGTAACGGCCAACAAAGCAACACTGTGATGACTAGCAGGAGAAGAGGCAAGTCACACCTGTCACGCTCCATTCGCACATGCATCAAGCAGAGCAAGGCCCAAGCAGATGCAGCCGCCAGCAGTACTATGCTCACAGCGTTGGCCGGCAAGACTGGGGGCTTCGCCAGATCAGCTGTGGTCATGGGAGGCAGGCTTAAGCCAGCAAAAGCCAGTGCCAAAATTGGCAGAGCCGCCAGCGAAAGGGAACGCGTCAGCCAGTGGAGGCTGAGCGGGAAGGCATCATTCAGGCGCGCCTGCTTGGCATGCTCTCTAGCCTGCATGTAGACAGAAAGAGCTGTCAGCCCATGCCGCCTCTTGACACACATTTGCTGTCTCTGTCAGGATAGAGATCATACATACATGTGACTGCCTCATTGAAGACAGAGAGCACTATAAAGCTATGAGAGGAATCTGCAGCCATGGTGTGATAAGCTGCCAGCCTGCAGAACAGCAGTATAGATACACCTGCAGGCTGGCACCTGATTCCACCGCAGTTGTGTGGTCAGACCTGAGCAGACTCCAACAAGAATAACGATGCTGAGGGTACGAGAACTTACAGCATCAGGCAGGGGTGAAAGGGCGCATAGGCCAACAACAGCGGCCTGCCAAGCGTAGGCCGGGAAGCTGGCGGCTGCTGCAGCAGCTGCGAGCAGCAGCGGCATTGCACGGAGAGCCAGCACTCCAGCAGTGTCCCCAGGCTGCATCATGCAAACAGCCTTATGGTGTTCCAAAGCCTCTGACGTATCGAGGTTATTCTGTTCACTGGATAAGCTTCTCATGCCTTGCATTGGGTACAAGGCCAGAGAGGCTGGCGGATGTTTGTTGGTCATGCCATGCGCCTTCATGGCCTTTGGTGCAGAGATAAATGTTGGACACCGTGAGGCCAATGTCAACAGGCTGACAAAGAGCCACGGAAGCCAGATTTGGATGCATGTGAAATGGGGCTCTCACCAGCACTCCCTTTGGTCGCGGCTCTCTCAGCCACAGGCCCGCGCACAGCAGGACCAAGGGCATATGCGCTGATGCGAGAGCACTGGAAACACTGTCGACCTGCATGCAAATACGAGGCACCTGATCAAAGCCTCGGTTTCAGTAATACCTCACTTCAGGAAGGGCATGAGCTCTGGCATTCTGTTGTGTGTATGTCCGTGAAGCCTTGTGCTCTCGGAGAACAGTATCGAGAGAGATGTGGAACCACACTAGCGCTGAAGGCGACAGCTCAACATTGAGTCTGTTAGCTTCTGCAGCAGTGGTGTGACATGCACGGTCTCTTTTTGATCCGTTCTCCAGGAGCACAATACAATCACCACCCAGCCAGCTCTTCAAACCACGACACTGCATCGACTCCGCTAGACATGCTTGCAAGCTGAGCATGCCACAGGCTCCCAGCTGCTTGTGTCTTTCCCATGATGGAGAAAGCGTGGTAATTCTGCAATCAATGGTGACACAGGAGCTGACATACCATGCGGGGCATGGCCATCCCAGAAGCACTGAGCCAGATACCGGCAAGGCCGGCCAACAGCACTGGCTGAGAAGCCACCTTCATGAGAGCATCCCTCACGCCTCCCCTCCTTACCCTCAGCCTGTACATTGCGTTGAACTTCGTCAGCAAGCCTTGTGCCAGAGATGCACTATAGAGCCTGAACTTCAGGCAGAGTATCACTAAAGCCACCTATGCTAGCTCCCGCCTCGATGAGGTCAGAGGGCATGTGAGCTATGTTTTGACTTCAGTGATAAAGGCTCTCACTGGTTGATAAGTGCAGATCAGCATGGTTGAGTGCCCCCAGAAGGAGGGCAGGGTAGTGAAGATGCACGAATTAAAGGATGTCTTTACCTGCGGGCAGCTTGGGCAGCCTTCTGGGCAGCACTCACCGCCACAGCACATTCCAGTGGGTCCATAGCTCTCTGCAGCTGCCCCTTCTGCCAGCGCCCAGCCTGCAAAGTGAACCCATTGTAGGTCACCTGCGATAAAATGTCATCATACTTGATTGATGCTGACCCTGATGGTCAATGCTCACAATCCCACAGCATGTGCGCATTGTGTGAGCACAGCTGTTCTGCTGGGCTTGACTATGATACCATTACACTCCAAGCAAGACAGTTCTGCTGCCAAACAGTGAAAGGGTGGCAGGCTGGTTCTACCTTGATGCTGCCATTGCGCATCAGCCTGACGCCCGAGCCATGCCTTTCTCCATCTAGCCACTCGCCCTCGTACCATCCTCCCTGTCACAGCAGCCCTGATGTGTCAGGCCATGCAATCGTGTATCTTCAGGCACCCCACGCTGCTCATCCATACCCCCAATTGTGTAGCACTTCTGAGACTTGTAGTGCAGCCTCTTCATGACAAGATCTGACAGCACATTTCTGTCATTGTCTTGTGTCGAGTGTTTTGTGTGTATGCATTCCCCCAAAAAAGACAATATTGAAGAGATACCTTGGGGAAAGTGTAGACGCCATAGCCTTCCTTCAGGTTGTCCCGCCACATGCCCTGGTACTGGCCCCCGCTGGGGTAGGTGTATGTCCCCAGGCCCTGCTTCCTGGGCCCCAGCCACTCCCCTTTGTATCTGCCCCCGTCCGCATGCTCATACAGCGCCGGTGGCGGAGCACCTCCGGCCATCATGAGCAGGTAGGAGGTCCCAAACACTGCACATGTACTTTATTTCAGCAGCTCTACTGCATGCGGCGCGCTATGCGGGTACTTTTGGCACATTGCACGCATCTCACCTCACACGCACAGCCAAAGTCGTGCCAGCAGACATGCATGCAGGTGACGCACCACATAAACAAAGCATTCCAATAGCTGCCTCGTGGAGTGAGCCTTGCGCCATGTTTGGCATGCAAAGTGTCAGCCAGACTTTCACCTGCAAGGAGGTTTGCCATGTCCCAGATGAGGGCAAATCTGAGGCCATGCACTCCAAACGGTGCTTCAATGAAGGGCAAGCTCCATGTGCCCAGCGCAACACCAACTGAGCACCCTGCATCACCTCAAGACAACATTCCGCCTGGTATGAAGACTCCCCCTAATCACTTTATGCAAACAAGGGCAGTATCTCACGCTCACAAATAGTTCTGGCCAGTCGTATGAGGATGGCCCAACAACACTGACCGTAAGTCCATGCAGGGCCTGGGGACATGCCTGTGAGCAGAGCTTGTTCCAAGCCCCTTCGCTTTCTGTGAGACAGCCTGCGCAGAATACCTGTTAGCACAGGTCTGATGTCAGACTGCTGACGTCTGCTCATGGCAGCAGAAGCTGGTCATTCCATGGTAAATCGGCAGATCATATGCTGAACAGCAGTGTCATGACTGCAGGTCTGTGGCATATTACTCACCATCCAAGGGCAGCTGAAAGGGCAGCAGCTGTCAAGGACACCCCAGCTATGCAGGCAGCCTCGAAGAACGAGGTCCCAGGCACAGATAGTACTTGCAAAGCCAGGGCTGGTAGTGTAGCACATGCAGCTACCTTGTAGCCGATCTGCACAGAGAATCTGAGCTCAAAGGCCAGAAAACGAAGATGAATTCACATTGATATGATTACGAACCGTACCTGGAGATCGAGGCTGTTGAAAACACCCAGATTTGCTGCAAATGCCCCAGCTCCAATGAGGACACCCGCCTCCACCAGGGACTTTATGGTCGCGTGCAGCATTACGATTCAATTCAATCGGTGCGATACTATATTCTACAGAAGATAGGGGCAAAGTCGTGGTATCTGGTGAGTGGTCTGGGTTGGCATTCCCAGCAAATGAGAAACATGTCAGAGGCTCAGCAGCCCCAGCTCGCGTACCGAGTAGCTTGAAGGCTATCTATAGAGAATATTGTACAGTCACGCCCGATTGCGCCCTTCTACATTGCGTACGCTGCAAGGCAAGATGACAAAGCATCGGCGCCTGATCAGGCCTGACGAAATCTTCCATCTCCTCTGTCAAGCAGAGGAGCATGTGGAGTTCAGCTATTCATCAACGAGGACTCAGAGAATGCTAGAGCATTGCTGAAGCTACCACACACCGACCATGTCAACAATGCTTGGGCATTTGCCCGAGGTGGCGTCGCAGCAAGCATATCGCCAGGCCGGTACGTCAAAAAAGCCGTACTCCAGGCTGTGATAGTATTTACGTGTACTATAAGCTATTTTCACCCCTTAAAGAAGTCAAGATTGGTATTGCGCTTGCAGGCCAGCATTTCGTTCCGGGACCAGCTTGCTTCTCTGGAAGACAACACCCAGGCACATTGCCGCAGCAGACCAGAAAAGGCGGCCTTCCGCAGTTTGCAAATTGCTTGGGCCTGTCTAGTGGACAAAGGAGCTCTCGACTACATGCACTCCCTGTGCTGAATAGCTCAGCAGTGACAGATGGGGCAGCTGCTGGTGGGACGGAGGACAAATGGATTGCCCGCGTCCTTGCTGAATTTCAGCCGTCCGACGACAGCCCTCCCCTGCCATATCCGTAAGCAGTCCGCCCTAAGCTCATCAAATTCACCTTAGTGCCAGAGATTGTCAAGCATGCATGGCAGCACGTTGAGCAGTCTTGTTGGCCTCACGATTAAGCCGGGAGACGTTGAGCCAGGTGGAGAAGTACACATGACTATACTGGGTGTAGTCATGTAAGCCCTCCACCGGGACCAGCCTCCTGCGGCTTGAATATCAGGCCGAAAGACTGCTAAAGGTCTGGCATCATGGGGAGCCCCATGCCTCACCAGGTATGGTGTGTTGCAGGCTTGAGGCAATGCAGACGGAGTGCACATCTGCCTTGCGCACGCAGCGGATGCCCACCACCCGAAATGAGGAGTATCGCTTCACAGATGTGGGCCCCCTCCTGCAGATTCAGCCGCAGGCAAGTCTGTCCTGGTCAACCCCTGCCCGGGTCTCACATGATGCGAGCTGTCTGAGGGCCTAGACAAAGATGCAGAAAAGTCTGAGACATCAGCAACGCGTCATCGAATTGTTTGGTGCTCAGATGTTGCTCTGCAGCGGTCAGGACCCTTGTAGCTTCAGTGGTCACACCTCTTGGAGCCGTGTCAAATCGCTGCACACTGGTGCAGGTTGCCAGTCCTTTGGATGTCGATGGTGAGGCAGTAGCAGCTGTATCAGAGGCCCACAGCATAAAGGAAGCCGCTGCTAAGATTGTGGTCATAGACGGGGTTGTTTCGGATCAGCTCAGTAGCACAGACGGCCTCCCCCACCAGGCTTTTGTGGGCAGTCTGAGAGATGCGCCACTTGATCTTATGGCCCAGTATCTGGTAAGACATAGTATGTCCTCATGCAATAGACGCATTGAACGACCTGCTTGCCCCGCCTTATGAAGAGAGCAGTGTCAAGCATGTCCTGCTCCAGTAGCGCCTCTTTAGCGTATGCATGTCTGCCTGCACGCCTGCACATGTCGCTGACATGGTGGGCTGCTAAGCACATAAGAGTGGCATGCAGGGGCAGCAGGCTAGGACAAGAGGGAGCCCCTTTGCCATTGTGAATGGTGCCACAGCCCAGGATGTCTTGTGTGTCTATGTCCCGGATGGAGTCCAGCTGGACCAGCCAATCCACATCGTATACATCCCTTCAGGTAATGCTCCAACTTTGGAGTGGATCATGGATGCATGTCATTGTCTGCGAGTTTACAGCTGTGCCAGCGATGTTGTTTGGGAGAAGGCTGTCTTGATTGTCTGATGTTCTCGAGGCGTCATATTATGGTGAGGAAGCTGGTCAGCTTTACAATGTGTGCCACAGGCCAGGGTACAATGGCTGCGCCGCGCCTGCTCTGCGTGCTGGGCGCTGGCGCAGCGGCTGAGGTCATCGAGGAGTTTGTGAGCCCCGCAGTGGACTACAGCACCCCACATGTGACCAATGCCCTCGCTGAGATGGAGCTTGCTCACGGCGCCAGCCTGAAGCATGGGTGAGCTTCATCAGAATCAGCGTACAAGCATCAAGCATGTTGCCTCTGTAGTATGGTTCTCAAGGCGTTATCTCCAATGCTAAGGGTTTCCTCACATTGAATGATAGTGTGACACAGAAGTTTATATTTCCTGATCAATGGCCTCCGTCCGTCTCTCAAGGTGACTGTGATGTAGAGTCTACTGAGGCCAAGACAGGCATCCCCTGACATGGGAGCATGGTGTAGGTATGTCTGTTTGGAGGGACGCCAGGCAACGCACATGAAGGGCACGCTGGTGAGGCAGGCCACCAGCAGCACCTACAAGCTGACTGAGGCGCGCCTGGGAGGCAGGCTGACACGACAAGACGTCAACATCGCACAGGTCAGGCATGTTAAGATCATAACTGCATGCTCGGAAGTTGGTGTGAGGGCCTCCAAGAGCATTACTATCACAATCACACACGGGGCCATGCATGGAGCTGTGGCAATGATTCTCAAGGCGAGAGAGGCCATGGATAGCTCGTTAAAAGCTATCACCGGCCTCCTTTGCCTACAGGATGCGCCTCTGCAGTTCCCTGCAAGCTCTCCGAGTATTATTGAAGGGTCAATCGCCCTTCTTGCTTGCTGCATGTGTAAGCCAGGGAGGCAGTTCAGGAGGTGGCCTAGATCTCAGGACACATGTAGACTGGATTACGATAGACAGCATGCTTGCGGACTGTCTCAGGCGCTCAAGTGCGCAAGACTTGCTGTGCAGGAGGGGGAGGAGACCAGGACGGAGATGAGGAGCTTCCTGCTGTGCGGAGACCGGCAGCTGCATGACCTGCACTCCAAGCTGCGCCTGGAGCACCCCCGCGGCACTGCCGACCAGCTGCACAAGTGAGCGCACGCACCAGACACACTATGCCAGCCACAATCACCAGCCATTCTGCCCAAAATAGCCCGTCAGGGCTCTCAAGATGTTGAGTGTTAGGGCCTTCAGTAGCCCCTGAAGGTATGGTGGCATCTGGCACAGACATAATGAGAATTTGGTGCTTGCTGCTAGGTGTATTGTGGCAGCTGGCACTGGCAGGGGAGTGTTTGACGGGAGCGTGAAGGTGGAGCAGAAAGCACAGAAGACAGATGCGGGCCAGCTCAGCCGCAACTTGCTGCTCGTGCCCCGCGCCACCGTCAATGTGAAGCCCAACCTGCAGATTGTGGCCGATGATGTGAAGTGCACGCACGGCTGCGCAGTCAGCGACCTTGAAGAGGACCAGCTCTTTTATTTCAGGCAAGTCACTGATTCACCCTCATTTCCCAAATGCCAAGAAAACCTGGTCATAACAGGAATGTCTGAACACACTGAATGGAAGCAGGAGGCCCCACTGCCGGCCTTCCCGACAAGAGATGTCTGCTCTCCTGACCTTTCTGCACATTTCTCACTGCGGACCGCATGTGGACAACTGCTGCAAGGCGATAAGGCCTGCCTTACATGCGATTTGCGGTGTACGGGGCTTGAGTCCTCTGGGATCGTCTGAAAAGCTGTGCTGTGCGGAGCAGGGCCAGGGGAGTGGACAGCGCAACTGCCAGGAGAGTGCTCGTGTACTCCTATGGGGCAGAGGTGACCACGGAGTGGCCATATCAGCAGCTCAGGGACCGGATTCAGTCCGCTGTAGACCTGGCTCTGGCAAACGTCCCCATCATGGAGAGCGTTGAAAACGAGCCTGTAGAAGCTTAAAGTTGGTTTTTACCACATGCTATCAGGCAGAACAGTCAATTGGACCAGCTTGACAACTATCTTCATTTACAACACTCCACTGAACCAGATGGGACATCAGTTGTCAACATGCGTTTGGTGCCTGCTTGCGGCCATTGTCGAGTTGGCACGATTGTAAGGCAATCTCAGAGACAGGCAGCAATAACCAATGATGCCAATGCCTGCTACGCGCCTATGCTGTATGCCTGCAGCATGGCACCCAGCTCTCGCTCTGACAGCCCTGGCTTCACAGGCAGCTGCTTCCTCCTGAATACTCTTATAGCATACTTCTCCTGCTCTGCTATGCTCATCAGCTGGTCTGGCCGCATGGGCATTGTCCTGCACGAAATGAAGGCTTCAGTAACCCTATGCATGTCATGTGCCTACACAACAGCCAGCAACAATTTGGCCGCACCATCCGTCCAGGACGTGTAAGTTCAAGTAAAGTGGTGTTCTCAACAGCACTTGTGCAATCACCCCGCTTACTGCCTCATCTAAGAACTGCCCAGCACTGGGTGCTAAAGCGAGTGCTATCACGCTGATGCACACACCGTCATAAAGAGAGAGCTGTTGCTCAGGGAGATTGGATAACAGAGCTGCATACTTGTTACGGCCAGCGCCAGCCTCGGGCCAGCTGTCCCAAAGCCACTGCACCTCCTGCGCGTCCCCTCGGCTCTCAAAGGCCACAATGCTCTGCGCAGGGCCCTTGCTCACAGCGCCCTCATACTCCAGGGCCTGCGTGGTGAGGAAGCCGAAGGTTCCGTCTGTGTAGTCCCGCGCCGGCACATAGATCACCTTCAGCTGCTTCCACCAGTCCTGGCTCTGACCTGCATATCAAAATACATAGTCAGGGGCTTAGCTGCACATACTGTCAAACTGCGTAGCATCTTGCTTCAGCCTGCAGGGCAAGGATGCAGTGCAGTTGTCCTCATGTTTCCTCATCAAGCCTTACAGTCCAAATTATGCGTGCCTGCTGATACATGCCTTAGGTGGAACAGGAAGTCTGCCAGTAAGGCCCACCTTGCTTCGCTTCTGCTTCAAGCTTTGCAACCTCAGCAGCTAGGTAGTCCTTCATTTGTTGTTTCTGTTCTGTGGTGAGCCGTGATAGTTCTGCTTCACTGCTGCTGCCATTGCTGGTCACACTCGGCGGGCCATGGTCCATGTCAGCAGGCATGTGCTCACTATGGATCTGCACAAGGAGCCACATGTGAGGCAACATGCTTGCCGGTGAATTCCAGAACAGACAGAGCTCTCAAATACTCGGTCCCAAGTCCCTGCTCCAGAGAGAATTTGCAGTGATCCTGCTGTCCTCCCTGCAAGCAATCCAGCAAGATATTCTACCATCGTATACTTTGAATGAGACGTCAGCGCCCAAGGTGTGGAGAGGCAGACCTGTCTGAGAAGAGATTGGGTTTCCTCCTGCTGCTGTCCTGAAAGGAGGTCTGCATACTGCTGGCCCCTGTCACGCTGGCTCTGCTGCTTCAGAGCGCTCCCGCTGTCCGCATGGCTCACATCACTGGCTGCTTCTCCCGCTGCATGTCCTTCCGGACCATCCTCTGGAGCAGGTCCTGGCATGTAAGCAGATACGTGAGGGCTGTCTGGAAGTTACAGTCGCTTTCAGCAACAAGACATCAATCAGGGCTCTTTGAGACACATCCAAGACAGGTCAATGAGTGAATAAGGTCCTGCATGTCTTGCTAGGAACTGACTGGAGCCACATGCAACTAAAGGAAAGCTGTCACACCTCTACTGGAGCCAAAGAGCTGCTCTGAGAAGGCTCGCGTGCTGTCATTGGAACTTCGGCTTCTATCCAGGATCCTGCCTGCATTCAGCTGCCCCTCTGCTGCTCCTTCTGATCCCACGCCCTTGGAGGCATACCTCTGCAGAACACGCGGACCTCTGAGAGAAGCCCAAAACAGCGCGGCATTGCCGAGCACTCCAATCCACCGAAATGAAACTGGCATTTTTACACATACAGTGCAAGGCTTGATAATGCAGCTGACATTTCTTACCTGGCAGGCGCATCTTTTGAGGCAGAGACTGCTCAGTGTACAAGGCATCTGGCCATGTCTGTGATGTCCCACAATGGACAGGGAGGTATAAATGAAACCGCTCACCTTTCTTTTTTGCTTGCCTATGCCCTTGAGCCGCTGCCACATGGACTTAGATTCCTCTGCTGTCTGTGTCTCTGCTTTACTGGCTGCCGCATCAGTATCCTCCTCAAGGCTTTGCTGCAGTGTGCTGTGCTCTTCTGCAGTGCTTCCTGGTGTTGCATCTGGCATTGAAGCTGTGGTCTCAATAAACCTGCCCTCCTCACCGGTAAGGTTCGCATCTTCCTCGTCAACACTGCTGCGCACCTGCGCATACAGGCCGATCCTGGTGAACCTTCTTGGTGTGATATGCATGCTAAGCACCTGCCAACCCGTCATTTTTCCTCACAGATGCAAACCCTCCCTGCGTCCTGGCTTGTGCCCATCACAATTGCCAGGTATGATGCACACAGCCCTGCTGCATTGGGATGAGCCCAACTGCTCAAACAGTAAGGTTCAATAAGCGCGCACCTCCCATGCTGCGCTCTGCTGCACGGCTTCACTGCTGACAGACACGCCGGCGCGCCTGCGCCAGCGCCTGAGGATGCTGGGGGCGGAGGAGGGCGCATCGGCCGGGTGCCTGGGGATGACCTGGCACGCCCGCGTCAGCTCTTCCATCAGCTTCTCATCATGCCAATCCTCCTCAAACTGCGATGTGTAGCATGCAGACTCAATTTGCTGTTCACCCAGTACATTCTATATATTTTAAGTCATGTGCATGACGTGGCCAGATATATAAATCACACACGCAGGGTTGCTGCTAGCATTGGTCAGGGCTGTATCAGATCTCCTTGTGGATTACATGCAGGCACATACCTGTGTGCCACCAGGCATGAAGCCAACAGAGCGCTGGTTGAGCTCTGCTATCTGCAGGTACTCATACGGTTCCATGGGCGTTATTTTCACAGCCATCTCCTCGCTGAGGAAGCCGTTCGCAGCCATGCACTTCAGCATCCGCTGCAGGTCCTCAGCACTCTGCACAGCGCCATGCCAGAATGAGAACACAAAGTGTCACTCAACAGCCGTCACCTGCTGGTCCTGGCTGCACCATGGTGCAAAGTTCCTGGATTTTCTCTCAGTGTGCTAAAAGAGTTGAAGCTGGCCAGACCATGTCACCTGGCAAACCTTCCTTCATCCGGTGAAGGACACTGTCCAGACTGGCAAGCAAAAAGTTCTCTCTGCCATGTCCTTTATATCTTAAGGAACAGATGGCTTCGGTGCGCACCTCCCAAGCCAGCCAGTGCCGGGTGCCAGCCAGCCTGAAGCTGGGCTGCTGGTTGCCCTGCATGAGGGGATAGTGGACAGCTGGCAGCGCCAGCCAGGCAGGGTCCTCTTCTACCGCAGCGCCCTTCCTCGCAGCATGGCTTTGGGTGCCGTTCTGGAGATGGGCTTCGGGGGCTGCCGGCTGTTGTCGACTGGGGGCTGAGCGGCTGGTTGAGGCTTCCCCGCCTCTGTTTGCCTGCATCATGGTCTCACTTCAGTGTCCATGCTGAGACGCAAGCGCTCAGGCGCCAAGCTTCTGATGGGCAGGATCATGTCAAGTCGCAGAAGACATGTCAGTAGCAGACACACCACTATCACAGATTCTTGAACATATGAGATTTGCCCGCATGGACTATCCCATGATTGATGTGCAAGTGTTACATCGAGAGGCTCTACTCAAGTTGATTCTGGAACCATGTCAGCTTGGACAAGTCATGAGTCTCTGATCAAGTTGCGCGATGCTTGCTGCAACAACAGCATGCCAGTCAACTTGAGCAGAGTAAATGTGACTGTCCCTAGCTACAATTGGCATCTTTATCAACTCTGAGATGAGCTCTGGCTTCCTGTCACACCATCAGGGGAGTTGCGCACACAGGAGAGCTACGTCCCACACCTGCCACCTGCGCTCCCGCCACTCCTGAGCAGGTGCAGCCTTGCCATCCTCAGGTGCACCTGCCCCATTATGAGGGACAGGGACTGGCGCAGGTGCTGGCCGCGACAGCTCGCGCTCAGTGAAGAGCTCCATGGCGCGCTTGTCTGCCCGCTCCTTGCTGCGGCGGCTCAGCGTCAGAAACGCTATCAGCACGCCGCCAAACAGCGCCACCTTGGCGCCCATGCTGCCCAGGTATCTGCAGCGTAGCTAGTATTGGTTAAGCATGAATTGCTGCTACACAGGAGACCCACTGGGAGCAGAGCAGCTATGAGAATCTCGAGATCTCTCCACTATCTCCAACTCGAAGGATCCACACAAGCTCCATCCTTCTGTAATGAGCTTCTGTGATAGAGCATTGTCCCATACAGCTGGCCCCATGTTAGATTGCAAGGAAAGGTGTTGTTTCCTGTCTATACAAAGGCACTGCGTGCTGATTGTGTACTCACTTGGCTGTCGCCATGTTGGTGCTGTCCCGTGCAGGCGCCCTCACAGGCTCTGCCAGGAACATCTCCCGCTTTCCCGCAGCCCTCTGAGCCCGGATCCTCTCCTTCACAGCGTCTGTCACCATCTCCTTTGTCGGGCTCAGGAGTTCCCTCATGGCCTCCTTTGTGTAGGGCAGAGGCATGCTAAAGCGCAGCTTCTGCCCCTCTTCCAGCTGCTGCTTCCCTGCAGCAGATCCTGAACATGCTCACTTCCAGGTCCAGTCCATGCAACACACGCGACTTTCCTGTCGTTGAGCTCAGCCACAAGCTATGCCCTTAAGCGGGTCCCTCTTGTGGTCAGAAGCGAGCTCTGTCCCGTTTCAAGTCCCTGTCGGTGCAGCAAAGCCAAGTTGCTCGTGCAAAGTGCTGAAGGGCTCATCTGGGCCACCAAATTCCATGCTCGGAGCGCATTGCCTGCCATCAGGCACATGGGGCTTCTGCAAGAGGTAAAAGGAGCCGTGGCTATGTGTTGGCATACCTTCATTGGCAGCGAGCATCTTCTCAAAGGGGATGTGATACATCTCCGCCAGCTTCTCCAGGGTATCTCCTCTCCCCACATTGAGCTCCACAATGATGTCCCTGCACAAGCAATCCCCACATATGCACTGCAGCCTCAGAAAAGCATGTGCAGCTTGCAGGCGCTCTGTATACTCTGCAATAAAGCATGATAAGATGCCAAACTCTCATGATGGCTCTCACAGACAGGTCCTGTGTACTGCACATGCATAAGACACAGACCCATTGCGCTGTGTGCAAGCTGAGCAGGGTCAAGAAGTGTCTATGCAAGTAGACGCCGGGAAACAAGAGGCGTACGGGGGCTTCTGAGGAAGTCCATCGTCCAATGCCTCTGCTCTGGCTGCACGTATGTGAAGTCTCTGTCGTGTAGAGGTCAAAGCTGCCCTCCTGAGGCGAAGGCCAGTGACACTGCCCCTTCTACAGCTGTGCACCATCCCCAGTTGTGCCACTGGCGCTGCAACGCCGCATGTGGCGATTCCTTCCATCTGAAACACTACAGATAGTATTCAGCCAACTCCCTGCGGGTAAAGCAGGTCGAAGCTCAAGCCTGACATTGTGCATTCCTCAGTCCAAGGTCCAGATCATCATTTCATAGATGACCTCCGTTGGAGTCACTTTGTGTCACCAAAGTAACACCTTCGAGGTATAGAAGAGCAATAAGCTTTCCATGTCAGAAAGATGTCCTGCTCGTTCGATACAGCGCATGGCATCCAGCCGGCTGCAGATATACATATGCCCAGTACATGGCCCATAAACCGCCCAACGAACACGTTAAAATCTAGCATTGATCTTACGTATAAGCACATACCTTTCTCACCCGCTCGGAACGCGGCAAGCTATGCAGTCAATCCGGACGCTTCAGCAAAGTCTCTGCACATCACGCACGAATCGGCTTTGCACTAGTCGAAGTCGAGCTTCAGTGCTTCGACAACACGAAACCGCTTCTAGTACCACAAATGGCGACTACGGCAGGGATCCAGTACCGCTCACAGTGACGATTTGCGAGGGAACGCCTGCGTAGACCGCGGTCACATACTTTCCTGCTGAGCGCTCTGGCTTGAATCATTGCTCTCACATCACAGCACCCAGAGGTAAGCGGGCTGCACGTCGGGAAGATTGAAAGTGCAACACTGGCATCAGCTTGCGGATCCCTGGTCAGCAGAAGAAGCGTCCCAACAGCTAGATGGTCACTCATTCTGCTCAGCAGCATCTAATTTCATAAAATTGAGTAGGCGCCAGGTGTGAGCCTTGCCTCTGTGGGCGGGAGCTGAGTAATAAAGAGCCTAAAAGATATTCTTCCATCAGCACGAGAGACACCAGGCAGGACAGGACGCATTTGGCACGGACGGACCCGGTGCCATCGAAGGCTTTCAGGCTTCCTGGGCCTGAGAGCGCGGCATGACGGCCATCAACATCACAGCCGTGAACGTGCTGGACAATCCTACGCTCTTCGTCAACCCTTTCCAGTTCGAAATCCAGTATGAATGCCTCCAAGACCTTCAGCACGGTGAGGGACTGAACCATCACCAGCAGGGCCCTTATCCACCCAAGGTGGCTTGCAAACGTTGCTGCTCTGTCTGTGATTGCATATCGGCTTCCCCGCATGCCTATCAGGCTCATATTCGGAGCATTTGGCCACCTCTGACATGACACACGAACAATGCAGTGCCCTTCAACGCCTTTGCCTTGTGGCCCGAGGCGTTGTTACGTAGTGCTGACGGGCGGCGTGGCCGTGCTTCTCGGGCCCCACAGCGATGCCTACTGACCTGTATGTGTGACATCTGCAGACCTGGAGTGGAAATTGACATATGTGGGCTCAGCAGAGTCAGAGAAGTACGACCAGGAGCTGGACAGTGTGCTAGTGGGTCCCGTTGTTCGGGGCCAGTACAGATTCATCTTCCAGGTCAGGACATGCTCTGTACAAGTCTTACCAGCATGCATGTCCGTCCCTGTGCTGTGCGCTAGCGGTCAGATAGCGCTCACAATGCGTGTGGGGTCTTGTAAGCACCTTCTGAGCTGTCCGAGTGACGTTCTAGAAGGCTGCACAAGGGACGCCTGCCTTGCTACAATTCTAGGAGGCTTGCCGCGTTACATCTTGCTCTGAATCATCCCACTGTCATACCAGATGAGCTCATGCCGTATTTCCACGTCTACAGCTCGCTGCGCTGCTTGTAAGCATCCCACCCTTGCAAAGGCAGTAGGGCTGACTCAGCAGATACCGCAGATCCCAGGTCTGACCTCTACCAGCTGTCACTGATGGGGCAAAAGTTCTTTGCATGCGCAGGCTGACCCTCCAGACCCGCTCAAACTGCCTCCAGATGACATCCTGGGCGTGACTGTGCTCTTTCTCTCCTGCAGCTACCAGGGAAAGGTGCGCCACTCTGTCATGCTAGCCTTGCGCAGCAAGCACCTAATCTGGCTGCTCACATGCCAGCCACCCAGCTGTCCTGAATGAGTGACCCCAGGCGACATGTGTGTTGCGCGGCTGACTTGGGGGACTGGGGCACTACTGATCAGCAGTGCATGAATGTGCAGGAGTTTATCCGTGTGGGGTACTACATCAACAATGAGTACTGGGAGGAGGAGCTGCGGGAGACGCCTCCAGAGCGGCCCATCATAGAGAGGTGGGCCTGAGACATCATGTCTGGACACTGCTATGTGCTCTGCACCTCTGTGACATGATGGGCTGTAGGTGTTCATGCTCTGTCATACAACCCTGCAAAGCTGTCGCATCCCCCGGAATCACCTGAGCTGCTGGTATAGCAGATGCCCTGAGCTCCATGGTAGCCAGAGAGTCCCGTCGCATCCCGAGGGCTAGCCTGGTTTTGTGGCGCTATGCAATGCATTGCAGATGGGTATCAAGCAGCCTGTGCAGTGTCTTCTGTATGCTCAGCTCTGTGGCTGCTCATGCAGGATGTCACGAAGCATCCTCGCTGACAAGCCTAGGGTGACACGCTTCCCAGTAGAGTTTGATCCAGTGGAGGCTGTGCCCGGCATGCCCCAAGCCCAGCCCTCTGCCCAGCCAGAGGCCATGTTGGGGGACCCGGCTCAGGGTTTCATGGGTGCACCAGAGATGCAGCAGGGCTCAGCAGATGACATGCAGATGCAGCAGCCGCAGGCAGGCATGGAGTTTGGCCAGCAACAACTGACAGCCGTGGACATGGAGGCATGAGCTTCCCAAAATTAGTTGTGGGGGAGAGCCTGCTGTGATGCAGAAGGCTGCGGTTGTGCAGTAGGAGAGCACACGAGCAGTTGCAGTTGGACTTGGGCCGTGCAAAACAAACCTCACATATGAACCATGTTGCAGGTTGCTGCAGGGACTTGGTCGCTGTGCTAAAGACAAACTTTACGCGCAGTGCAATTGAGAATCATGAGCGAGCTTAGGGCCCAGTATATCTGTGTGTGAGGCCACTGTGTACAGAGGGAACTTATGGAGCCTATAATGTCTCTGGAACATGTGCAGGGTTGTAAGGACCTGAGGCTGCTCTCTGATCTGGGCAATCTGGCCTACACTGAGATGCTGTCTGCTGTCAGGGTGCCACCACATGTATGTGATATGCAAGCGCGCATCACGAGGACAACATGACCGCTTGCGCAGTCTGCTTGCAAAGGTGCTGTCATGCATGACATATGTGTGAGCAAGGAGGTTTCTGAATTCCCTGTCAGATCCGTTTCGGAGCCCAAACTGTATTAGCACAAAGGAATTCCTCTAGCGCAAGAGCTGCGCCTCGCAAGTGTCCACCCCAGCGTAACTCACAAAGTGATGGTGAGACGTGGGAAGCATTCGTGGAACTCAGCCGCGTTGCTCCGCTAGACTGTTCCTGTGTATTGACTGAACTCATCCGCTGGTTGAGAAGATGATTTCGAGGCTCACCACCTACCTCCGGGACAACGATGCCCCGAAGGTTGCATGAAACGCCGTGCTGGGCACATGCGCATTCGACGCAAATCCAGACATGCTGGGCTCTGTGCTTTCCGCACATCATCAGAAACGTTCTCAAGCACATCAAATATATTGAAATTCGCCCATGGTGGCCCATGATGACCCACGCTTGGCAAAGGTTGGCTTTGCCAAGCTGGTGGGGAGTGGCATCGAGCTCTACACCAAGAAGCACGAAATAACGATGGGGCGTCTATCGAAGAGCGGCAACGTTGATGTGGTTCTTGGTGGGAGTCGCTGCACCTGCTCTCCTGTCAGCTCTCTGTCTGACGCCTCTCACATGATGAAATGGCACCTCTTCTGTACATGAGAGCTTGTCACACCCAGTAAGTACTTTTCTACTCGTGCAGGAGAGAATATGAACATTTCAAGACAGCACGCCAAGATCGTATACAGTAAGGAGACAGGTCAGAAGCCTCCCATCCCTCTGCTTTCACATGCCTGCCTGAGTCGGGCATGTGCATTCTGAGGCAATTGGCAAGTGTTACTGCAGGTCAATGGGAGCTCCATGTCCTGGGAAAGAATGGCGTCACCCTGCACGGCATATTGCTCACCCCGGAGCATCCGCCCCACCCCCTGAAGTCTCAGGACATGATCCAGATTGCAGAGAAGCAGTTCCACTTCCTCCTCCCCAAGAATCCTCAGTGGTAAGCAGCCCCTGCAGGCAGCCAGCAGCAGCATGTTGGTGTATGGCTCTCTTGGGCACCATCTCATGCCAAATGCATGTTATGTCAGAGCACTGTGCCTGGCCGAGATTGGCCAGAGAAGGTCAGAACATGATATCTCAAAGACTTCTTCATAGTGCACAATGCGGACTGCATACAATATGAGAGAGGCTTTGGCTGTGTAGGCCAGCGCATGGGATGGTTACACGCCCCACAGCAGAGAGCATGCAGCAGAGGGCCAGTCAGGCCGCAGCGCAGGAGGTACACCATAGCAGTGCGCCCGCACACACAGCGGGCATGCACATACCGCAGGCAGGGGCAGATACGAGGGCGGCAGACCCCTCTGCCATGTCTCAGCAGGGCTCAGCGTCACCGCAGCATGCGCAGCAGGCTCAGCAGGCCATGGCGCAGATGTCAGCGCCCCTGAGTCTCCCCCCGAGCATGGTCCGCATCGCGGCTGCATTGCCACCCATGCAGCAGCAAGTCATGGTGTGCTTCAAAGTCAGCCCGTGCCTGCAATCCTTTGCAGATCATTTAGCAAGTCAGGCACTTTGAGTTGTTTGAAGAGCTGCCCTCTTTACCAAGCCCAGAGACTGTAGTGCATGGCTCCCGTCATCCTCCACAGCATGTTCCTTCTGAGACACCACCTGTGGCTTTATTGTCATGGTATAACATTTCATTGCCATCGGCAAGCTAGATGGTCTGCTCCCCCTGACAGGGCAAGATAGTCTGCTTTCAAGCGTGCTCTAGTCTAAATGTCAATGCCCTGAGTTCCCTCTGGCACTGCAGATGCAGCAGATGGCGCTGGTTATGCAGAAGCAGATGCATATGCAGCAGCAGGGCGGCGCAGGGCCTCCACCAGACCCTTCTGGGATGCCCATGAATATGAATCTCATGCAGCAGCAGCTTCAGGGCCAGCTGGTACCTTCCTGCCTTATGCACCACCAAGTCCTCAGCAGCTCCTGATCACAGCAAATGGAAGTCGTTTTCCGGCCATATAGACCCGCGAATGCAGCATTTAGGCTCTCAGAATCAGCGCTCACAACTATGATTGCATTGTAGTCTACTTCAAGGGCATGAATTATGCAGATGTGGCTGCAAATGGATGGTGACACGTCTGTCTTGTGCAGGGTCAGGGACCCATATCAGGAGAAGTCATGCAGCGGCTGGCTCAGGCAGGGTTGATGGCCAGGCTGGGCTCTGGGCAGGCGCCCGAGATGGGCAGGATGCCTTCTGGGCACCTCCCTCCCCATGAGTAGGCATGGTGGAATGGGATGGAGGGCACGCCCGGCTCATAGCCGGCCTACCAAGAAGGCGCAGTTGGCGTATGTTACGTATACCTGCAGCAGCTGCGGCAGTGCGGGGCTCTCAGTGTGGCATGCCGCCTCATTGTGTGCTTTGTGAGGCTGGACCGCCCTAGAGGAGCCTTGCAGGGATCAGATGCAGGCTCCTGCAAGGAGCCATAGAGCACACGTGGCACTGCGTTTATCAGACATGAACAGGCACAGACAGGATGATAAGGCTACTTGTTGGTGTGTGGCATAGGTGGACCCTAACTAGCTTGCTGTGCCTCCTGACATGTCGACATGGCTGGAAGAGATGTAATATGATCTAATCTGATAAGACATGTAGTGGGCAATCAGCTGAGCAGGGGTCTAAGACCAAGTAGCCACACTTTGTATGGCTGATAGCATCTTCAGTACATCCTTCTGATGTAAAAGTTGACAGGGATGCTATCCCAACGTCAGCTGCTCCTTCCCTGGAAGCCAGAGCTCGCTCATCACCTAGACAGGGAAATGGACGCGCTCCTGGCTCTCTGATACCTCCTCTCTCTCCCAGATCCAGTGATATATACATATAGCGACTACTCTAAAAGGTTGAGAGGGCTAAATATCTTCCTGTTCTGAAGACTGTGGTAGCAAGCCGTCACCATAAAAGACCACTGTCACCACGTCGTACAAGCTTCCGAAGGCGGTTCGATACTTAGGCTGAGCCATCGTCGTGGTCTGGCACCGTCTGCGAGCTTTGTTACCGGTGTATACCTCTCCAACTGACATATCAGCTTCAGGATGTCCACAGGAGCGCAGCCCTCTACTTCCGGAACGGAAGATGAGCAGCCCAGTCGGGTGTTATACATCGGGTATGTCATTGATGGTTACAGGTGTATCGTAGAGTCTTTAGGTGCTGCCTTATGTATTGATCGACTGTGGAATACTGAGCAGAGGCAAGGTGTTTACTTTCCATTGACGCAGGCACTTACCGCACGGCTTCTATGAGGAGCAGATCAAAGGTGTGTTATATACTTCTTCCTGTGGTGAGTGCCAGTGTGCGTCCCCTGCCATACCCCGGCCTGCAGTGCTAACTGCTAAAGTGCTGCAGGGTTCTTCTCACAGTTTGGAAACGTCACGAACGTGAGAGTCTCCCGGAATAAGAAGACAGGGAAGGCCAAGCACTACGCCTTCCTGGAGTTCCAGTATGCTGATGTTGCAGCCACTGCAGCAGAGGCCATGCATGACTACATGCTCTTCACCCAGAAGCTTGTGGTCAGAGTAGTGCCAAGCAAGGTATGAATGCTGCTTAGTGCCTTACCACATTGCCGTTGTAGACAAAATATGCTTTTTGGCTCTCTACGTTTGACGCGCATCTGGTGGTGTGCTCACACCCAGCGTCCAAGCATCGCAGAGTCCCCCCACCGCATCAGTGGGACGATGACAGCGTCAAGCTCATCATTTGGTCGTGCAGACAGAAGCAGATGCGTGTATACCACGATGACGCTTGAGAGTAGTTGTTGATGGGCTATTCCCTGTGCAGGAGGTCCACAAGGACCTGTGGAAGGGGTCCAACAGGAAGTTCTCCAAGATACCCTGGCACAAGATAGAGGTGCAGCGGCACAATGCAGAGCGGACACCCCAGCAGCAGGTTGGCCTTCTAGTGGCTATGAATGTGTTTACTCGGGCCCTGATGACAGCTTGCTTTTGCCATGCAATAACGTGCTGTAATGAACCCGCGGGTTGCACCTTGTGCAAGTGTACGTCTCAGCGCTGCAATAGCATCGCTAACAAATCAGGAGGCGTGCAGACACTGTTGTCAAGAGAGCCCTAGCCTGCTGGAGACACTGGTGACTTAGCTCTCTAATGAGCTCTGTCTGGTGTGCTGAGTACTGTCACACTGACGTGCAGCAACAGCGCCTGGAGAGAGCGCTGAGGAGGGACAAGCAGCGCCAGAAGCGGATCCAGGACGCTGGCATTGAGTATGACTACAAGCCCCTGGAGGCTGCTGTACCGCCCAAGGCCAAGCACATCCGGCTTGATTGAGCAGCATGGAAAGCGTTGGAGGTGTACGACTTAGCTATAGCATTTGGCCGTTTATCTGTAGCCATGTTAGATAACATGCCAAAGAGGTGCAGACACTGGCTGAGAAGCCACTGATGGCTTTGTCAGACTGCAGACAACCGATGCATGTGTTGGTTACCAGAGTATAGCTAAGCTAGAGGTGGAAAGTGCAGCCTTCTATGATAGAAGTTCCATTCTACAAATCTTGTCACGCCAAGCTCTAGAGCAGCAGCTGCTGCTGCTGCTGCTGTGAGTGTTGATTGGTCAACCATGCCTGATCGTACCTCTAAGTGTACGCAGTGTCCTTGGTGGAGACCTGGCTACTGCGCTGCAAGGTTATGCAATTGCTGCACGATCCCTGATGTGTGCGCAAGCTTCTGAAGTCCCATAAGCAATGGCTTCCTGCTCCCTGTGCACTGGAAGCAGGCAGGCTGCTCCTGCACTTATACAAAGCTGACTTTACCACCTCCTCTTTCGTACGGAAAGCCATGATTCGAGTTGAATGGCTACAAATAGATGATAGGGGTAATTATTCCTAGAGATGAGTCACTCCGCGTGCAGGCACGCGGGCACGAGCTTTACGAGGAGGAAGGGTTCGGGAAGTCACAGCAGAGGAAGCCACAGCGACATTCAGAAAGACAGTGTACGTACGTACAGTTGCTTGAAAGTCTTCTTTGTCTCACCAGCTATATCGAGTCCGTGAACACAATATTGGCCGCCTTCGAGACCCCGTCATGAACACGTCTTGCTCCCGCAGAGAGTGCGACTGTTAGGCTAACATGTGCCTGCGTCAGTCCAAAACAATCCATCCTACCATAAGGTCATGGAGCACGTATATACATAGAAGGCGCAAGATAGACGAGCCCCCGTGACAGCACGCGCCCTAGGCCCAGGGTCAACCTCTGGCGCCGTCAGTCAACACCACCAGTAGGCTTTGGATACGTTCAAAGCCTTTTGATAAACCACCATGTACGTCTACGCCTTGAAAGCTCAGCTGCGAGGCCCCTCAGACGCACGTGCCAACTGCATGTCTGATGGTTTGTAGGCCCCACAGCTCCAGGAGAACACCACAGACGACGTCAACATTAGCATATATCCTAAAAGATTGCAGAGCTTCCCTGCTCCGAAGCTCATGCAACATGCAGGGGTCAAGAGCTGTCAGGAGCAGTAGGCAATGCGGGCGCCCTTCACAATGTCAGCCTGTCCTCCAATCTGGATCCAGAGAGCTTTCCTGATATATACACCCCACCTGCATTGCCTCAAGGTGAAAGCTCCCCTCGTGCAAGTCTTCATGGCAGCTTGCACCCATTCCTAGATGCATGCCCAACATTGCGAGACACTGGCGTCACAAGAGCCCTATGCCATGGACAAGCGCATTGATGCAGGCTTGCAGAAGGTCTCAATTCTGGGCAAGCTACAGAGCCCCTGGCCCACACCTGGAGGGTTCACTGTCCGCCAACCTGCCAAGACTGGGGTGACCAAGCCTGTTACCATCCCAGGAATAAGCCAAGCGCATGCCGATCGGGCCAAGGCGCATCAGGGCACTCACAAAACACAGCCCTGGTAAGCGTCTCACAGTGAGGGTGGCAATGTTACGGAGCTTATGACATACACTGTATATATGTCCCGAAGCTGCTTGGTGTATCGATCTGAGTGGTGGCACTGCAGCAGCGCTGGGGAAGGGGACGACCGTGTCAGGTCAATCATCGACCCATGCAGCGTCCTTAGCCCGGAGGTGATTGATGATGGGCAGATCCTGGGCTCATGGGCAGACCGCAAGGTAGCACCTCTTCTCATCAGCGTTTCAGGATCTGTGTGCCCAGCAGAAGAGGCAGACTGATAAACATGCCAGACGCGTCTGCTCCCTGTTGTTGCTGGAAACGCAAGGTTCTGTAGGTAAGGTTCACTGAGCTTATGCTCTTTGCAAGACATGCTGTGTGTGAGATGCGTGCAACTACAGATCACCTATGGCTTCAAGCCTGCAGCAGTGCCACCAGCTCGGTCGCCCGCAGCTGAGAGTAATGCTCCTTATGGCTTCATTCCTCCGGACTTTGTACTGAAGGAGCCCTCCGCATCAGCGTTCTGGCCCGAGGTACCAGTCTCTTCTACCCATCGTGAGCATGCTAGAAACACTTTCTGCCTATATTTGTCTGCTCCATCTGCATGTGCTTTTCAGGCACCAAAATTGAGCAAAGGTACAGGGCTGTCCTTTGTTATGCAGTGTTGCCGGATGCCTGAGCATACTGATGGCTCATGTGCAGGCAAGAACTTGCGCAAGTGCACCATTTGAGGCAGCGGCTGCCTTCGCTCAGGCTGCCAGGCCAATTCAAAGGGTTGCCTTCAATGCCGCCTGCCGAGTGGTAGCGCCAGATCCACCAAGAAACGCCGGGAAAGATGCCCCAACTCTGTGGCCCGCACACAAGCCTGCGTGGCAGGCCAAACGCAGCGACAAGCACCTTCCAGTGGAGGTAGGCCTCAACATACGCCCCATGGACGCTGCACTTTGCATGCAAAGAGACAGACGCTTTGTGTCTGGGATCCCGCATTGGCACGCGGTGTTTGCTTCTCCAGCCCCACTTTCTGACAGCAAGTGAAAGATCCTGGCGCTTTACCTTTGAACATGTGTACAGTGCCGCAAGTGTATACAATTGATCAGCTCTGCTGTCATCAGGGGTGCTATCCAGCGATGGTATGGGTCAATTACAGAAGCAATGTCGGGTGGAAGGAGACCGTTCATGACCGCGTTTATATGTGCAGGAGAGGCTGTGGCGCATCCGCGCCAAGCGCGCCTGGATCCGGGAGCAGCTGCAGGCGCTGCGCGGCTTCCCGGATGCTGCCGCGGACGCTGAATACGCCGAGCCCTGGAGCGATGCATTGGGTGAGCCATGTCAGCAACCTCCAAAATCTCTGCCCCCCCTGCATTGAAGCTTCCCTGACAAAGCAAACAGCTGCTAATTACGTAGAGCGGGAATGCACTGGCTGAGCCAAATGGCCAGCTTCCCTGACAGTGGCCACTTCGCTGTGATCCATCATACTCATGCTGAGCAGGCAAGAGTATGAGTGTTTTTGTGGGATACCTCTGACATGCTAGTTTGCCAGAGTCATGCACACTTCTGGTAAGCCGTTGTTGCTGCTGCAGCACTGATGGAAGGCATGGGAGGCTGGGCTGCAGTGGCGACTGGCCCTGAGGCACAGGTGCCTGGCTCCAGCAGCCCTAATGCCATGGGCGATGACTCGGCCCTGCATGACTCCGTGATGTTTGGGGAGGACGACCCATCAGCCAGTTCAAACCCAGTTCCGCCCCCTGGAGCCAGGACGACAGTCACCTGCCCATCTGCCAATGGCGACATGGACATGTGCGCACAGACACCCTCTATGCGAACACACTCTATCGGTATATGGACCAGATGTGAGGCACACCTGCACTGCCTTATAGGATTGCATGTATCAGAGATACCGCACTCAGTCCTCAGAGAAGCTTCTACCAGATGCAGATCCTCTACACAATGAGAATGACCTATGTGCCCTGTCCTGGCCTGCACCGATGTTCGTTTCGGCAGGATCCTGGGCAAACCCTGCCTATTGAGACTCCGAGTTGACTGCCCACTGTAGGGAAAAGGAAACACCAGAGCCCATGGAGAATGTGGTAGCTGGAATGTACGTCAGGGAGCTCTCACCGCCTGTCAAGGCTCAGCATGCACTTCTCGCTCAGCTGGCGTCCCGGAAGCTGGCAGCGCCAGATGCCATGCAGCCGGCCAGGATTGTTCAAGGCTTTGCACCAGGCAATGGGTCCCAGGGCATTCTGAAGAAGGCCCAGGCAGGCACCTGCCGCTGCATACCAACATCCTCCCTGCAGGATGAAGCCAGCAAAATCTTTGGGATGTCAGTGTCAGATGAATGATCAGACCTTCACTTGTGTACCTTCAGGCAGGCATCATGTTGACTCCAATAGCTTGCGGCATCAGTGTCACAAGACGCACTCAGCCATGGCTGAGGGACTGGCCCGTGCAAAGCTAGTGAGCAGCCACTCATTGGACAAATATTTGCAGGAACTGATGAACTACCAGCGCACCATCGAGGCAGCCGCGCATATGGGTTGGCAGTCTAATGTTGGTGAGGTTAGAGATTTGGCAAACCGCGGCCCCAAGGTGAAGGGCCGCGGAGCCATGCGCCTAGGGATGCTTCGGGAGGACAGCGCTTATGAGATGCACCCAGAATACCGAAATGCCATCAAAGGGGTGAGTCAGCTCTGGCATCACCCTCCAGTGCACATCTGCATGAGGTTTTGGCAGCTTGTTTCTGTATAGCAGCCATGCACAGTTGGGCAGTCGGAGACATTGTAGAAGGCTTGCTAGCCTGATGGCATTGAGCTCAAAACAAGCGACCTAACGCAAGAGAGGCCAACATCTTTTGGGCATCGCCATTTCAGCCAATTTCTCAGCGAAACTGCCTGTAAGCACTCAAATGATCCAGTGATGAACTGACAGCTTTGCTGAGCTGAGTGGAAGCTTGAGCAGGCCGGGTCTATGTCCGAGATGCTCAAATCTTGCTGCAGGGACCAGTAACCATGGTGAAAGTCCCAGCTGAGCAAGAAAAGGCCGCATGGGCCGGTGATCTGGTGCCTGCGTTCGAGCTGGATGAACCCGAAGCCGGAGATATGATTGTGGTTGTTGTCAGACTGATCGACGAAAGGCAAGCCACAGTGTTTCTGCCCTGTTGTGCATTGCTCATCCAGAAGCACTTTCAGGCGTCAATCTATGTGACACTCATTGCCCCACTGCATCACCGCTCTTGTGCAGTGTCTGGCATGCTGCCACTGCAGTCAACTGGATGTGCAGGACCGGTCGGTCTCGGGTTGTGCAGCGCGGCAAGGCAGATATGAGCGGGAGCACCATTCTGACCGCACTGGATGACCAGCTGGCGCAGGTCTGGTTCCATGCGTGTTGTATGCCACAGCATATTGTAGTATCTTCAGGCTACGCTCATCATTGCAAGCCCAAGCTGTAGCAGCACTGAGAGATTCCCGCGGGCTGTATCATGACGCAGCTTCAGAGGCATGCATGTGCATATACGCTTATGCTGGTCATTCCTAGACATCCGCCCCTACACTTGTACCTGAGCTTGAACATAGTAACCTCTACCCCCAGAGGACTATGGCAAGAACCCAAGTACACGCGCAAAGATTCAGCCACATGCATTGCAGGTTGCAAAGACGCACAACCTGATCAAGCCCACGATGGAGCTAGTCAGGGCTGGCCGCGTGCAGTGGTCCAGGGAGGAGTAGCTGAGAAGGCTACAGAGACATGCACAATTACCAGAGCAGGTAGCCGGAACCTTGTGCAAGTAGAAGGTGTCGCTCTCAGGCTGTGTAACCAATGTCATCTTCCTTGCTTACACAGACAGTATGATGTCTCACAATAAACCCGGCTGCACGGCTGTGAGCTTCCCACACCGGTGGTGCCTTCACACATTACAGGGCGTCCTAGTCTGCTGCGCAGGGGTTGTGAAAGACGCCGTGTTAGCGCTGGCCTGCAAGAAGGCGTCCCTCCACAGAGGGTGCCATTGCACCGCCCGGGAGCCACGCTGCTTCAGCAGCATGGCGGCTGTGAGGATTCTCCCTTCCTCGGGGGTCAGGTCTCCGCTGCGGCCAAACTTGGCCATGCGCTGCCGCCGCGCCTCGCTCATAATCAAGGCTGCGGCCACTGCACACCCGGCAGCACGGGGGTTCGGGACTGATACCCGCAAAAGGGGTCACGCACACACACAGTATCTGCCATAAACCAACTGGTATTGCAAACAGTATTCAAGACACAAACATATGCTGCAGGCCTTGCAATTGCGTTTCATGTGCCAGAGCTGCCGCGACCAGACGCAGAAGGATTGCATGTATGTCAACGCCTACCTGATACGTTGAAGGACTCCACAAAAGAAGGAGACATGGGAACTGTTATGGCCTGGTCTGCCAATGCAATGGCTTCTTCTGATGCCCCTGTGCAGCACATCCCATTTTTGAGCTTGATGTTCGTGTTATGAGGAATGCTCATTGAGGATGGTCAAAGATCTGTGCTGCATATGCTCAGCAAAAGCTCCGTGTGAGCCCACTTCGAGACTTGGATGTGACAGTATGCATGTGTAGACTGTAATTACACTTGTAGGCAAGTTGTGCGCTGCCGTGCATGGGGTCCTATGGCAGACGGATACTATGTTCAGTCTGTTTGTCCGCTGATTGCGGAAGAGTTCCGCTCACCATTCACTTCATTGCCAAGGATGAAGGCCGTAGGCTGAGTGAAATCAATGTCATGGATTGGGACAGAGGTAGGGGTCAGCTGTGTGACCAGCACTCGGAACCCACAGGCCTACAAGGCATGTGAGCATTCTACTTCAAGCCTTGCTTCCTGTGAAGGCCTTGCGCTGGCAGCAGATCACACTTAACGTCCCAAAGGACCTGTGCCAGCAGTTTACTGTACGAGGCCATGCTACAATACCTGTCCAAAGATTTCATATTGCTGCACTAGGCCATCAGTCACACTAACCTGGCCTGGGGTAGATTTGATCAATGACTGTACAGAGCTGCTGGGTAGTACCTTGAGATAGGCAATGCAGGCGGCGGTGCCATGCTTGTGCTCCTGCACGTCCAGCCACTTCTCCGCGCCCTTGCTGGTCCTATTCGCCCGCGAAGACTTCACCCGCCCCGAGCTGCGTGCACACACCGCTTCCAGATGTCATGCTAGAGAGGGATAGGAACTCCCTTGTCAGCAGTCAGTGAGCGCCTGCAAGCCTGTTGGCAGCACTGTTGGTGCACATTGTCCCTGCTTGACTGGGTGCACACAGACTGAAATCCCGCTACATATGAACGCTGGGCAGAGCTGCTGTGGTGCTTCATGGCGCCTGCACCCTCTCTGCACGTCATGCTCTGAAGTGCAGGGGAGGGTGAGTTTGCACACCTTGTGTCTATGCAGTGCATAGCGCCAAAGCCCATGGCTGCACACCAGGAATTCTTTGAGCCATAACTCACTCTTATCCCCGTTAGGCAACCATCGTGACAAAAGAGGCAATCCGCAAGGAGCCTGCTTGACCCCAAGAATGTTGTTGCTGGTTAAGCTGGTCAATCACTACTAGCAGAAGTATCAATTGAGAGGGCACACCGTCAGCTGATCTGCAGATTGCCCCTACATTGCCTCTATCAACCAGACCTGGACAGCACATAGCAAAGTTCCTTGAGCTTCTTCAGAGGTTAAGCCACGCTACTCCGGGCACTTGTGAAGACACGAATTATGTATTTCGATTTCTGCCAGTGCCCAAAGGACAGTGCAGAGCTCTAGATGTTTGTCAACTATGTTCTCACCTTCAACAACTGGCATTATGGAGTAGCACCTATGCAGCGCCACCTGCAAGTGAAGCCATGTCAGCATCAAAAGCAACAAGACTCGCTTCACGCAGACTTTCACAAGGCGGTCAACCCGTCCTTACCCTCTCGAATCTTCCAGCCCTCTCATCCATCAGCTGCATGCTCAAGGCCTCTATCACCAACTCACTGCTGACTGCCTGCCCTTCAACCTCAAACCTGTGAAGCAGAGGCACAGTCTCTCTCAGCATGTCCAAATGGCACGTGATTTCATAGCTGAAACATTCCGCATCTTGCAAATCAGAGCTGTGCACTATGGGCTAAGGCACGAGCACTGCGCATGCTCTGTATGGCACAGCTACTCTGACAGGGATTACCTGTCTGCATATGGGAAGCGAGAGGGCGTTTCTGCAATCGAATGCGCTGCTTTGATAGCAAGCTTCCAGTTGCCGGAGCATAGAGAGCCTTTGACAGGCTTGCTTGGTCCCTGCAGCGGTATGTTGGGAGCCTCTGCACAGCAAGCGCCATGAAGGTCATGCAGCGCAAGTGCAGAAGCCAAAGGACTGCCCGCTGTCTTGTCCTGATGAATGGAGGCTCTGTTCGGTGCTTATGCGATTTGGTTGCTTACCGTCGTCATCTGTGGCGGCTGAAGGCATGGGGGGCCAGACAGGACCATACTCATCGCCCGCTCTCTTGTTGGGATTTACTCTGTATGCGTGATGCCTGGTGCGGTGTTGTTCGCCCGACTGGCTGCTATAAGAGCTCTGGTGGATACTGAAGGGTCTCAGACATCTGCTGATGAGAAGCACGCCCCCAAGGGGCCGTGCAAGAGCCCTCAAGACCATGCTCAGGACGTACTAGGACCTTCCTCTTGCTTTCGAGTGGCATATCAGCCCGCTATAATAGCAGGCATTGCTTGATGCTTGCAAGCTGGTCAGTGTTCTTATGTCTAGGAAATTGAGCAGGCTCTCACACCTCAACGACAGTCTCCCATGCATAGTCACATGTCTGAAGCAGCAGAGCGCGTAAGGTGATTCAACAGGTACATACACCACCTTATTAAGACCGTCTGTGTGGAGCCTTGGTTCCAATGACGGACAAGGAGTGTTCCGGAACTCGCAGTCTAGCCCATCTCGGAGTACGGGTTTTGCTGTGGCCACGAACGGGACTATTACGGATCACATCAGGCTCAAATTTTCTGCAGGGCCTTAAGTTCTTGGACACCAGAACTTCTGCCGCGCATAGGTCAACTCTGTCGAATCTAATCCGTTGCGAGTTATGCTTGGCCCTGCACCGGTATCAGGTGCCAGTATTATGATGTAGGCCCTCAGCAGGCTCAGCATGGACGTCGACTATCTTGGGGAGAATGCCGCCGAGGCTGCCCCGCATCAGGTGAGGAGTTAGCTCGGTATATTCAGCACTTATCACAATTGGAATTATCCTATAGTCGAAGTAGTGACCTACATCTTGAGCATGCCAAAATACTTACAAGTCGGAAGGCTCCTTGAGGTCTTGATGCATACAGTTGGTCATGGTAGACAACTTCATTTCATACTGCCGCTGGTCCTGCGTGTCTGGTAGTCGACGTGCCTTCCTGCACCATATTTCTCTCAGCACCAAAGCGGTCTGCAGTGCAGCCTTCGCCGGCTGAACGTCCGGGACAGAAGATGCACGAGCTTTAATCCACTGGTCGAAGAGGCAGCGGCAGAAGGCCGAAACAAGGCCTGCAGGGCAGGCCAACTTTTGTGTATATATCAAGATGAGCTTTCCCTGCAGGGCAAGGGCAAGGCCGCAGCCAAGAGCACGAAGGTCCTGCAGCCCACTACGTCCCACAACCAGTCCAAGAAGGCCATCGAGGACATCTACCAGAAGAAAACGCAACTCGAGCACATCTTGCTCCGGCCTGACACATACATAGGTGCGCCTCGCCACACCTAGACCCACGTCAGCTGCAGCCAACTGATCTTTCAAGCCAAGATGCATTTCACAAGGCCACAATATGAAGACGATGCAGCTCGAGCACATACTGTTGCGGCCTGACAGATACATGGGTGTGCCTCATATACCTGGACTCATGATGATTGCAACCAAATGGCTGTCAACCAAGATGCTCTCCACAAGGTGACAACATGCCCACAAGGCGCCCACACAAAGTCAGGCGCTGTACACTTACTGACTTGCAGGCAGCACGGAGAAGCAGCAGCAGAAGCTGTGGGTGCATGACGGGGAGCAGCTGGTGCTCAAGGACATCGAGTACGTGCCGGGGCTGTACAAGATCTTCGACGAGATCCTGGTCAACGCGGCCGACAACAAAGTGCGCGACCCCAAGATGGACAAGGTCGAGGTCAACATTGACCCGGTGAGACCTCTCTGAGCTGCTTAGTGTTCCGTTGCACCACACGGTGCTATTCTAGGCCTCTTATACCCCTATGAGGACTCGTAGGTAGCCTAGATCTGTAGGCAGCTGCCATTGATGGGCTGTGCTGAGCTCTATAAATTTGTTGAGGCCTTCCCCTGGCAGCCGCAATGCTTCTGAGATTCGGTGGCGCTGCCCTGGAAATTCCACATGGAGCTGTGCAGGCCTGATGAGGCACAAACCAGCACTACTGAGATCTGCATGTGCTGCAGATCAACAACACCATCAGCATCTGGAACAACGGTGACGGGGTGCCGGTAGAGATGCACAAGGAGGAGAACGTGTACGTGCCGGAGCTCATCTTTGGGCACCTGCTGACCAGCTCCAACTACGATGATGATGAGAAGAAGGTAAGCCATGTCCAGAAGCTGCTGCCTGAGTAGCTCAGTGCAGCCGAGCCTGCACTGAGCTGCGCTTTGCAGTTTGTGATGCATCTCTCCACTTGACAGGCTCCCTGAAACCAGACTGTGGAGATGACCTGGGGTTATGAGCATGTTGGACCCCGTGTTGTGTGTGCGCTCGGCCTGTCAAACTACATAGAGCCAACATTGTCCCTGCACCGCAAAAATAACCTCCAAGAGTGCAGAGAGCTTTCCTGTGCTGCACAGTGCTGGGCTGCATCCCTTCCAAATACCTGTCAGGCACAGCAGGAGCTTGAAGGGGGGGGGGGGGGCACCACAGCTGGCTGCGCTGCGCAGGTCACAGGCGGGCGCAACGGCTACGGCGCAAAGCTGGCCAACATCTTCTCCACAGAGTTCGTCATTGAGACCTGTGACGGCAAGAGCCTCTACAAGCAGGTAGAGCCCCAAGACCTTTCAAGCCTCCCTTCATGGCAGTCCTCCAATACTGAGCTATCATGATCAGCCTTGACTTTGCGAAGGCTTTGCCTTCTGTAGGCTTTGGCGGCTCATGATAAGTTCCTGCTGGCCAGACTCGCATGGCTCAGGATATTGTAGGCTCGAGCATGGCTAGAATTTGATACTGTTATCTCAGGCTGGTGCATTGCACAGAACCACATTTGCAATGCCGGAGCTCTGTGAGAGCACGTCTGCCTGCTGCAGACATCCTCAAGGAATATGAGCGTGAAGGGGACGCCTGTGCTGAAGCCTGATCAGATGACTTATACACACCCTGCACTTTTTCTCGAAAGCCATGGGGTTGAGAGCATGCATGTGCCTGCTGCAGACCTTCTCCAGCAACATGAGCGTGAAGGGGAAGCCAGTGCTGAAGCCGGCCAAGAAGGACACCTTCACCTGCGTCACCTTCAAGCCCGACCTGGCCAAGTTTGGCATGATCGTGCTGGAGGAGCAGACCGTCTCGCTCATGCGCAAGCGCGTCTACGACCTGGCCGGCGTCCTTGGCAAGGGCGTCAAGGTGGGCTGCCATGTGACTGCGGCTTGTATGCTTGGGCTCAATGTCAGGTCCTGTTACATCTCTGCGTTATATCCTCATCAACCTGGGATGGAAAGGCTTGATGAGGAGAGGCTTCTTAGCTGATAGACTGTGTAAGCTGTGGTTTCCGGGTCCCCAAGGCAAGTCTTGCTGTGCTGGCTTGCCGAAAGGTGCTTGAGTCTCGATTGTTCATTGGCAGCTTCCGGGAGGAGTGCACGTGGGCAGAAGTTGTCATGGCATCAACAACTGCACTGCAGGTGTTCCTGAACGGGCAGAGGCTGCCCATCAAGTCCTTCAAGGACTACGTGGACCTGTACGTGAAGGACAAGGACGCGCCCCGCGTGCATGAGCGCGTCAATGACCGCTGGGAGGTCTGCATTTGTGCCAGCGAAGGCCAGTTCCAGCAGGTGCATCACTTGCCCTTCTAATATGTGTGTCTGCTTCCGTGTCCCAGGTGGAGTCCTCTGTATGTGCTTTGACTGTCTCCAGGCCAATCGCTGGACAAATATGCTGCAGTGCCGGTGGAGACTCTACACCTGATATGAATCCGCATGGCTTTGCTATGGTTGTGATGGGCTCTGAAGTGCAAGACACTTGCAGGTCAGCTTTGTGAACTCCATCTGCACAGTCAAGGGCGGGACCCATGTCAACCATGTGGTGGACCAGATCACCAAGTGAGCAGCCTTTGCTTGCACTCTCCTATCAGCAGCCCCTCGCATCCTGTTGCTCACCTCTCTGCTTTGGTAAAAGCCTTGATTGGCTTCAGGAAATGACACGGGCTGAGCATGCTTGGAAGGCAGAGACTCTGGACCCTTCAGCAGACAGGCTCTGAGGCTACAGTTCATGAGATGATGCTGTGTCTTCTGCAGGTCGCTGGCTGAGAAGATGAACAAGGGCAAGAAGACGAACGTCAAGCCCTTCATGGTCAAGAACTACCTGTCCGTCTTCATCAACTGCATGATTGAGAACCCTGCCTTCGACTCCCAGGTATATCCCGTCAACCGGGCCGCATGGGCCTGCATGCTGACCTTCAGTGAGATGCCATTTCATGCGTCTGTCTGCTGGGCATGCAAGGAGGTTGCCTGGCAGCGGAAAAGGCTTCAAGTGCGGCAGACTTCCCCCGCATTGCCATGATTACCATCGTCACTGTGGACGCAATGGCATTGCAAAAGGTGTTTTGGGGCATGACTGATGCGCAAGGCACCTCTTGCGCAGACCAAGGAGACGCTGACGCTGCGCATTGCCAGCTTTGGCTCCAAGTGCGACGTCAGCGACGCCAAGTTCCTGAAGAAGCTGGAGGCCTGCGGCATCACCGACCTCGTCAACGCCTTCGCCACCTTCAAGAACGAGAAGGAGCTTAAGAAGACCGACGGCGCCAAGCGCCAGCGCATCACTGGTGAGGATGTCTGTCTAAATTCTGTATGACAGGCCCAGGTCTTCTTCTGTCATGTGCATCAAGCAGTAGTTTTGCTCACAAGTATCAAAACTACAGGCATGTCAGTGCATTTGGCTCAAGCGGTGTGGCAGCATCTATGCTCTTCAAACTTTGCCGACCTCATTGCTGAACATGCCAAATTGCTCAGTCAGCATGACTGACGGCATGCTGAAGCTCTACCGGCATTGGTAGAGGGCACTTTACATATCGGGCATGGACGCACTGAACCGGGTACATTGTCAGGGTCTCCCTCATTGTGGTCTGCCACATGCAGGCCTGACGAAGCTGGACGACGCCAACAACGCGGGCGGGCGCTCCTCGGAGCAGTGCACGCTGATCCTGACGGAGGGCGACTCGGCCAAGTCGCTGGTCATCGCCGGCATGAGCGTGGCTGGCCGCGACAACTTCGGCGTCTTCCCCCTCAGGCAACCCCTCACCTGACCCCCTTGCATCATCGACCTGCTCCTGCACCAACCAAAACAAATGATCTGGCTAGTGATTTGCTAGGTCAAGCGCCTAAGCAGTTCCATCGAGCTGAAAGACATGCGTCACAGTCCCCTGCGCAGCAGCAGACAAGTGCTTCAGCGTGTTCTATCTATGACTGCGCAGGGGTAAGCTGCTGAATGTGAGGGATGCCAGCGTGACGCAGATCAATGGCAATGCTGAGATTAACGCCATCAAGCAGATCCTGGGCCTGCAGCATGGCAAGGTCAGCTCTCTGAGCACAACCCTGCTTGCACTGTAGAAGCTTTTCATTCTATCCCCATCGGCCGTCCAATCATCGAAATGGTGCACTTGAGGCATGTGCACGTTGCTACGTCCCCATGCCCGCAATGGCAAAATTAAGATGTGCGCCGTGCGCAGGTGTACGACAGCACGAAGCAGCTGCGCTACGGGCACCTGATGATCATGACGGATCAGGATCACGACGGCTCCCACATCAAGGGCCTCATCATGAACTTCCTGCACCACTTCTACCCCTCCCTCCTGCAGGTCCCCGGCTTCCTCCTGGAGTTCATCACCCCCATCGTCAAGGTGCGCCGGCTTCTTCTCAGCACACGCCAGCTTCTGCTCTCAGGTGCCGTGTGTACTGTCAGGAGCATCTCGTATGATTGGAGGGCTTTCTGCTGGAGAAGCAAAGGTAGACAACATTCCGATGTGTGCCAGATCAGGCCGCAGCCAGCTCCTACCAACGTGCATGACATGAATTGTTGCTAGTCCTCTTGCTATCCCATAAAGCCCTTCAATCGGGATGTGACAGTGTTCATCTCATGACCTCCCCAGCTCCTATCCTCATGTAATTGTGGCCCAGGTCCCACATTGGTAGATGTCAATGGTCATATGCCAGCTGAAAAACAACAGCGCACCGATAGCACATCAATCACGGCATGCAACTCTGTTCTGGCCCTGCCTCTCAGAAACAGGTTTTCCCACCACCAAACTGAAGCTGCACCATGACACGTATGGTGATCTTTCATGCCCTGCTGCAGGCGACCAAGGGCAAGCAGAAGCTGGCGTTCTTCACGATGCCCGAGTATGAGGCCTGGAAGGAGACAGCTGCCCCGGGATGGACCATCAAGTACTACAAGGGGCTTGGAACCTCCGACAAGAAGGAGGCCCAGGAGTACTTTGCAGACATCGACCTGCACCGCAAGACCTTTGTGCACGAGGGTAATCTCCAGTCTCAGGACTCGATCCTTGTGCATTGCTGGCATGCAGACCACTCCATTACAATGTGTGGATGGGTATTGGGGGAACAATGTGTCTCAGGAGGGCTTGCCTCGCTAGTCCACATGAGAAACAGCTAAGCATGCATTTACCTGAGCAATGGACTGGGTGTTGCGTGCGATGGAAGCGTGCTACTCTGTATTGAGTGGTGTGTGAACTCTCGCCCTGACATGGATGTGCATGGCTGCAGGGCGGCAGGACGACGAGGCCATCGAGCTGGCCTTCAGCAAGAAGAAGATCGAGGAGCGCAAGGCCTGGCTGGCCGGCTTCCTGCCCGGCACCTACCTGGACCAGAGCGTCGACCAGATCTCCTACTCCGACTTCGTCAACAAGGCACGCGCTCACCTCATCTTGTCAGGGTATATCCTATCCGCAGGTGGACATTGCTTTCACATGACTACTGTGCACCTTTCCACCTCTCTCAGGCCCTCGAACACCGTCCTGCTGATCAAGCTAGAGCCTGCAGACGTTGCTTGGGCTGTTTCAGAGGGCAACAAGCTTCTGGCGCTCAAGGACTCTTCAGATGTGTCTGATGCCCCTGTAGGCAGGGTGCGCGGCTTTAGTGCTTCACGGTATTAAGCCAANATTGTGGCCCAGGTCCCACATTGGTAGATGTCAATGGTCATATGCCAGCTGAAAAACAACAGCGCACCGATAGCACATCAATCACGGCATGCAACTCTGTTCTGGCCCTGCCTCTCAGAAACAGGTTTTCCCACCACCAAACTGAAGCTGCACCATGACACGTATGGTGATCTTTCATGCCCTGCTGCAGGCGACCAAGGGCAAGCAGAAGCTGGCGTTCTTCACGATGCCCGAGTATGAGGCCTGGAAGGAGACAGCTGCCCCGGGATGGACCATCAAGTACTACAAGGGGCTTGGAACCTCCGACAAGAAGGAGGCCCAGGAGTACTTTGCAGACATCGACCTGCACCGCAAGACCTTTGTGCACGAGGGTAATCTCCAGTCTCAGGACTCGATCCTTGTGCATTGCTGGCATGCAGACCACTCCATTACAATGTGTGGATGGGTATTGGGGGAACAATGTGTCTCAGGAGGGCTTGCCTCGCTAGTCCACATGAGAAACAGCTAAGCATGCATTTACCTGAGCAATGGACTGGGTGTTGCGTGCGATGGAAGCGTGCTACTCTGTATTGAGTGGTGTGTGAACTCTCGCCCTGACATGGATGTGCATGGCTGCAGGGCGGCAGGACGACGAGGCCATCGAGCTGGCCTTCAGCAAGAAGAAGATCGAGGAGCGCAAGGCCTGGCTGGCCGGCTTCCTGCCCGGCACCTACCTGGACCAGAGCGTCGACCAGATCTCCTACTCCGACTTCGTCAACAAGGCACGCGCTCACCTCATCTTGTCAGGGTATATCCTATCCGCAGGTGGACATTGCTTTCACATGACTACTGTGCACCTTTCCACCTCTCTCAGGCCCTCGAACACCGTCCTGCTGATCAAGCTAGAGCCTGCAGACGTTGCTTGGGCTGTTTCAGAGGGCAACAAGCTTCTGGCGCTCAAGGACTCTTCAGATGTGTCTGATGCCCCTGTAGGCAGGGTGCGCGGCTTTAGTGCTTCACGGTATTAAGCCAATATGTAAGTAGTTTACACGCTTTTCTTCTATGCTCGGCGACGTCCGGCTTAAATGCGCCTTATCAAAAGAAGCCGATTGCCGGCTTCCCGGTGAAAGTAACAAAGGGGAAGGCTTTATGCCAGCATAAAGCCGCATAAAGCCGAATTAAGCCGGAGCCCATTTTCTTAAAGCCGCGCACCCTGCCTGTAGGAGCTGATCCTGTTCTCGCGCGCGGACCTGGAGCGCTCCATCCCCTCCATGGTCGACGGCCTCAAGCCCGGCCAGCGCAAGATCCTCTTCTGCTGCTTCAAGCGCAGCATCCGCAAGGACGTCAAGGCAGGCTCCCTCATCCGAACCTGCTATCTGAAAGGGCTTCCCCAAGAGCAGGCGGCCGATCGCTCGCCGTACAGGATACATGCATGCTGCATTTTTGTCTTACATATCGTGCTGGTACATGGACACCCTCCAGGCTATTTAGGCCCTGGGAAAATGGCAGAGACAGCAAATCACTTTGGGAGGGCTAGACTTCCAGGTGGGTGCGTGTCTGATGAGCTGTTAGGGCATGCACAGGTAGCGCAGCTGTCGGGCTTTGTGTCGGCGGACACGGCCTACCACCACGGGGAGACCAGCCTGCAGAGCACCATCATCGGCCTCGCGCACAACTTCATCGGCAGCAACAACGTCAATGTGCTGGTGCCTGCCGGTAAGGCCTGCTCTCACATACAAACGACCAGCAAATCACTGATCAATCTGACACAACATGAGTAATGTGCATAACAATAGCGCCCCACAACTGGCAGCATGAGGTGGCAACACGCAGGGGATGCCTTCATTTATGTAAGGTCATGTGAGCTATGCCACTTGTGGCAGACTTCCTTCCTACAGGGATTCTGCAGCCGGTCCTCCATGGGATGCGCCTCCATGGACGAATGCCATGATTGTAGTCCTAAGGGCAAACAATCTCAGAGGGCAATGTGCCGCGCAGGGCAATTCGGCACGAGGCTGCAGGGAGGCAAGGACGCGGCGGGGGCCCGGTACATCATGACGCGGCTGGACAAGATAGCACGTGTGGTGTTCCACGAGCACGACGACAAGCTGCTGGGCTACCTCAAGGAGGAGGGCCAGAGCATCGAGCCCCAGTGGTGCGCCCCAGCATCCACTTGGTACCACTCACGTGGTAACTCTACTGCAGGCGCCCATATAGGGCATGCAACCCAGACATAGAGCCCAAGTGCCCTTTCAAGGTGCACGCTTTAAGCCCAATCCCTTTCTTGCACCCAAAGCAGCTGCTGCGATCTCCCAGTAGCTGCAGCGCAGCCACCGAGCCAGTCGTGTCATGAAACTCAATGTAACAGGCCAAGGGAGTTGACACTAGCTGGCATCGACCCTGTACTTTGGGGAGAGTGTCTGATTTCAGCCTGAATCCCGTCGCTGTCCCTTGATCCTGATTGGGGGCATGTGCTGGGCAGGTACCTGCCCGTCGTGCCCATGGTGCTCATCAACGGAGCTGAGGGCATCGGGACTGGCTGGAGCACATACATCCCCAACTACAATCCGCGGGAGGTGGCAGCCAACCTGCGGCGGCTGCTCAGAGGCGAGGACCTGGAGGTGATGCAGCCCTGGTACCGCGGCTTCAAGGGCACCATCCAAGAGGTCCCCTCCAAGACAGCCGGCAAGTCGTACAACGTGTACGGCACCATCGCCCAGGTACATCTTGAGTAGCTGCATGCCTCAACCTTCAAATACCTTGAGCAGTGGCACCATCACTAGCAATAACAGCAGCAATGTTGTATAGTACCCAGATCGAGACAGAAATTTGTTGGCTTGGGTGAGGGCACAGGCTGGGTTTGGGAGGGAATGACGACTGGTCTTCAAAGGTAAACCAGGCAATGCGCTTTGGGTGCAGACGCAGAGTAAATATAAAGCAGGTCAGGCCGCTATTACACGAGGACAGCAGTGATTGCCAATAATGTCTCAACTCCAGGTGGACGAGACCACACTGGATGTGACGGAGCTGCCGGTGCGGATGTGGACGCAGGACTACAAGGACTTCCTGGAGGGCCTGATCAGGAGAAGGCCGGGCTATTTTCATTCATCCTGGATACATCACTGACCAGACTGACTTGGAACGCAGGTGGACGAGACGACGCTGGACGTGACGGAGCTGCCGGTGCGGAAGTGGACGCAGGACTACAAGGAGTTCCTGGAGGGCCTGATCAAGCCGGAGGAGAAGGCCGGGCCGGCCGTGCTGGCGGACTACCGGGAGCACCACAGCGACGCGGACGTCCACTTCTCGCTGCAGCTGCTGCCGGGGCAGCTGGAGCCCTGCCTGGCCGCCGGCCTGCACGCCAAGTTCAAGCTCCAGTCCAAGATCTCCTGCGGTGTGGAGTCCCTCCTTACCCGCTCAGCAGTTCTTGCTAGCACATGCCGCTGACTTCGACAGCACGCCTGCCCAAGTATCAGAGGTTGCACACAAAGCTGTTGAGGTGGCTATCAGAAGCGCTTCCAGAAACACCTGAGCATTTGGGAACAAGAAATTAGTCTTGAGGGCGCACGCTTCTTCTGAGATGCAATCAAGGCTTTTAAAATGGTTTGACTGGGCGCGTCTGTGCAGGCAACATGGTGCTGTTTGACAGCAAGGGCGTCATCCGGCGCTACGAGACGGCCGAGGACATCCTGCGCGACTTCTTTGAGCTGCGCATGGCCTACTACGGCAAGCGCCGCCTTGCCCTCATCCAGGCGAGCCTGTTATGGAGCTCTCGCCTCTGTGCTGTAGGCACCTGAGCTGTGTGCTGTATTAAGCTCGCGTCATCACATCATCGCTGTGCGCACAGGCCGGCCCATGAGAGAGGAAGGGTATGGGATACCATACATGCAGCCCGCACATTATAGCAGCGAGCTGTATGGATGATCAGTGAAATGCAGATGTGGATCCGTGGCAGGAAGAATGGCAGTATGGTCAACGACAATCTGCCATGGTACGCAGGTGGCGGAGTTCCACATGCAGCTGCTGAGCAACGAGCGGCGCTTCATCCTGGCGGTGGTCGCGGGCGAGCTGGTCATCAGCAACCGCAAGAAGGCCGACATCGAGGCGCAGCTGCAGCGCGACGGCTACGACTGCATGCCGCCCAGCAAGAAGGTGGGCAGTTGACTGCCGCACAATACATTGTGTTATGCAACAAGAGGATTGAGACATCTTCCCACCACCCTCATGTAGCTCTGCTTCACATGGGAACGAGTGTTGTGCTGGAGAACATGTCGCTTATGCAGGCGGTGGTGGTGCCGTCGCTGGAGGAGACGCCGGAGCAGGGCGCGGAGGAGGCCATCGTGGAGCACAAGGTCAACTACGACTACCTGCTGTCCATGCCCATCAGCAGCCTCACCCTCGAGAAGGTGAGCACACTCTGCATGCTTGAGGGTCGCTGACCCTGCAAAGACTGGGTCAGATTTGTCATGGCAGCACCATCATTCACATCGGTGTTTCTTGCATCCGCTTACAGCTCAGACCCCCAAGCCAGCACATTACATGTGGTGTAGCAAACTGTATGCAATCAATCCGGCTGTGTATGCATGCCAAGCATAGGTGTGAGGGCATGCAATGGCAAAGGTAGTGCAAGCTGTCTGCTCATTGCTGTATTTAGCAGAAGCAGGAGGATGTGTACAGACAGTGTCGGCACTCACACGCTGCATTTCATTGCACTACAGGTGCGGGCAAAGCAGGAAGAGTGGGACAGGCAGGCGGCTGAGGTGGCGCGCCTGCACGCCACGACGCCAGATCAGCTGTACCATGCTGACCTGGACGCATTTGAGGCTGCGCTGGACGAGCGCGATGAGGAGGACGCCAAGGAGGCGGAGCTCCTGGTGAGTCAGCGCGGGCGGGCCGGCCGGGCAGGGGGCGCCAAGGTATGCAAGCTACCCCCAGGGGCAGTAAAGCATCATCTACCTGCTTTGCGCTCTGACATCGCATGCCTGAGGAAGTAGGCACAGCCAGTTGTCCTTGCTGAGCTGGCCTCATGGCGCCATTGTAGGCTGCACCACCTTGGCGTGCAGGTGATTGCAATCTTGTGGCGTGAGGTGCAAGTCACCGAAGAGGGCGGCCTGACACAATACTCAAACTGCAGACGTTACGCGTGCAGGCCAAGAAGGCAGTAAAGCAGAAGAAGAAGGTGGTGCACCTGGACTCCGACGCAGATGACATGAGCATGGACGACGATGAGGAGGACAGTGACTTTGATGGAGCGCCCAAGAAGGTACGTCTGCCAGGTCGTACCCAATCTACTGGGTATCCCGTTGTAGGATCAGCCTCCCTGCAGCATCAGTCCTATCTACAGCATTGCCACTCATTGGCCTAGCACCTCACCCCGTGAATACTGGACAGCTGCAAAACAGGGATCTTCTGACGTGGTATGCATCTGGGGTGAGACACCCAGGTATGACGGTGTCATTGAGTGTGACAGAAGACACACTGTGCAGGGCAAGGCACCAGCAAAGAAGCCGGCCGCCAAGGCTGCGCCTGCTGCAAAGGCGGCCCCACCGGCCGGGAGGATAATTGCGCCCCCGCCCGCTCCTGAGATCAGCGTCTCTGCAGCCAGGTGTGACACACTCACCCTCTACATGACCTTCCATGCTGTCTCAGAACCCCGCTGCTGATCCAACACTCCGCTTCTGAGCTATATCGTTCTGGGGCCCGGGGCTGCCTGCTACAAAATCCTTCATTAGTCATAGCACTGACCAATGCACTGGCACATGCAGCGGCTCTGCAGCGGCAGCAGCTGTGCCCAAGAAGCGGGCGCCCAAGGCAAAGGCTGCCCAGGCCTCCCAGAGCAGCGCTGAGGTGGAGCCCAGCGCCAGTGCAGCGCCTGCCGCCTCCTCGGCAGCTGCACCCGCAGAGGAGCTCAGCCTCATGGACCGCCTTGCTGGTCAGTGCTCCCGCTCTATACCTTATAGTTGATTCTGCAGAGGCGCTGCTGTGCGCGCAAGCAGTGCAGTGAAGTGGTACACAGGAACTCGATTTGCCCACACAGTGCCCTTCACGGTGCGCCTCAAGGGTGCCGGGGGCTTTGAGAACACACCAGACGAATGTCCATGACAGGTGACAGTGCCTCCCTAGACGTCCTGGGTATGCTTGCGAGCAGGCCTGCTGACATGCAGGCCGCATGGATCACCTCTCGGTGGAGCAGGAGGTCCATGCAGCCTCCCAGGTGTCCAACACCACAAAAGCAGCTGCTGCGCCAAAGCCCAAGCGCGCAGCCGCAAAGAAGAAGCCTATCGTGCTGAGTGACAGCGAGGATGAGGAGGATGAGGCACTGCCCTCGTCAGCATCCGAGCCTGATGAGGCCAGCGAGAGCGAGGACGACTTCAGCCCAGAGAAGAAGCCCAAAGCTGCGCCTGCCAAGAAGTGTGTTTAATCATAACTCTGCCTGCAATGCCTTGCCATGCCGGTACAGACACCTGTGATGACGCCCGATTCCATGGCTGGAGACTCAATACAGTCGCAAGGACAGCAATGGTGTCAGTGGACCTGACAAGCCGCTTAGACAGAGTCCTATGCTGACACCAGAGTGATGCATGTCAAAGAGGATCTGTGTTGTGGTGGTGAGCAACCACTTGAATGCGCAGGGTGCCAGCTGCCAGGAAGCCGGCAGCCAGCAAAGCAGCCGCATCGTCGCTGAGCGCTGCTGTGGCGCCCGCTGCGGCCAAGCGCCGGCCCCGCGCAAAGGCCGTCGTAGACGCAGACGATGAGGAGGTCATGTCCCCGGCTGTGGTGCCCAAGGTAAGCCTTATGCCTTGGTACCGCGCACATTACTCTTTACTTCATGCTGCAAGTGTCTGCTGTGCAAGACACTTTCATGCAGCAGTGAATATATGTGACATTCAGCACATGCTCGTGAATCCTCAGATGCGATCGCAACTGCCAGGCACCTATGTGTTCGTTCTCTCAACCCTGGACCTATCTGCACTCAGCGTGCTAATGGACTATGCTGCAGGGCAAGGTGCGGCGCATGAGGGAGTCGCCCTTCAACAAGGCCTCTGGTTTGGCCAAGCCGCAGCCTGCTAAGTCGCGCATGGCGCCTGGCCCCGCCTCTCCTGACCGCAATGCAGACAGTGAGGGAGAGGTGCTATAACCCACTCAGCTCGTCACATTCTGCTTTTTCTTGCTGACATGTTATAAAGTGTGCGGGACTGGGCTTTGCAATGGTGTAAAGGCATCATTACCTCTCCTCATTGAGCGGGACAATGGCAGTGAATGTGGTTATGGCTTGCCCTGCGCTGACAGAGATATTGCCTGCTCAGGTGGTGGACCTCAGCGGGAAGGCAGCTGCTGCGGTGCCAGCAGCTGCGCGGCCGGCGCGGCGTGCTGCGGTGGCAGCAAAGGCCACGTACAAGGAGGAGCTCAGCAGCGAGGGGGAAGAGCCCGAAAGTGACGATGCTGAAGGGGACTCTGACTTTGAGGCCTCAGACTAGCTGCCATACATGCAGCGCTCATCAACAGCAAGGCGGTCCAGATCTTGCACTAATTGCATGGAGTGAGAGCTTCTCGAGGGGCTGTAGTCAATGAAATAGAAGCACAGTGCCGTGCTTGTATGAGCTGGCTGATGGCGATGGTGCTTGTTTTGTGAGTGCCCTGCCAATGTGTACATTGTATGGAGGGTAATAGGAAAGTGATCAGGCCTAGGCTTGAGGTCTGGAGGTATGTAAGGCTGTGATGGCACAATCGTGAATGTTCATCGTCACAGCTTTAAGGAACCATCTTCAGATGCAGGTCAATTAGGAACAGTCTTACATTGCTGATCACATTCCAAAGGAGCTCCAATCAAACAGCTGCCGTCATGCATGTTCATCACAAGCTGCTAGCAGCGCTGCACGTGCTCTTTCCTAGCTGGGCTATCACCACGCTGCTGACATAAGTGGAATGCTGATAGTGCCTCATGGTTGCTCAAGGTCTCGCGCGGGGTGCAATGGACCCGGCGCATCCCAAAACTTTTGATAGCATGTAAGGCCATCACTTCTCCAGTGCCATTGACGCTACCATGCACCTTTGATACATACAAGACCTCACATTCTCAAAAGACCCTCTCAGCATGTTAGTAGACCTGCTGTCAATAAGACCTTCTCCTCAGAGCATGCATTGCTACTTTTGTGTTGCTTGGCAAGCCCGGCCGCGACATATATGAAGCTTGAGTTGATGCATGCATTTGCGTAAAGGGCCGTCGTCCATTTCCCCATATAGCATGCACCTCCTTGGAAAAGGAAGTGGCATACTGATACTCTCCTGGGGCATGCGTTCCATATTGAGCAGTCTGGGAGCAATACACCCAGTACTGGTGCCAGTGGAATACTAGCAATATTGGCCAATAATGAGCAGCTCTCCGCGGGATGGCGCATCGCAGCAAGGCCATCATCTTACCATTCTTGTGACACTTGAGGCTGCAGGGTAGTGTTGCACTCATCTCAAGTACTGGGTGCAGGTGGTATTCCATGGAATGAAAGCAAGAGACCAGCTGTCACGCTCTCTCAGCTAAGTGCTGTCCACACACTGTTGGCGAGGTGTCTAAAGTGAGTTGGACTTGCGCTACAAAACAGGGGCGCTGCAGCCTGGGCCTGATGGAGGTAAATTGGGAGGGCAAGCTGGCTCTTCAAAGGATGTCAGCGTCCTCTGCCAGGCCAGGCGCGTAACAGCGCACCCTACAAGAGAAATCGCTCAGAAGACCTACTGGTGCACATAGGGCCTACGTTGGACCATAACTATACATGAATGGGCATACGAGTGGCCCTAGACACAATGGCGTCTGACGACCCCTGCGGAAAGGCGCTGTCCATTAGGGCTGCAGCGCATAACAAAGCCTTTGCGTGCAGTCCACCTACTGGGAAGTGCCTCTGGGTCTCTATTATTACTTTTACGACAGTGCTTGACCAGGGGTATGGAGAAAAGTGCATGAAAATTGCTCACAGAAATGCTGGCACCTGCTGAAAAGCGTGCCAGGTGGGGTATGAAGCCCGAGGGACACATTACCACGCTCTGAGAGCTGCTAGGGCTTCAGGGCACACTTGGGGCCTGCGCTTGACCAGGGGTATGGGGGGAACTGTGCTGGGGTGGCTTCGAATACAATGGCGTCTGATACCTCCTGCAGGAAGGTGTACCACTTGGGCTCCAGCCCGAATGTGAAGCCATTGCCCTTCATCCTGCAGCCTGCAAGCAACAGTATGGAGCGGTGGGTACACAATCTGATGTGATCCACCATGTGGGATGTTTCTGCAGAAATGACTAGTGGCACTCTTGCCTGCTCTCAAGGAGTCGCGCATGATATCCGTGCATTTGCGGTCCTGGTGAAATTTGCATTCATTGTAGAATATCCTTATCATTGCACATGAAGACGCCAAGACTTGGATCTGAGATCTGCTGGGATCATTGTGAAGGGATTGCCCAATGTGCCCCGATGTGCTATCGTGTGGATCTCACCTGTGATGGAGCTGGCAATGATCAGCCCTTCCAGGTAGGTGCCCGCGTTGCTTGGGTGGTTGCCGTCTGAGGCATACATCTCTGCAAAGGTGCTTTGTCCTGCTGGGAGGGTGCTTGGAGAGCAAAGACCACCTGCGTCATGCACACGCTCAGGTCTTGCTCCGCTGGCAAGGACAATCATGGAGCCATGAAAAACTGACGTCTCATGGACAAACAGATCAAGGAGCAGAGTGTAGGCCACGTGGCATATCCACAGTCAGCGCTGACAGAGGTATTTCTGTGCCATGCAGGAGCTCTTCATTAACAAATCAGGGCCTGCAGGTTATCACCATGCAGGGCTATGGCCGCCCAGTCTATCCTGGTGCAGAGACTATTCAGGAAGAAGTATGCGGTCAGTGACACACCTGTCGAGCCCTCCACAGCTGCGTCCTCTGCAGGTGCTGGCGCTTTAGCAGCACCCTTGAGCATTGTCACGCTCTCATGCTCCAGGGTAGGCTCCTCCTCCACCAGAGCTGCTCTCAAGGGGCTGGGTGCATTGGCAGGGCTCTCTGCTGGGGAGGGATCTCCTTCGCTGGGCGCGCTGGCTTTGCTGGCAGGTGCTTGAGCACCCTCTGCAGACAGTGCAGGCGCTGGTGCATGAGAGCCTTCCGGGCTTTCAGCGGGGGACGGAGCTGCTGCATTGGCTGGAGCAGGTGCGCCTTCAGATGGGCCTTCTTTGGGAGGTTCTTCTAGTTTCATGAGAGCTGGAGCTGGCGCAGGGGCAGGGACTCCTGGCAACGGTGCTGCAGGTGCTGGAGCTGTAGCAGGGCTGGCTGCAGGGGCCTCTGCTTCAGGCCCATATATGAAGGCAGCCGCCTGCTTACTCTGCGGCTCCAGCAGTCTCCGGGCAGCAGCAGCACTAGGCAAGAGGGCATCTGCCCTCCAGCTTTGCCCAGAGGCTGCCCGGAGCCCGGAGACTGCGCTAAGCGCAGCCGCCTGCAGGCGCCGGCCTGCTACAAATGGGAGACTGGCCACTGTGGTGGGCAAATGAACAGCGGGCGCGCTCGCCAGGCGCAGGGGCAGCTGCTGGGCAGCCCCGGCGGCCTGCCCGGCCTGGGCAGCGGGCACGGGCGCCGCTACAGCAACGCCAGGCGCAGGAGCTGCCTTTGCAGCCGCTGCCTGAGATGGCGCCATCGCAGCAGGCGACGGCGCCTGAGCAGGGCTGAGTACTCCCTCCACTGCCGCGCTCTGCTGACAGATCTGCTTGACTGAGAGGGTCTGCGCACATTGGATACACTCAGCATTGAGGAGTTGCTGACATGCTCGTTGATGAGACCCTCAGGAGCCCTAACATGCAGCAATTTCCTGCCACATGTGGTCTGACAGCCAGAGTCTGCTCTCATTCAGATGCTTGGCCATTGTCATGTGCATGTTGCATTGAAGAGGCCGCTCAGGCCCTACCTGCAGGCTGAGACCAGGACTCGCGAGCGGAGAGGCTGCAGGCATCGAAGGTGCACTCTGCCCCGCAGGGGCTGATTGGGCCAGCATGCTCAGCTGAGCGCTCTCCTCGTCTGGCTCTGCCTCCACGAGCGCAGGGGCGCCTGACTTGGCTGCATCCACCAGCTCATCCACCGCCAGCCAGCCTAACCCCACTGGCGCGATGAACGCCGGAATCCCGTCCGCTGCTATCAGGTCCTTCAGGTCGGCTGCATACCCCGAGTTCACCTTTGCCTGCACAAGCAAGCCGAGTGAGTCTAGCATGCTTGCCTGGATGGAGGCACAGGCACCTCTTCCAGCCATAGGGTTCCTTTCGTAGACAGGATCTTCTCCTTGCATGGGCACCGCGTCTGAAGCACACAATATGGGAGGTTATGTACAATAAGCAGAGCAGCAGCGCATGCTCGTTTTTACAGCATGACCCTGTACGCGCCGACCGAGATGTAATCTCCAGTTGAGTGACATGTGCCCTGTACCTGCATCTGCTTGAAGTCTGGAAAGTCGGGGTTCTTCCCATCCAGCCATGCCCAGGTCAAGTCCACGCCCACTTTTGCGCCCCTTGCAGCTGCCAGCTTGGCCAGCTGCTTGAGAGCATCCGCGCTCTTGCTGTTAGTTTCACCACCCAGAGCAACCTGCTGGCTCTCCTCCTGCACAGGGACAGCATCCATTGACACTGGTAGGGCATGTGTCTACTTGCAAGGCGTCATCCCTAGGTGTAGCAGACCAAAGCAGCTACATGAAACTTTTGCCGCCACTCTCTCAAATGACCACCTTTGCTGGCTGCACTGCTTGCAAGCAAGCATACAGGAGGAGGCCATTCGAGCATAGCACTCAGCACAAGAAGCCCCCTGAGTGAACGCGTTGTCACATGGTTGCCCTCCTCATGTCATGATTACAGCCGCGCCATTCCGTTGAAGAAGGGCTGACGTGCATGACAGGGTCTTCGTGCAGGATAGTGATGTGAGTAAAAGGTGTTCAAGGAGCGGACCTGGAAGATGACTGCATCCCAGTGATCCTTGCTGTCCGCAGACAGCGTCTGGTACTGAGCCGTGCCAGTGGTCTGCGCCTGCTGCAGGTGCTGGGACAACAGGAAATTGGGGCCAACGACCTGGTCAGCCTGGATTGTTGCATTGGGGAAGTGGTCGTGCAGCAGCCCAGCAACCACCTGCATGCATGCGAGGCAGGGCTGAGCTACCGCACGTCATGTTCCCAGGAGCGTGAAGCGCGATGGATGACGTTCACATTTGCAAGTGTTGAAACGCTCTCTTTGATGATGTCCGGGCCACGGAATCACAGCACCCGGTCATATCCAAGCATAACTATGAGAACCTGCAAGGCAGTCCCCTTCCCTTGGCAGGGCGAGGGTGTGGCATACCGGTACCCTTGCGCCCTCAAAGCAAAGACACAGTGCTGATGATACGCATACTTTCTCAGGAAAGCCAGACTTGGAGTCCAGATCAACGCAGAACTTATCAAAGGGCCGTCTTGGTGCTCTGGGGCCAGACAAGCCGCTCTCTGAAGCACAATCACAGGCAGAGATATGGGACTTCAGCAAGACAGAGGGCACTGCTGTACCTTGTAGGCGCCCCCGTTGTAGTACAAGAGGCTGTTGCCCACGAACAGCAGCTTCAGGTCTGGGGTGCCATTGCCTTCCTGAACTGAGTCTGTGGCAGCTGCTGAGCCCCAGCACAGTGCGCCAATAAGGCACGCGGCTGTGATGAGCGAAGGCATCATTCGTACCGGTCACCCCGTAAACCAGCCCTCTGTTCGGTCTGCAGAATAGCAATGTCTCACAGAAAGGGGGCGTGGCTGTCACACTTGAAATCATACCGTACTTATGCGTACGAGCTTCGTACATGCTCTGGCTTACTGATATTAAGCAACGCATTTATGTAGACTCGGCACCCCGTCACAGCCACGCGATACATATCGCCTCTCCTCCTTCCGAAAGTGACTCAGGCGAGCAAAAGTTTGCCAGCAACTGTAGAGAGCGGCATACCTTGTGCGCCTTGTGCAAATATGACTTGATCTGCCTTCAAATACCACAGCAGCCAGTAATAACCCATCGACCAGGGAAAGATGTTCACTAGCCCAGCTTGACACTCTAGGTGATAATACGTGGAACACCAGGAAAACGCCTTGGAGGAGACCTAACAGACACTAGTCAAGTCAGTGACAGGCTTTGGCTTGATGCCGCAAATTGGGGGAAGCCTATAAGTGCCGCAAAGCTGCCAACCCAGGAAAAGCGGGCGAGCTCTGCTGTAAAGGATGAGTAACCATCAGTCAGCGTTACCCGCGTAACTGTGGTCTCCGAAAGGCCTCCAGGGCTGCTTGCAGAACTTCAAGGTGCAACAGAACCTGCTTATTTATCACGATGCCGATGTCGGGCAAAGACAAGGCCTTGACTAGAGTTTTCATGGCAGCGACCTTTCATCACTGGGACATCCTTCCAGGTGACCTCGGACTGGCACAACTCTCAGGCACTCTGTACGTCCCCCTGAGCCTGCTTGAAAGCTCTAAATTTTGCAGAGCTTGGCCACAAGTGCTACGCAGAAGACTGCACCTTAGCGGAAGTCAGGGCATGTGTGAGGCACCTCATTGTGTAAGACCCTCCTTAGATGACCTCTCAGTACTGGAGAGACATGGCTTTGCTAAAGTGTGCACGAACCACCGAAAGGATGTTTGTGGAATAGCGTGTCTCCTCCAAGTAGCTGCTGCTCACAGGGTAGCTGGCTATGGGCCATGTCTAGCTGCAACCAACCATCTGCATGCTGCAAAGGTACTGCCTGTCATTATGCTCTTCACACGTTGGGCTGAGGATGAGAGTCTGCGCTGCAATTGCTGCCATTCATGAGAAGGACCCCATGACAGAGCAGCCAGCTTTTGCAGCATTCGGCTTGAGCCTCAAAACAGCAGAGAGTGCGTCTCTACTGAGTGAGCAAGATGTGGGTTTTGCAGCTGTTGGACGACAACACTCCAGGGAAGGTCGGTGGCCAGCCAGGAGACGCCTTTGAGCTGGTGTACACGAGCGTCACAGACACAGTCCGGGAGAAGATGCATGCAGTGGACCCTGTCTTAGCTGAGTACATAAGGTACCGCTCCGACGCAACCCCCTAGCTTGCACCCGCACGCTGACCATATGCAGAGTCACAGGTCTGCACCTGGCGCAAGCGAGCTGTTCCATAGTGCTGTACCAGGAACCAGATCAGCAGATGAAGCAAGTTGTGTCCCGAGCGCTAAGCTCTCGATATCCTGGAATCTCATGTTACTACACACTGGTATCGTGTTAATAGAGACAAGTGTAAGTCACATTCCCAGGAGGGCAGTAACATCGCTGCTGTTTTTTCCAGAGCTTGAGAGTGTGGCTGCAGGCGTCATCTATATGGGGACATCTACAGCAGTCCAGGGCTCTGTCTCGCTCAAAAGCAGCTGCTGATGTGCGCCTTCCTAGGAGAGGCAAACATGCACGAGCAGCTTTTCGGTCATCTCCTAGCGGTACGCAACCAAAAGCTCCTGGCTTCGTCGTGCTGCTGCATGCCTGAGCAGCATGTTGCCGTATCTGGGTGTCAATTCCTCTGCCACGTGTGAAATCCCCTCTGATTTAACATAGCAGGGCTTACCAGCTCATGGTCTTGCAGCTAGTTTATGGGCATCCACATATCCTGCCTAGCCTGCTAAAGCTCTTGACCGTCACAGACTGCTGCAGGCGATGCGTTTTGGCAATGACTTGGAGGCCTGCCTCAAAGCCATACAGATTGGATTCGAGCTGTCGCCACGTCCCAGCGATACAATCTACCAGGGTGCTGTCAAGACCCTAGAGATGGTGAACTCCGCTGCTGCTCTCGCTGTGTGCAACAATTGGCCCCTACAGACAAGCATGCCTCAGTGGTGCAAGGACGCAGTGCTTGCCCAGGTAGACTGGTCTATCTGAAGCATTCGTTGAAGATGCACTTGAATGCAGGCATATCGGAAGTACAAGAAGGAGCATCCAGATGGGCCACCAATGCAGCCCACTGTCAGCATACCAGATCTTGAGTCTGTGACGTGAGCAAAGCACCCACACATCTATCTAGCAATTGGCTTTGAGATATCGGAAACAATCCATTCTTTGCCTTTATATTTGTGGGGCTTGGCATGAAGTCCAGCTTGGTTGGTGGATGCTTGGACCGCGTTTGGCATGCAGCATGTGAGTAGTCATAAGTCGCAGACAGACAACCATGCTTGTGAGTGTGCTGCCTTGTCATGCAGGATTCCTTCACTATACCAGAGGCCAGCTGGTACCGCAGCCGCAGGTGCAGTGAACAATTCTTTGAATGGGTGCTCACAAAGTGACGGCAGGCCTTCCACCGCGAGAGTCTCCCTCTCACAGCCGCTAGACATGTCTGCCAGTACCCTGAAGTCGGCTGGGCCTTCCATTGCATCAGAAGCCGTAGCCAGGCTGAAGCTGGAGCGCTCAGGCCCCTCAGGAAACCTGTCAAAGCTGTACAACATGAAGGTCAGGGCTTTCGCCCCCGCTAGCACAGAGGGAAATACCTGAAACAACTTGCGAAGCATGCGCCTTCGGCTCACAATCTGCAGAAGCAGGAAGCTCCTAGCATAGTATAGATACATCTCTAGGATGCCATGAAATCCATGGTCTGGGTGATCAGGGATGTATTACATATGTGCGCCCATGCATGGGTCGGTCACCGTACAATCACACAAATCATCATACATATTCTGCATACCGGCTGACGATAGAGATTTTAGGTTGCGACTGACTCAACACCATGAAGGCTGCAAGCCTCCTGGGTCTGGAGAAGTCACAGCGCTCCACTGGGCCCGGGAATCAAATCCGCTTGGACACCATTCCTTGATTATGCTTCATCACACAGGAGAGCAGGCACGCCGGCTTGCACTAGGCATGCGGGACATGCGCCACAGCAACATTGGTTCAGGTTGCTTGGCTGGAAGGTGGCAGGCATCCGTGCATTCCAACCATTCTGCCCCGGGCCGTCCTCAGTGAGGTCTATGAGCCGTGCCCTTGCCAAAGGCTCTAAAGGTCCCCATATTGCTACCCGGGCCTCGTGGTTGCACGGAAAGACACTGCCCGACCGAAGGTACATCTGCCTCCAAGTTGGTGCGGGCATACACCCTGGCTTTGTGCGCCAGACGCAAGGTCCCTGTTGCTATGACTACGAGCGAGGTCAGCGCATGTGCAAAATCCAAGCTGATGAACAGATTGCATTGCATCTGCAACTCAAGCACCTCCAAGCTTGGCACACTCTCAATAATGAGGTGCACCTCCTCCCTCTTTCTGTAGGTGTATAGATCAGAAACGTCTTTTTTTCTCAGGTTGACCCGAAGGCTCTTCAGATTCTGCATGTGCGGCGCATGCTGGAGCAACCAATTAGTGTCTGGAGTGCACCCCCGGGTCTGCAACTCCCAGTCTGTGGCACTGTGCAAAGTCAGCCCCGTGACTAGCTCGGCAACATTGCCTATATCATTGCTAAGACACCTGCGCTCGTTTGTAACATTTAGGGGGCACCCTTCTGGCAGGACCAAGTTGCCCTTGAAGCTCACATCGTGCAATGTAATATGCTGCAAACGCATGCAAGCTGTCAAAACCAGCTGCCCCATAAAGATTACATTTCTCAAAGTCACATGTTGTAGGTGCACACAAGCGAATAAATTAACAAGGCCCGCAATTTTCTGCTTACAGCAAGCTGGAGACCTATAGTAGTGTATGTACAAAGTCTTCAGGTTTTTCAGCCCGCGGATTGCTTTAAAGGGATTCCTGTGCATTGGTCCGTTAACAAAATGGTGTGGTGGAGATAGCTGCCATTTCTAGCACCAAGTGTTGTAAGGTGGGCAGGTCAAAAGGCAGTGTTATCATTTTGGGCAAGGCCTTCAAGGTTAGCACGGATGCGTGCCTGGCAAGGCTGTTGATGAGCACAGCTTCAAAGCTGCTTTCTGTGGCCAGATATGGATAGTCTCTGCTTATGATGTGTAGGCCCTGAAGCAGTGGTAGAGCTTCGCTTGCCTTCTTGATTTTGTTGATCTGGGATTGACTGAGCTCTGTACCCTTAGGCAGCCGCTGCAAGTTGAAGCACAAAAAGTAGCACTTGGGCCACCTGTCAAGCTGCAGCTGCTCCATGCAGACCCGCTCTACCAGCCCCTCAAGGCCCCAAACAGGCCGCTCGCTAGGCAAAAACGCCAGAACAACGTTGTGCTTCATAGCATAAGATGCGCGGCTTGTCCCGCAAGCTTTCCCCCAGTCTATGAGACCCATGTATTGCCTCACAATGCCCCAGGCGTTTATGTAAAGATCCATGATCTCTGCGAGCAGGAATACCATTAACTTGATTGAATCTCCAATTAGCATGGTATGATACTGATATCCTCTTGCCTGGCAGCCTAAGAGGATTGCTTCACAGAAGTTGCTGAAGCTCTTTCTTCCTCAGCAGTAGATAATGGCATGCGTGCCCTATACAGTCTGTGATTTGTGCGTCCTTGTACGTCGTCACTCCATGAAATGTGCTAAGAGGACCTTCAACCAACTCGCAGAGCCGCTGAGAGGTGGACGGGTTTTAGGTTTGAGCCCCAAAGCCAATGTACAACGGGATTCTGGTTCTTACCTACCCGTGTAGTCAATGATCACGATATGCCTCTGTAGTGTATGACGTCCGTGCGGGTCCAAGGGCAAGAAATCTGAGGCTTTGACCTAGTTTCTGGCTGCCCAGATCAACACAAGCATGCGCAGGTTTGCCCTCCTTCCGGGCTCAACAATCTATCGGTGCAGCTTAACAAGACCGCTAAATATCTCCTGATTTCCATCAGCGCTCCAAAGGCTACTATAGACTGAAGGCTGGGTCCGATACTGTCAGTAATCCTTACGAGCGCTTTTAGAATCTCGGAAGCTGAGGAGGTCCACACGGCCTGGTGCCGTTCGTAGACACATTGCAGATCACTAGCACATTATATGTATCCAGACACGTCCAGTGGAGCACACGTCATACAGTCCATTGACACAGTCGTTAACATGTCTATTTGTGAGAAGAGGCTCATGCAGACGTCCACTCTCTGAGTCTTCAGGATAATGATTACAATACTGACATCTTTATAATAGCGTGTAAGAGAGAGATCTCTAGAAAAGGACACAGCTGGTTCTTATCGTGTCATCACATCAGCACGCTGTGCTAGCTGACCATGGTGCCTGCACCTCATTGACTTGGGCATGAGGAGTCTCAATCTGCTTGTTTGTATGCGTACCCCACCTCGTCAGTAGTACCCAAAAATGCTTTGTCAACTACATTCGCAGTGCCATATCCGGATACAGGGACCAAGACGCCTGCAGCGCCACATTGTCACTGCAGCATTGAAGTGCATGTCAGCCAAGCACAAGAGTGCGCTTGTACTCGATGGTGAAGGGAGTGCATGTAGACCCCACAACAGTCAGCAGCTCCACAACTTCCCCTTTGGGAATTGACTTCTGCACTTGGCGAAAGCTTCAGGCAGCTTAGAGCCTGATGCTGCAGGTCTTCTCAGCACCTGCATAATGCTACTGCAAAAAAGATGCAGTATGGGCCGAAGTAACCCTTTCATGCATAGCTGCTCGAGGAAGCGTGGGGACAGCAGCCAACTTCCCTCACTTGTTTTGAGCACTCCACGAAGTCACAAAGGTAATACTCCTGACAGGACGATGATATGGCTGGAAAATGCCCAACAGGGCTGCAATAAACTGGCTCTCCTGAACTGCAATGCCGCACAGGATCTGCTGTGACACAACTCTGTAGGTCCAAATCCTCAACTCCGCGGGATGCAGTTCTTGAAAGGTGCAGTCTTGAACGCATTTGTTACGCTGCTCCTGCTGTGAGCATCTTCCCTGGTGATTTTTGGGAAGAGGCCCAGAGAAGAGGCCGCAAAGGCATTGGTGTAATTGTCCACATATGCATATTGTTCACAATCCATCTCAGCGGTCCATCTGGTTGGAGCTTGGAGCGATGGCCTGTCCTTGCAGGAAGCCATTCCTGATCTGCGCGCTGATGTCCCCAACTGCATTGGGCGTGTGCGGCATCAATACTGTTGCATTCCTGCATGGCCATGACAGTTCTCTGTCAGCCTGCTGCACAAGACATATGACAGGCGAAATCAGGTGGTCTTACTTTGACTCCTCATGTGACTTCTTTGTCTGATCCATAACCTTGCCCCAGCAAGCCATTCATTAAACCTGTCAACAGTACAGAGAAATATAATGTAGTAATCACATTGTCAAACTCACAGCAGCCCTACGCCAGCTGCATACCACGCCGGGTACAGAAATTTTCCCAGAAGGAGACAGTAGGGTAAAGGGTGACAGCTCACCTGGAGCCCACGTCTCTGAGCATGTCAAAGTACTGGGTGATCATCATCATCTCGATGACGTCCTTGGAGTTGACGTCGTCCACGTCATTCGAGAAGTTCTTGATGCTATCCCGCAGGCCGTTGATGATGGCCTGCCGCTGCCGCGCCACACCCTGCCCCGCCAAGTACTTGGCCTGCGGCATGCCAAAGTGGCACGTCATTGTGGAGGCTGACTGCACATGTCCTGACAAAAGCCTAGCGTGCAAAATTCGTTGGCCTGCAGCATGATAGAGTGACATGACACTGTGCAAGCTGACTGTGGATGAAGATGACGTGACCGCCATGTGCTCTGCCTAGAGCATGCCATGTGTTAGATCACAGTGGCAGCTCAGTTTACAGGGACCACTCCAGTCTGGTATGTCAAGGGCTTCTGCATGTATGTTATCAGGAAAGGTGACAGAATGTGACCCAGGCCAGGGCTAGCCGGATGTCGGCTGGTGTTCAGTTGAGAGCTCACCTCTGCATCAGCCTCTGCGGCCTTCACCACCTGCACCTTCTCAGCTTCCGCCTTCTCCACAGCTGCCACCCTGGACAGTCAGGGCATGTCACTACATGTTCAATCCTATGCTGCTGTAACCGAAGTGTTGTGAACTCTTGACTGTGGAAGGCACCCAGTGCCTGGCATTCCTGGCCAATGTCCAGTCGGCTGTTCTGGATCTGCACGTACTTCCAGTAACCTTGAGCTGCTAGACCCTCCTTCAGATCTGGGATGTGAGATCATCACAGGCTACCGTAGTGAAAGGGCATAGAGAAGACAGAGAGCAGGCACCTCATGCGCTGCGCGGCATTGATCTCGTTCATGGCGGCTCTGACTTTCATGTCAGGCTCAATGTCTGTGACCAGCGTCTGGATGATCATGAAGCCGAAGGAGGACATCGACTTTGTCAGCTGCTCCTTCACATCATGCGCAATCTCCTCCTTGGTCTGCAGAGCACGAGTGACCTTGCATGTAGGCTGACGCCTGCGGCTGAGCCTGGGTGTGCAAAGCAAGCCTAGCGGTCATATCCTTTGGCAATCATGTGCAGGGGACGACGGACGTGGAGCAGGGTCATATCAAAGGGATGGGTGCTTGACCTACCGTGAAGACATCATCCAGATTGATCTTGGGCACAGTGGCTCGTACTGCAAGTGACAGGACACTCAGTGAGATACAAAACCTGAGGATCTTGGATTGTGTGTCAGCGTATACAAGCCTGCTAGCATGTCATGCTGTGCCAGCACAGGAGTCTCCACTACAGAAGGCGCTCAATCCAAAATGCAGTGACAAGCTGAGTAGCAGATGGGTGCACGTGCTCGGGACGCACTGCAGTCATACACAAAGGAGGTGATCTGCCGCGAGGAGTCTGTCAGCTTGTAGAAGGCGCTATATAGGTTATCTCTCTCCACCTGCAACGGCAACACTTGTCTGGTTAGTGCATGCCTTGCTGTGCTGGAAACATTACAGCAGGACTGTGCATCAATGAGGGCAAGTCAAACATTCTGTGCCTTTGAACCCCACCTGGTACTGCACTGAGACTACAACATTCACGAACACCTGCATGGCAGCACTCACAGTGCTTAGGCTTGCAAGATACGTCGCGGTACAGTGTGCCTTGGCTGCTGGCAAGCACTTCCATGCTGCTCATGCTTGAGTAGGCACATGCATGAGGAAGGCAAGGGGGGGCAGGTGAGCCTCACATTGTCCCTAGTTTTTGTCTCGCAGCGCACATCCAGCTGCTGCACACGGAGAGACAAGCTCCCAGCGACTGATTCTCCTGTAATATCATGACAACGCCAAGGTCAAGGCCCTAGGGCTTAAGATCCTTCGCAAATTTATACTTTGGAACGCTCTGGTCGCAGCTATATCTACGGAAGAGATGCTACAGACCAACAGTTTTTACCTATGAGGCAGCAGACGCAATTGAAGCCCGGCTGTGCTATCCTGTGGAATTTCCCAAACTGCACAGCACAACTGACGTCAGCCACCGTCAAACTTGCAGTGACAGACCGCACACTGCAGCTGCGCTTTGCTGCAATTGAGCTAATCATACTAAGGGCAGATCGAGGCTTTCATTCGCCATACATGGCCTGGAGCACCAAGCCCTATCCCTCAAGTGACCGCCAAAGAACCGGCGCGTGTTGCAGATTCGCTACACCTGGACTTCTCTACATCATGTTGGGTTGATACAGAGCCAACAAATGTCACATTGCAGTACACGCACGAGCGGAAGACCCACACACCCGCTCGATGACTTCGACAGAAGCATTGTCAACGCAGGAGTAGCAGATCCCCATGGCGCCGTGCTAGTTGCCCAGAACCACCTTTAGCAAGTTCTCCACGGGGAATGGAAAGGAACGCTTCCCCCTTGAGGCATCTTGGCTCTCGCACGGCTACAGCGATGATGACTACCCTCTGCAACCGGGTAAATTTACCGATTCACCATGGCATATATACTGAATTCACCCCGAAAACCTATCTCATCATTGCGTCAAACCCTCTTTATCTCCAGGTCAGATCGGGCTGGCGTGGCCAATTCAGACGATAGCAGCCCATGCACTGCTGTCTCCTGCAGCTGCAGCAGGTTTACCACACGCCGAATAACGAGACGGTGAACTTTGCATAACTTTGCTGAGCACTAGTTGAGATAGTAAAGGGAGGACTTTAGGGGGTGAGCAGCATTGAGTACGGAGTGGGCGGAGACAAGTAGTTGCAAGTATGTCGCTCGCCACCTTCGGGGGCTTGCAGTTCTTTTCCGGCGGGGAGCAGGCTTTCGGAAGCTCGTTGTCATCGTCGGCCTCCAGAGGGTCCATCACCTTCGGGCAGAAGGCTTTTCTCAATCCCACTGCCCAGTCAGGACCTTCAGGCTCCTTCAATGCACGGGCTCTGGGTGCCAACCGGCAGAGTGCTCTCGCCGTTAGTGCGCAAGCACTGGAGCTGGAGCAGCGATCCATTGCCAAAGGACAGCGCTACACAGTCCCGAACGCTCTTCCGGTATGGATGTCTCTAAGAACCTTCCTTGGCCTTATACTGGAGACCTCAGACATGTCCTCACGAGTAAATGCATGTTATCCTTATCAGAATGTGCTTTGGGCGCCGGCTTAGCGTCTTTGGCGGCTTTCGAAGGCGCGCGCTCCGGCGTGACGTGTTCACTTTCTACAGGTTGTTGAGCACGGAAGCCAGGCCTCAGGTAGCCTCCCAGCAGCCCTCTATCGCCTGTTGGACGCAACAGCCAGCGTCGATCTCCCTCCAGCACACAAGGTACGGCAATCAATTGTCCTCAGCCCTCCTAGAACTGCTCAGCAATGCTCCCAGGTCTGCTGCATCACCCAAGTCATGACAGGGAATCAATGGAAGAGTGACATCAATGTGGAGATGATGTGCATGCTTGAGTGCTGCATATACAGCATGCCGTACTTGAGGCTGGACCTTGAAACCAGGTATCTGGTGTTGCAGGTCACAGGCCGTGGCCTGAACAACAGGGAGCTGGACAAGCTGGTGGCAGCTCTGGGGCGCAGCAAGGCAACCTGGAGGCGCGCCCTGATGCTGCACGACTGGCTGCAGTCCATTGGACACCACCCGGACGACCGCCTCTGCACCACCCTCATCAGGCATGTGCTCTTGCTCTAAGCTTGGCGGCCCTCTCTCCTTCATCCTGTGTGGTTTTGAGCTGCTTTAAAGCCACCTACTGCCAGACCGCTTTTACTAGCAGCTCTATAGGTGTCTTGAAGACCATTGCTGATGGCCCTAAAGGCTGCACTGGGCTGCATGAGGTGTCCCCGCAGCCCTGCTTGCTTGTCACTTTGAGTGCAGCCTCAGCTACCTGATTGCTAAGCTTTGTCTATGTGTTGCAGGGTGTGCTCGCAGCACGGACAGGCATTGCTGGCGCTTAACATCTATGATTGGATGTCAACGAGGGCAGCAGAGGGCGGGGCTGGGCTGCGGCCAACAGTCTTCACCTACACAGCCGCAATGCGGGCTGCATTGGCTGGAAACCTCATTGACAGGGCGCTGAAGGTGTGCACACACGACTCCCTAGGGCAAAGCACTCCACCATGAAGAGAGCCTTGCTGCTGTGACACTGGCCTTTATTTGAGGATGCTGGCCCACTGGAGCCCTTGCGTGGCCAACTGAGGTCCGTTCGCATGACAGATCATGCAAGACAGGTCCATCTCATAGCAAGAGCCTTCTAGGTCTCTCTTATCATCGTCAGCGAGGGCTCAACCCCTTTCATATGCGTGCAGGTGTGGGACCATGCAGTCGCTGCAGGCTGCGAGCCGGACAGCCGCATGTGCACAACATTGCTGGAGGTGTGCACGCGCAAGGGCGACACTTCACGGGCGCTGGCCATGTACGACCGCATGCGCGACGCGCCAGCTGGATCCCGCCTGGCGCCCAGCGTGCATGCCTTCACATCCGCCATGCGCGCGGCCGCAGACGGCGGCGCCTGGGAGAAAGCACTGGACATCTGGAATGACATGCTGGCCGCTGGCTGCCAGCCCACAGGTACACACTGTTCTGAGAGATGCTCCATTGGCTGGTCCCTGCAGAGCATGCTCAATGGGATGTATGGAAGAACCTCATAGAGGCATCTTGACAGTGTGCTGACTGGTGGCTGTCAGCCCACAGTCAGGCTTGACGTATGAAACAGTAGCCTCACATATGGCGTCCTACAGCTGAAAGCATCTCTTTGGAGACATGATGCTCTCTCGGTGTAGACATGTTGGGGATGTGTAAGCACCTTGCCTGAGCGCAAATATGATGCCTGCAGGTCATGCATATGCAGCAGCCATCAGCGCCTGTGCAGTAGGCAGCGTGTGGCCGCGCGCGGTGGAGCTGTTCGATGAGATGATGGAGGTCAACATCAAGCCAGACGTAGTGTCCTGCACGGCCCTGATCAGCGCGCTGGGCTCCGATGCTCAGTGGGAGCGCGCAGAGCGCGTCATTGTCTGGATGCACCAGGTAGGCCGCTTGCTATGCCACTTTGCAGTGATAAGCTCCCTCTGCTGCCCTGTGGGGCGCATGTTGGGACTGAGGATCAGGGATTGTGGATTAGGTGTCATTGTGACAGCGCTGCATGCTGCTCAAATCATGAACTGTTATCCGTCTGATGCATCAGCCGCTGCATCCTTACGCTTTCAGAAGGCTCTCTGAGAGGGGATTGGCCTATGCAGAACGGCGTGAAGCCCAATGTGAGGACATACACAGCGCTCATCACAGCGCTGGGCAATGCAAAGCAGTGGAAGCGCGCACTGAAGACGCTGGAAGCCATGAAGCATGACACTTCAGGCAACCATGTGGAGCCCAACGCATACACCTACTCCGCCCTGCTCAAGGCTCTGGGCGAGCACGGCCAGTGGGGAATGGCTGAGAAGGTAGCCCTCCCTTTCTCCGCGAGCGTCATGATGCCTGTGTGCATCATTCTTTCGTTCCCGTGACGATGCTCACTGCCGTCTCTTGAGAGGGCTATCTGGCTAGTGTGCATCGACACAGTGGATGACAACATGAAGTACACAGGACTGCCCAGCAATGCAGCAGGCCTGACAATGTAAGATCCTGGGCATTCACTGAGGGTTGTCCGCCTGTGCAGCTGTTCAGCGAGCTGGAGGCAGAAATGCACGATGTTGAGGGACCACAGGAAATGTTCCACCTGGAAGACGCACCCCTGCAGTGGGGTGCAGCCTCCCACGCAGCTTCACATGAGGCTGTGACCCACAACAACAGCAGCGCGCCATCCGAGGCGCAGAGCCATGCTGCTTACGACGGGTGGTCTGGAAACCCTCTGGGGCTGAGCTATGGCGAGAACGCAGCGCAGCATGCCGGCAGCAGCAGGGGCGTTGACATGCTGTCAGAGGGCTTCCAGCATCGCATGCAGCTGGCGAGCAACAACCGACGGAACAGCACTGACAGCAACAGCAGCTATGGCGACATGCCAACGGCTATTGCAGAGCAGGTGTGACCCCTTTGCTGCATAGTGCCAGAAGTTGGCTTATCTGGCAAGTTTATGCAATCTGTGTATGGTAAAATTGTATGGCATGTCTGAGCGTTTAAGAAGACTGGCTATAGGTCTCTCTGGCATCTGTGCGTGTAGTGTTTGCATATTAAGGTCTCTGAGTAGCTTGGGACTCTTGCGGTTGCTTTAGAGAGGCCTCAACATCAGTACGCACGCAGGTGTTGGCCAGCAGCCCGCCAAAGCATGACAGCACAGCAGCCTTGCTGCCCAATGACCTGCCCGGGCAGGCCAACAGCTCGGGCAGCAGCAGCAGCACTGTGGCAGAGGAGCCCTTCAGCCTCTTTGCAGCACCTGTTGCCCAACCCCAGCAGACCAGCAACCCTGAGCTGCTGCAGCGGCCGCCTCAGCGCAGCACTGTCTTGAGGGACACACATACGGTGAGGACTTCCTACAGAGCACCTGAACAGCATGGGAGCTAGAGCATCAAGCTACCATCTGAGGCAGACACAGTTGCTTGGCCAAGGAGATGATGAGCACAGACTGTGAGTCCGCAGAGATTGCCTGCCTTTAACCATAAACGTACACTGCTCGAAATGAATTGTGAGTCTAAATGCAAGACCAACAGACACTGAACAAGAGCATTGCCTCACAGGAGCTCTCTAATGTGGTGCCTGGAGCAAAGTGGGGCTTGGAGATGCGCGGGAATGAGCACAAGAGCAAGGCGCCCGGCAGGGGTGTGCGGCCAGCGGGCGCCCGGTCAGCCATGAATGAGGTCGTCTGCGGCGCCATGATGCTTGCCTACGAGCGCGCTGGCAAGTGGGATGAGGTGATGCCCTTTGCCATATCATGAGTTGTCTTTGTGCAAGGGCGTGCCTTTTTATTGGCAGCTTGACATGCATCTGTCCAGGAATCGGGCATAGGTTGCAACATGCATCTTGGAGGCCAAGGAGTGTTGGATCATCACGGTCAAAAACTGCTGTTTACCAATCTGACATGTGCAGGCTCTGGGCGTGCTGGGCCGGGCAAAACGCATGGGCATTGAGCCAAACACCATCATGTACAACACCGCCATGAGCGCGCTCGCCAAGTCAGGCCACGCTGACATGGCCGAGCGGTTGTTCGGGGACATCCCTGAGCCAGACTCGGTGTCCTATGAGACCCTGATTGCCGGTTACGGCATGGCGGGCGAGCCCAAGAAGGCCGAGAGCGTCATGACAGCCATGGAGTCAGCGGGCTACTCCCCCAGAGACTATGCATACTGCGGCCTGATTGCAGCATACAGGTGAGCAGGGAAGACAGAACTTGTGCTGCACAGACAAGCCGCCCCTGCGTGATTGTCAAAACATTTTGCCATGCAACGCAACTGAGCATACCTTGAAGTCATATCGGGCAGTTCATGGAGCTTCGTGTTGTAGTGCGCAGCAGGTGCATGTCAGGGAACAGAGTGACATGACTGGAGTGCTCATGCTATATGGGCAGTGCTACACCTTGTGCCTGGTGCCGTGTTGCATGCTGGTGCCTAGCACATGCGATGTGGCTGAGGCGCCGTCTTGTGCTGTGCAGTATGAAGGGCAACTGGAGCAAGGCGCTGCAAGTGCGCCAGCGCATGGTGCGTCGGGGCATGCAGCCCACAGTGCACGTCTACAACGCCCTGCTGGCTGCCTGCGAGCGCGCTCACCAGTGGTAAGTCCAGGCGATCCCTTTGTTTTCTGCTTGATATCTAGCTGCAAGGTTTCAGATCTGGCTATACGTGCTCATACAATGCTTGCGAGCCTGCTGTTGCACATCTGAACATGCCAAATGACATCAGTGTGCTGCGTGTTTTATAGGGTCTTGTGTGCTCCTTTGATTGGAGCCTGTAGGGGGTGCTGTATTATATCTCCTCACATGTGCGCCTGACTCCGGAGCATATGAGGGGCTCATTCCTTGACGCGGGGGATGTCTTTGCAGGGACCGGGGTGTTGAGCTGAAGCGGATGATGAGCAGAGAGGGTGTGGAGCCCAACACAATGACTCGGCAGCTACTGTTGGATATTGGCAGAGGGGGTACATCTGCTGTGGCGGACCAGCAGGTTGCAGCTGCAGCGCTATCTGCAGCCGTTGCTGCAGCCGGCTCCATAATGATCCGTGCTGGTGCTTTCTAGGGTTCCTGTTGGGAGGTGGCTATGTTTAGTGAGCTGCTCTCATTTTCCGCCAGCATTTGTGAAGCAAATGCTTCGGTCCCAGTCACCATCCTACTTCCAGAAATCAGTGGTGATAGCTGTCATTGACAGGCTGTGCAGATCTGTGTGTCTAAAAGGTACTAGTGCGAACAGATGGATTCATATGTTGAGCAATGCTTTTGGACGTTTAACCATAGTAGATAATGTACCTCAGTTGTGCAGCATCAGGAGAGACACATTGGGGCTTTATCGTGCGTATCAGCATAGGACCTGTTCATCCTGTGAGTGTGCTCGCATGCAGCAAGGTATAGGCTAGTAGCTGTAGTCTGAGTAGAGGGTTGCATATGCATTGATTGCAGGGACTGACCTTTGGGATAGATGAGTTGCTACAGCTGCCATTGATTCCAGTCAAAGACTGAAGGTTGTAAAGGTGCAATACAGGAGAAGATTTCCTTTGCAGTGATTCCTTGTTGAGCTCGGTGTCCAACTTGCAAGGCGACCTGATATACAGTCACCCTGTGCATCTCCATGAGATCACATAGGAACCTTCAGCATGATTGGATCTGCTGCTGATGGTGAAGGTGTCAACTTCACTTTCACGTTCTCACTTTATGGCAATTTGACAAACATTTCGCTGGAACACGCCCTCATGAGTCATGTGATTTCTTTGTCCGTGAAAGCATCTCCAAGGCAAGGCATTCCTGCTCAGCAATGCTCAAGCTCTCGTGTCCAATGGACTTCGTCTCACTCCTTCCAGCCCAGGCCTTGCTGCGCAGTGCCTTCTTTGGCTGCATGCCCAGATGAGCTACCTCTGGCTTTGCTTTGGGCTGAGCAGGCTCCCTTATAGGTTGGCCCGTCCTAACCTGATCTGCTTCTGAGCCAGAGGACTCCAGTTCGCTGTTTCCACCTTGCAGATCCTCGTCTGCACATGAGGAGAGCCATGTGTCGTGTTCTGCCTGGGAAGTGAGTAAATACACCCGCACCTTTGATCTTGCAGCATCCAATTACATACATCAAGCTAATCTTTATTTCTAGGAGAGAACATATACAGAATAGATAACAGCAGTCCATAGGAGCAAAATGACAAGACATTTGCCCATCTAAATAACTAGACCAGGAACAAGCAGATTTGAGATGCTTGCGGGAGGCCAGGAGTGCAGCCTGCCCAATTGCGCTGCATGGCCAACAAGCTGCCATATACAAGAACACAGGCATTGACACTGTCTATAGCGCTCAACAGCATCTCACCATCAGATGAGCCTGCCTCCGGTGAGGCAGCACGCAGCTGTACGCCTGCGTCATCGCCTGCCTCAGCGGCCGCCCCTGCGCGGAGGCGCTCCCTGCGGACCAGCTTCTTCTCGCGGCGGGCAGCCTTCTGGGCAGCCCGGTCGGCCGCGTCCCGCGCGCGCATGGCCTCCCGCGCCCGCCGGAAGCGCTCCTCCGCCGTCAGCGCCTCATCCTCATCATCCCTGCACAACAGCACACAATCATCCTTGATACCACTGAAGACAGGCAAAGGCTTGCAATGCCATCAGGCAAGCTTGGGCAGCCCAGTGGGTCCCACTGTGAGCAGCTGACAGCCGGTTACTCAAGATCATGCAATCCTCAGTATGTATCATCGTTGAGATGTTGATGCTGGGTGGTTGTCATGTGGGACTGAGTCCTGGCCACGTGCTCAATGCCAACTCAGCCATCTGGTCAAGGAATTTGTGAGCCACATCAGCAAGGGCACGGCGGGACCTGCTCACAGACTGAGAGAGCAACCACACCTGGAGTCGCTGGGAAGGCTGAGCTGAGCGAGGGGGTCCTGTGCTTGCCCATCCTCGTCAAACACCATGCGGCTCCCAGACGCAGACACCTTTGATATCTTCAGCTTTTTCCTCTTCTGTTTCTTCTGCTCCCCTGCTAGGCATTGCAATAATATTGAGCTCCTGTGCTCCTACAGGTTCTGCACCTACGGGTTCTGCGAAGTAAGGCTGTCCCATGCAGGGGCAGAAGTCAACACTCTGTCATTCCGGTGGCAGGACTGCCCATAGTGGCATGCACAGCCCTAAGGACTCTAACATCAAGGTGGACTCCACCTGTCTCAATGGCTGCAGGCTCAGACGGCGCAGGCGCAGCATCAAAGACGTCGCGCCTCTTGACCACAAGAAAGCCATCCTCCTCTGCTGCTCCTTCAACCACACTGCTGCCGTAAAGCTCTCCTGGTCCCAATGGTTCTGAAGCCCCTGCTTGCAGATATCCAGTGACCTCAGAGTGACCAGCCACCACACATCTTCCAGTCAGCTCCAGACTAGACTTGAGGGTTTTGTGTCATGAAGAGAGCTCATGAGACAAGCTAAGACAATGCGGTCAACAATGTCGAGACATGGGATCCCAGGGACTGCATTATCACCCAGCATAGTTTGCTTTGGCGTTGTTGATCGGCGTGCACATTTCTCGTCAGCTTCACTCTGCGTTGTGTCTTCACAGAGGATAGCACACCTGCTGCATCTCTGTCATGACCTGCTATGCTCTCAGTCACTGCGCCCTCCTCAGCTTCCCTTCTGCTGCGCTTGGCCCCTCTGTGCTGGTCCTGCTTTGCATCCAGGGCAGCAGCACCGCCCATTTCGTCATCCACATCAGAGGAGCTCTCAGGCTCGCTGTCACCCTCATCAGAGGCGCTGTCACCTGCTGCCAGCTGCGCAGCTGACAGGGTCTCTGCGTGGTGCCCCGGCAGGAGCCTCTCCTCAGGCTTCACCGCGTCTTCGCCACCTACAGGAAATGCATTGCTGACTGGCCTCATACACTGCTTTTGACATCACCTTTGTTGCTCGAGACAGTTTGAAAGGGTGTCTACCATTGTGTTGGTGTCTCCAGCAAGACCCTCAGCCCTTTTTACCATTACATGTACAGGCGAGCACAGACCATATACAGGATTGGAGCAACCCTGGGGCAAGGCCACACAGCCACTTGCTACAAAGCTCGAGTCCATACCTGGGGAAGTCCCAGCCTCCATGGTCGCCTTCTTTGGGCCATGCCGCTTGAGGAAGCGCAGCTTTGGCACGGATGTCAGGCCCATGGACAGCGCAAACTCCGCCGCGGGCAGGGCCGACGCGTCAAAGACCGCCTTGTTGGGCTGCAGAAAGATGGAGCGCACGTAGGCCACCAGTGCTCGCTGCGCAAGCTCCTGCACAGCACAGCAAAACTCATACAGTGGCATCCAGGAGGCTTCAATCACCGCAACAGCCATGAGGAGCATACCAACTGATAAATTCCACCAGGCAGCCTTGCATCATATACTTTGATGTCATGAAGATGCACTGATCAGCAGCACCCAGAAACTGTCAAGCATCAGCACCGCAGGATCTATGTCTCGTGCGTGACACACCTTGAGGTCGCTGTTCTTGGACAGGAGGGCCTGGAGGGCCGGGGACACAGGCTGCGTCTTGCTGGGGTTGATCTTGAGCGGCTTCAGAGGGACCTTGGCATCCTCCAGCTGCTTCAGCATCGCCTCCTTCTCGCTCGGCAGCAGCATCAGCAGAGACTTCCCGCCTGCGCACCCCAACAAATCTGTATGAAGGCTTTACCCACATGGCATGGGCACATCATGTTCATTCAGACACTTCATCTGCAAGTCACATCACATGTGCTGCTCACACTCTTCACAGCCTGTAGCCCTCTCCACACCAGTACTCCTGGTAGCGCTTCTGATCTTTGGCCACCTGAAAGCAGGCCTGGCTGTCCCGCCATTCTTACACATGTGTGACGAGCTGTGACGATTTGAGCGCAGCTTGATCCCCAGCAGACCAGCAGTCAGCAGAAGATACCCACCTGAGACATATCTGGCCGTCCTCCCCACTCGGTGGATGTAGGAGGCCACGTCCTCAGGGCAGTCCACCTGGAGCACCCAGTCCACCGTGGGGAAGTCCAGGCCCCTGGCTGCGATGTCCGTGGCAAACAGCACTGTGCCTGTCTTGGCCTGCAGGTCACAACACAATCAGAAATTCCGCCAGAATCAGCTCTGTCAACATGGACGAAGATGCTGCTCGGCCTTAGCTTGACAAACAGCTTGAAGACAGGCTCTCATGAGGATCCTCTTGTCTGATCAGGCGCTTATGTTTAGAATCCTCTTCGTCTTTAGTCAGGGCCAGAGTGAAGTGCCATCAGGCATGCAGCACTACACTTGCAACCTCAGCAGCATTTCCAAATCCAGTGCGTCTGTGCAGAAGATGCAAAACATTCAATAAGGGTAGGCATGCGAGTACCTCGCTGAAGTCGTAGAAGACGGCCATGCGCTTCATCTGCTTCATCTTACCGTGCAGCGCGCGCAGCACCACCCCCGGCCGCAGCCGCCGGAAGGCCTCCAGCGCAAACTTCACCTGCTTCCCCGTGGTCAGAAACACCAGGATCTTGGCCTGCAGGGAGAACACATCTGTTAGCTGAGAAGACTGACCCGTCAGATGTGTATGCACAGTGTGGTAGTCTTTCCTTTTTCAGGAGATTGGTATTCGGAAGAGCAAACTAGTCCAATACTACAGATAAACAAAGACGTAGCAGGGAGCAGGCCATCATACTCAAGATGCCTCTCAAACTGGGCGATTTGGCAAGCATTGCAGGATTGCAGGCCCATCAGCTTTTGGCCTTGCCATGAGCAGAAGGTGAGACTCACCTTCAGGTGCGCTTTGATGAAGGCCCACAGGACATTGAGCTTGTCTTGCAGCTCACACACCACATACGCCTGCACAGCAGCAAGCACCTGATGCAGCGTGTGTCTCAGCAATAACTGTGCTGAGACAGTTGAACTGAGGAGGTACAGCACCTCCTTACAATGAGTCAGGCTTTTCCAGCGTTAAGCCATCCCCGACTGAAGGATGATGAGCACCACGCACCTGCTGTAGCTTGACAGGTGTGGGAGCGACCGCCTCGGCATGTACAGAGATGTACGTGGGGTCCTTCAGGCTGAGGCGGGCCAGGTCCTTAACAGACTTGGTCTGGGTGGCGGAGAGCAGCATCGTCTGGCGCTGCCGCGGCAGGTTCTCGATGATGGCGTTCACAGAGGCGGAGAAGCCCTGCGAGCCATGCAAGTGCTCTCAAGGGCTGCAAGGCCTCGGGCGACCAGAATCCTTTAGAACATACACTGGGGCAGATAGTCTGGTGGACGCATGTTCGCCTGCGCCTGCTTCAGCATGAGTACAACCCGACAAGGCGAGGCGACCTGACAAGGATCAATGACATGCTTCCTTAGTCCTCATGGACTGTCACAAATCCTTCACCCATGCTGCTCTGCCTTGTCAGGTGAATCCCTTTTGAAGCAGGCGTAGGCAGAGTTTCTGCACACCACAGATGCATCCTGCTACAGTAAGCACCAGCAGCCACAAGGAGGCATTGAAGCCACCAGTGCTGCTTGGGTTGGCTGTACAAATCCTAGACGTTGCCTGATACATGAGACAGGACAGAGCAGGAGATGTACGCACCATGTCTAAGATGCGGTCAGCCTCATCAAGCACCAGCAGCTGCAGGGCGGAGGCGTCAAAGCCTGGCGTCTCGTCCATGTGCTGCAGCAGCCGCCCCGGTGTGCACACCAGAATGTTCATGGCTGCATGGCAAGGCACCCTTTTCAATTCCACAGCTATAGCAATCTGGCGCAGAAGTGCGTGCCCAGCGCAATTATTAATATCCCGGCGGCTGCAGTCTTTGCAAATGCAATATGGATGGGAATGGCAGCTGCCACGTCAGGCTGGAGACAGGTCTGAGAATAAGGTCCTCCCTGCGGACCTCCCTTGTGAAGGTCATGGTAGGGAGCGCTCTTGGCTTCAGGACCCCTGTGCATGTCTGCTGTTGGACATGATGCTGGCATGAGGAGGCCTGAGGTACTAAGCAGCCAGGAAGTGCTTGTACACAATCAAGTGCCGGCCTCGAGTGTCTCACCATTGATGCGCCCTTGCTCCTCCTTGACGTTCTTGCCGCCAATGAGCAGGCCCGCGCTGAGGTCGTGCTTTGCGCCGACCTTGCGCAGCTCGTCAAAGATCTGCATGGCCAGCTCGCGTGTGGGGCTGATGATCAGCGCGCCCAGCCCGTCCAGCTTGCCCCACTTCAGCCTATACAGCTTCTCTACTACCTGTGCGCCAGACATACTGTCATGCATGACCCCTCTCCACCCTGAGAGCATATGCTGGCTTACTGGGTGAACATATTGCTGCTTGACAATCACATTTGAAGGCTGCAAGCAACATCATGAGAATACTGCAAGTTGGCTGTGACATGCCATAGGTGTTTGTGCTGCTGCTGCATGGATGTGGTGCGCTGCTGGCACGTCTCCAGGTAAGGGCAGGTGCCGATGCATGTGAAACTGAGTGCTCACCGCGACTAGAAATGCCAGGGTCTTCCCGGAGCCTGTCTTGGCTGCTCCAAGGACGTCATGCCCTGCCAGGGTGCTGGGCAGGGCAGCGCGCTGGATGGCTGTGAGGCGAGTGTACTTGGCAGCCCGCAGGCCCTCCAAAGTATACCTTGAGATTGGCAGGTTGTCAAAGTTCCAGATGATTCTTGTCCCTGCAGGTCAGATGCCACCTTTAGCATGACTGGGGGCTCATCATGACCCCTAGGAAGCAAGAAGAAGTGCTTCTCTTGCTTACCTGTTGGCCCTGAGCCCTTATTGTCTCCAGCAGCATTCTGGAGCTCCTGAATTCTGGACTCCAAGTCATCAACCTCGTCTGCCTCTGCCTGGGACCGCTTGTTACCACCCTGAAACACCTTCCTCTTCTTCACCATTGCCTTTCTGCTAGAGACTTATTCAGCTTTGCATGCTTCTTGTGTGCCGTCGCCGCTCAGTCGAAAGCTGCAGCCACTGTTAGTAACGCCGCCGTCACTGCTCAGCAAATGTGGAGGAGTATATTCTTCTGGAGGGATGCATCTCCGCACCCAGTAACGCGATATAGTGCCTCAAGAGCATTCCGGAACTTCCCTCTTCGAGAAAGGCTTCGAAAGGTCACGTGCCCTGTACCAACTCAGACTTGGAGGATGGTGTGATGGAGAGCGAATAGCCAGAGTCCTGTGGTGCAAAGGTATACAGACCTTAAGCACGTACTACAGCAGCGCTGCAATGGCGAAGCATCATCCAGATCTCATCATGTGCAGGAAGCAGCCTGGAATAGGTGAGCTCCAGGAGTTGCAGCTCTTATGTCTCTGCGACTAAGTGAGTTGTTTTGAAGTTCTCTCTTGATACGCTGAGACTAATCTGTTTGTGTCTGTGCAGCTATCGGGCGCCTCTGCGAAAAATGTGAGCGTCCTCACCATCCTACAGTGCTTTATTTTGGAAATACACCTCCTGCACTGATTACAGCATTGTTATCTTCTTTTATACACGCAGCTTGTTGGCATTCGCGTCAAGATGAGCCTGCAGGTTTCAGGCGTCTGCTCGTGCTGATCCTGAGGGAAATTTGCAGGTGATGGAAAATGCGTGGTATGCGACTCGTATGTACGGCCAGCCACCTTGGTGCGGCTATGTGACGAGTGCAACTACGGCTCCCTGGCAGGCCGCTGCACCATCTGTGGAGGCGTGGGAGTCTCAGATGCATTCTACTGCAAGGAGTGCACAGTACAGGAGAAGGATGTGAGCCTCCTCATGCCACAGTCTGCTTGCAACCGTTGTTTGCAACCATGTGTGACCCTGCAAGCTACCTACACGATCTTGCATACCTGTGGCACCAAGCTTGACATTCTTCTGGTGTGCTGCAGCGGGATGGCTGTCCAAAGATCATCAACCTGGGCTCCGCAAGAACGGATCTCTTCTATGAGAGGAAGAGGTACGTCAGCTGCAGCTCGTGTGCATGCTCTTTTGTCACCATTGTAGTCACTGCCATGCACTGCCGGCTCCACATGCGCTCAGAACATGCAGCTCCCGCAACATGTTGTCTGACAATGTAGACTCAGCTCTTCAAGGAGCGACAGTGCTGATCTGCAGTGCTTGTTGCATGTGATAAAGTGGTGTCAGACGCACAGTACTGATGATTGAACTCGCTGTCGCGCAGGTATGGATTGAATAAGAGGTAACCCCAGCGGGCCCTATTGAGGGCCCTGCGGCAGTTGAGGTCTGGAGTATGTGCGACATCACAACAGAGGAGTGTGATAGCCTGGAGTTCTTGCAGCAGTGTGATAACACCATGAGAAGGCTTGCTTGTTGGAGGAAGGCGGAGGAGGATCTGAGCATCTCCTAGCTAAAGGCAGGTCAGCATATGCATATTAAGGAAGATGTGTTCTTTTCAGCTCAGTCTGTGCACATTGATAGCAGTGATACTCTAGCCCTGCATTGTATCAAGGACAGCCAAGGCAGCTGATGTGACACACAGAAACGCATGTAATACTTTAAGAATCTGCTGTGTCATTATTACTTTCTCAGAGGCTTTAAAGCAGGCCTGTCTCCTTCTGCTCAGCTGCAGTAGAGATCCCTGGATGCATGATCGTGACAGAAGAGCGATACTGCTCCACTCTGCATTGAAAGTTGCACTACCTTCTCCACACCCTACCCTGAATTAGAATTTGCGCATGGGATCTTTGCTCCTAAGCAGCACCTATAGTCACCAGTCTCAAATGTCCAGGTAAAGTATGTTGCCATAACAAGGGTAGACGCTGCAGCGTCATATACTACTGTCCTGCACATGATATGCTACAATTGCAATGCAGGGCTTCGCCTCTAATGTCTCAGAGGCTACTTCTCGCAGCTTTTCCTAAGGGTACCCGGTGTGTACTACTGCTGCTGCTTTCCAGACTCCTGTCCTGCGTCCAGGCTGCAGGCTGGAACACATTGCCCATAGCTTCTCACAAAGGTTTCCAGCACCCTGCTGCATCACAAGGTGCTGTCCTGCATCCTGGCTTGCAGAAAGGATTGCAATGTCTGCAGCTGCTCTCCGTCTAATCCAGGCACCACATGGCCTCTGCGGTGTGTGATGATGACAGGCTTCTGGAACAGCTCCGCCAGCTTAAGGGAATACTGCATGGGGCACAACACAGCACTCAATGAGTTAGTCGAGACACATAGCTGGGCATGTCACATCACCATAGACTAGCTCAGGAGCCACCAAGAAGCTTACAGCAGAGGAGGTCCCTGCATCTGCTATTGGGCCACTGAGCCGGAGGACTTCAACAACTCTGAAATGCCCTTCCCGCAGAATGCCTGAAGGTTGCCTGGCTGATTTTGCTAGTGGTTTCCTGGGCATACAAGGGCAGCAGTGTGTGCACCTCCCTGATGTAGTCCCTGTCTCCCACAATGTGCAGCGAAGGGACAGGTATGGGAGCTGTGAGAAGGTGGGACGTCACAGACGGGGCTGGGATGACTCCGCCAATGCACACGATGAACTTCAGGGGCGGGTGCTCCTGCAGCAGCAGGGAGCCTGATCAGGACGGCTCACCCGCTTCACATGGTCCTTCTCCCCTATGAGATGCAGGCTGTCAGCGGTCATGCCGCCGTCAGGGTACAGGTGCTGCAGGAAGGGCGATGCTATGACGCCGGCAAAGAAGACGCCAAATCTGGGCGCGCCTGGCTGCTGCACCATGGGTCTTGCCTCACCATCATGGCACCTCAGCAGCTGCGCTTAAGAGAATGACATGCCACTGCAACATATTGCGCAAGACCGGTTTCTCGTATGTGGGGGATGCCACACTCTCACAGGCAGAACAGAACACATGTAAGGCCAGGCGAGCCATACAGTGACTCACCTGGAGTATGAGGCCTTTATGCTGCATTGCTAGGAGAGGAGAGGCAAGGATAGTGCCCTGCATGGCTGCAACTCTGTCAATACCACGCACCGGCTCAAAGCCCCTCTCAACAGCATCTAGAAGAGACTAATGTCTTCTCCTCTGTAGGCTGTGCTCTGGATGCACGTCAGCTCGGCAATGTCAGAACTGGAGGAAGGGGGTGTGACAGACCTGTGAGAAGGCCCAGAGCCCATCGAAAGGGCCATGCAGTGCGATGTAGTCCTTGATGAATGTCAGAGACTCATCAAAGCCGTCATATCTCACCACCTTGCCGCTCTCACCCTGCACAGAGACTCGCTGCATGCTCATGCAATTCACTATCAGCGCCATTATGCTGTCTGATTGCTTTTCCATGTTGTGCAGGTACCTGTGGCTGCGAGTTGCCAGACAAGCCACAAAGACGGTGCTTGAGCCTGTCCATGTCTTGAGGACCCTACTCGCTGGGCATTCCACCACTCATATGTAGGCCTGCCATTGACAAGCGCTGCTGGCAAATCTGCAGGTAGCTCCCCCGTAGACAGATGCGGGGCATCCACGTACACCTGCATGGCAGATGACTCTGGGCATGCCGTATACCGCACTGTCACTCATACTGGCCCCCAATACATGAGCTCATGCCAGTGCATCTACCAGACTACAGGTAACTTATCAAGCCAAGTTGCTTGGCCTGCGGTAAATAGGACTTACGATGTCTATGAGGTCTTTCAGTTTCTCTGACAGCCGAGAAATGTCCATCTGCTGAGCGAAAATCTCTCCACTTGTCCTGCATCGCCGCACACCATTGTTCAGGCACAATTCAGCACCTCGCGGAGACATTTGCGCAGGACATGCCGTTGTGCACATGGGTGGTGCAAGGATGAGACCATTGCAATTGTGCACTGCCGAGACGCCATAAGGATTGCTAATTTTTTATAGAATTCAGATTATGGCGCACCTGAATCCGTGCAGCGCTAGAACTCTCAGGCGCTGAATGGACATCTCGATAGTCAGTGCCAGCTAGTCTCAGACCTTTTTGCTCGACCTGCTTCAGCTCAAACGCAGCAATCTTCAGCACAGCATTAGGCGTGTCTAGCTCGTCGATTCAATATCTAGCAGAAGGTTATGGCATGTCTTTCCGGAGCCCCATAATGATCACGTCATCACTTCCCAACACCGCTTCGCCTAGACAGGGGGCCGTCGTTGATGAGTTACAAAGCTGATCAAAATCCCGACGATTGCGCGTCTTCATTGGTGCTCAAGTACTCCAAGGCTGTACAATGCAGTGCGGCCTGTAAATTTGCCAGGCAGACAATGAACAGGAGCAGCATGGAGAGATATGTAGTGTTCTTGCTTGACAGCATACGAACCATGCCTAAGCTTTAGATGTCCCCATCAGAATTACAATGCGTGCTACATGCTTTCTTACACATGCTGATCGGTGCTGGCTATCATCAATGTTGCTGCAGTCACTCTGTACGTCGCTTATTCAATGCTGGCTGGGAACACTAAGTACAGCCTACTTGTGACACAAGCCAGAGGTGCCAGTCATGACAAGAGAAAGTGATCAGCGTTCAGGTTGTGCACCATACACTGCTCTAATCCTGTATTCTAGCAGCCTACCTCACTGCCTGGCTCATGGCAGCTCAATCAATTGCTATTCACTGACTACAGTCTCCAATCCTACCAACCTGTCCAGATGCCTGAAGGCCAGATCTGCCCCCAGCAGATGTGATAGTGGCTCACTGAACACCACTACACCCTCTTAGAAAAGGGCGTCATGAGTGCTCAGCTTCTTTTCTCCCTCGCAGAGCAGAGGTACTGCCATCGAACGAATGATCCTGCTGAAAGGACACTATTGGGGGCAGGCCTACACCTAGCCGCAACAGCCTGCTGAGCTATGAAGGAGTGTTGTCGGCACCAGCACAGCTGACCGACCTTTGACCAATGTGTATTCACAGTGCTCAGGGATAATAGACAGCCTCTACTCCTATGACAGCTTGGCTACACCTCACCTACTGTATTTGGGAGACCCCTGCAGCATTCTCAATCACCCAGCCTTCACCCACTGCTGAGTGATGCAGTGGATGTTGCCGGCATTCAGAAGAACCTCTCTGGAGCGCACACCCACCACTTTGTAGTCCGGTCCGTAGGCCTCCTGGAGCGTCTCGATGGCCTTTGCATCCATCTCAGCTGCCGCACCTGCAAGCACACCCCAGCACTGAAGACCAACAAAGAAGAGCAGCCCGACGGGCCTTGCTGGCATGACGCATCAGCACAGTGATGCTCGCACAGGGAATACCCTTCCGCTCAGGCAGCAACGCCCTGTTTCCATCTCTTTTGCCATTCTCTGCAGTGCTGGGCTGCATGCCTGTCAACAGAATAGGCCATATGCAACACGCACAGATGAGACGCTGTATATGCCTTACAGAGCACTGCCAAGGTAAGACGCTACAAGGGACTAGCAAGTGCATTGCCCCGACAAGCCATTAATCAGCAAGCAGAAACGATGCGGACCTCCAAATTGGGGGACAACAACTCCGCCGTTGGCGCAATAGTGGTTGATGTAGGTGGCGGGCATCCGCACGCCGGGCAACCTCGGGCAGTAACCCTTCTTGATGTGGTCCGGCTGCAGCAGACAAATCTACATGAGCTGCCCAGTGCTCGTCTCAGGACTGATTTCAGGTATCCGCTTGTGTACCCAGTACTGTCGCAAGAATGTGTCCATCACCCAAATGTTGCACTGTATGTCCCGCCAGGAAGGGTGCACTGTGCAGGAGTAAGTGATGTTGAGCATGAGCATATTGGGTTGGAATATCAAAGTGTTGGGCAGAGTCACGTTATAACAAACACCCAGAGGCAAAGACAGCAAAGCAGGTGTGGACTGGAGGCTTACGTGGACGCCCTCAGCCTCCTTGTACTTGCGGAACAGCGGCGGGGGCACGTGCACCTTGAATACCTCCAGCTTGCGCCCCTTGGCGTCCGTGCTGTTGTTCAGGATCTCCAGATTCCGCACCCCGACCTCGTGCTGCACGCACGGCCATGAGACTCAGTTGCTAAGCATATTGGAATTAGAGTATTGGGATATCAAGGGCAGCAGTTGCACTGAGCAGTTATGGAGGCAGTCGTGCCCACATGCAGGGTCCTGGCCCTAGCACAGGCATGCTCAACTACACTTACCACCCACATTCACAAAGGCTGGTAGCATGCCTCACCAAAACAATCCCGTTGCCATATGACCACTCCAGTACAGCAGTCCAAGCGAATCTGGGTATTCCCTACCCGTCTGGCTAGCACCGATCTCACTGGCTACAACACGTTCAACAAGTCAGAACTGTGCCTCACCTGGGGGTCGTCCTCGTTGTCAGACCAGGCGAGCGCAACGACTCCCGGGCGGATGAAGCAGCACATGTTGTCCACATGGCCGTTGACCACCTCGGTGTCGCCCTCCATGCCCCTCCACAGCCAGATGACCTTCTCCAGGCCCAAGTAGTCCTTCAGCACCTGCGCGCACATGCCTCCAGCATCAAGCCTCTTCACGCCCGTTCATGGTCCTTCAGCAAGCGCAGATAGCAGTGAGGATGCACATGTAGGCATTGAAATATCTCTGGCTGCTGAAAAAGAGCGAGCAATCGACATGCCAGGATCTGCGGGGCTCTGCACCCGGTAAGAGCAGCAGACAATGGCTGGCACACTAAGCAGGCCAGGCTATGTGGGCAAGACTGTACCTTCTCAACGCCCTCCTTGCCAAGGTCAGGGTTCCGGCTGGGGTCCAGCAGGCACTCCTCAGTCACTACCATTGTACCCTGCCCATCCGAATGGATGGACCCCCCCTCCAGATGGATGGGGGCCTCGAACACAGGGAGACCGTTCATGGTCAGCAGGGTGCGCCCGGCATTGAAGTCCTTGTCCCAATTTGGCATCATGGCCGGCCGCCCCTGGATACATAACGCACAGGTGAGGGTGCTCCCTCATTATGCTCTGACTGACATGAGTTGGGGGCACTATGTTGCCACTGCACAATATCAGAATCAACACACTCAGCAGGAGCTATCTCAAAAAATCATGGTGTGGGCTTGAGCATAATGAATATGACGCCTAGATTGGTTAGAAGCAGGGCACACACCTGTGCCATTTTCCCAGGTGCTCCATAGCAGTCATAGTCCCAGTGCACGCCGGCCACCTCACGCTTCCCATCCACGTCCCGAGCGATGCACTGCACACAACACGGCATCTGACAAGCATTTTCATTCTTGGACTTGAGATGCCCAAGATTAGTACTCACTGTTGCTCCCGGAACGCCCAATTTTGGATCACAGACCAGAAAGCCAGAGCAAGTGCATGCAGGATGCGTTCATGTCCTCTCAGACCAACATTGCTTTGCTCCGATGTTTGTCACTTTTTGAGCGACAGTTGAGGCACAGCATGCGGGGTGAAGTAGTAGAGACTCACGCTGGGGCCCCAGTCGCGAGTCCAGCCATCGTTGATGGGGACCTCCACCACGTTCACATTGGGCGAGTCCTCAAACACCTTCCGGGCGTTGGCTGCGGGCTCGCCCGGGTTTGCAATCATGTAGAGGGGCTCGAACTGCGAGATGGCCTTGGCCACGTTTGCGTAGGCGCCCCTGGCGGGTTCCCCGCCCTCGCGCCAGAGGTACTGGGAATCCTCGCTCTCAGGCCATCCCATCCAGCATCCCTCATGCGGCTCAAACTCCCCTGCATGTCCAGGAAGCCATCTCAACGCCAGCAGGAGGTGCAGATGCCAGAGCGCCTTGGGTGGAGCCTTGCTGCTGCCATGCTGGACAGCTCGACATCCTGCCAACACCAGCCCACCAAGGATGTCCATGCGCTTCAGAGAGGACTGTATGGGTTGAGTTCTGAGCCTTCCGCAAGCGAGACAAGAGAATCTTAGCTCAAGGATGACGATGGCAACCTTTGCATGCACAAGGGTACCATGATGGGACAGTGGCACCTGGCATGGTGAAGCCTTGCGACTTGGGAGACTTGGATGTGTCCACTGCTGCAGCAGCTGAGACGCAGAGCGCTCTGCGCTGCTGCACTCTTCCTCTGTTGCGTGCAGATAGAACTGCAGCTGCGCTGGCTCGGTGGACAGCAGCATGCGAGGTCCTTATCTGAGCGCATCCCTGTGGCCTGCAAGACCTGCTGGGTGCACCTGCAGTGATGCTCGAAAGTTAGAGCACGCTGATCCTGTGCGAATGGACGCACCGCCTTCACTTTTGATATGTTATCCAGTGAAAGCGATGTCTGGGCATGCTAAGGGGCATGGAAAAGGAGGCGTGCAATCTCGAGGTACAATAAGCAAGGTACCTGAGCAGCATGGAGCATGGGCAATCTGTTGCGCTCTGAAAAAGGATACGGATCCCGACATGGCCATCATCCTGCAGAAGGAATGTCAGGTTGCTGCTTGCGCTGATACAGCATCTTTGCGAGTTGTTTTCAGAAAGCATGTTTTGTCTCGGTGTATCACAGGTATGACTCATAAGTAGACACTGCATATCACGCAGGCGGCAGACGCCAGTCTTACAGCCCAGAATAGGCTGCAAAGGAGGCTGAACATAGGTTGAGGTTCGACAAATACACATAGTGCATGTGAAGCGAGACTTGATCCGCCAGATCACCTTGCTCACACAAGTGATCGGTACCCTGAGACACCCTGCAGCGCACTCCCCAGTCCTCCTGTGCAGCTTTGAATTGAGGTCTGCGTGACGGAGGTGGGGCTAACACGAATTTACTCACGGCCGTGCGGAATGGCCGATATGCCAGCATGTGACGGCATGTTGGCCTTGTAACCGCCCGATGAGGGATAACACCTATTCAACGTCCAGGCTTCGCGCAGAGGGACACTTCGCCCCATCCTACCCATAGCTCATCACTTCTATCGAGTCTGCACCCGCTATCCAATCTGCGTCAGTGCGGAAGGGGGAAGGATGTAGCGTCATGGGTTTCACTGACTCGGGATCATGAGCCTGGTGATTCAGCTGACGTGAAGAAGAGAAATATTGTGCAAAGCCAGTCCCTTGAGCGCACATGAGACCAGACCATGGGATTACCAAAATCTGACGTCGCGCGGCGCCGTGGATTGCGCGCATGTGCCGTCACCGTGACATGTCCTGACGCCATGGTTGTATTGATCGACACTGGTCTACTGCATGGTCCTGACGATGCGATGTCTATCTCATGGTATGAGGGGCCGGGCTCACTACCCGCATTACTTGCATCTTCGGCTTACAGGTTTCCCCCTCTGACATCGTGTCGAGCATGGGAATTCTAGGCAGCTTATTGTTGATGTTCCACGCTCGTAGCCACACCTGTCACGTCTTGCGCTTGCACCGGTAATGTAGGCTACTTGCACAGTCCTGACAACAGCCATTCCTTTGTCACATGGGCATGATATGCATACTGCGCCCTTGACATCCGCTACCGCTGCGCTGACGCACCGGACATCCCCAATTAAGGACATAAGGCTCATGCTTCACCATGACACCATGAGAAAAAAATGGTGGTGACCTTAGAAACCCCTACACAGAATGAATAATCTTGAAGGCTGTGAGCAAAGCACAGCCAGCCCTGCCCTCAATTCCTGCTTTGTCCGCAATAGGTGCAATCAAAAGGTTTAGCAAAGAAATGGTGAGACAATAGCCTCGAGAGTCTCAGTCAGGTTGAGACTACTGCAAATGGAGACTGCTACGGCATGTGCTAGGCCAAGGTGCCTCGGCTGCCCTAGGGCCTTACTGTAGACTTTCATGGCGTATTTGAGACACTTTTGCACACATGTCTGGCGCTTGCTCGCAAATTCTTTACGGTGCTTGAGTCTGCCAAATCGCCACCGCTTGTCACATAAGGCTTCAGGCAATGCCGACCATGTGGCCGCACTATGCCGCTCAAAAAACGTCAACCACGCCTCTCAGACTGCTGCTTTGGTTGCCAATGAGACACCTTGGAGAGCCTTCAAAGGGCTGACAACTCTCCGGCCAGGTTCAAGCCTCTATAGCAGCACTGATCCTCCACATTGTACATGTCTGACCACTCAGCACATGCTGGCATGTGCCAGCCAAAGCACACAGGTGTGCAGGTCTCTTGTTTCCTGCTTTGGGGCTTGAGCTGAGGCCTGGACTATAGCACAATGAATACAATCGGACAGGACCCTGACGAGAAAGAGGTCCTCCGTGGATACATGACGGGCACATAGGTGCAAAAAGAATTCATTCCTTGTCAGGACATCATTGGGGTTGTCTCTGGGACAGCCAGGAAGAGAAGCGAACACTTGATGCCTGAGCTCGGCGCACTGCTTGACACCAGCACATGGATCCCAGGGTATGTGCGGCATAATCTGCACCTTCATGATGGGGCAGATCACCCCCAAAGCATCCTCAGGGCGTCATCAGGTCTTTCTCAGGCGTGGGGTGAGGCTTGGCGTACAGCTTGATGGCTGCATCCGGAATGTGCTTGCTGTAGTCGTGGAGGTGGTTCTGCAGTCCATCAAGTGCCTCCTCTAGTTCCTCCATCAGAACCCCAATTGAGTACCACCTCACCTCCGCAACCTGCACACCATGACTTGATCTGAATACCCAGCCTGTGTCGGGGTACAATGCTGCAGCGGCTCCAACTGAAAATGCGCTGCGCTGTGTTGCAGCAATCATAGATCAGGGCATATGCGAGCCGTACAGTGCCTGTCGCAGCTCCATGACCTCATACAGTCTTACCCTAAGCACCGCATTCCTCACATTGTCTGATCTGTGTTGAGGCTGGCGTGATGGTGTCTGCAATCTGATGCGAAATGCAAAAGTCTGTTCAAGCTGGCCTTGAAGTCTGTGAGCTTCTGGCATCAATAGTGGTGGTAGTTGTTGCCTGGTCCTCCACGTTGCTGGGGAAGGTTGTCTGGTCCTCGGGAGAGGCACCCGCCAGGCCGTCCTGCGCCATCTGCCCGCGCTCCGCAGACTCGTGCGCTTCGGGCATGTCCATGCTCACCTCGTCCTTAGTCGCATTCCACAGGTCCTCCTCGATGTTCTGGAACCCACCCTTCTGCCCTGCCCCTCCTGTACACAGCAGTAACACAACAGCAATAAGGACGTGTTGCATACACAGGCACCTGGCTTTCAAGGGATGCTTTACCTTCTCAAATGTCATAATGACTCCCTTGCCATGTGCTCATACTGCAACCCCTGACAGGTCAACCAAAGACATCTCCCGGTCGAGCACTGTCCGGAACAGCATGAGGACATGGCAAGAGGGTCAAAAGTTGCATGGCCGCGGCCTCAGTATCAGAAGGCGGTACAAAAGGTCTGGTAGATTGTGGAAGGGCGCACCATCCTGGCCTACTTCATCCTGGCCTGCCTCCTTCTGCGCCTGCTGCAGCCCAGTCTCTATGTCCCCGGCCCCCTCTGCCAGGTGCTGGATCATAGCTTCCTGCATGGGCTGCGTGGCAAAGCACAGGACTACTTAGGCACCACCTGGCTGCCTTCAATGGGAGTTGATGCTTCCAGCATTGGGGGTGATGAGAGCACACTCGCATGTGAGTATGTATGCATCTCCTGCCAAGTACTGAGCTGTAGCTGTCTGCGCGTCTGCTGTGCTGCAAAGGGCCTTGGGTGCACATGCATTGTGTCGTGTGAATACAAGTATACCTGCTGCGATGTGCTCCGCCTTCTGCCCTGGCCGCGCTTGAGCTGCTTCAGGAGTATCGAGTGCTGCTCGTTCATGTGCGCCAGTAGATCTCTGACTGCCTTGTGAAGCCTGCAACATGCCAGGTGCTGGATGACAACACCATCATATGTCCATTCCAGGCAAGCAGAAGTGAGCAGGCACTCAACATGGTGCGTCATTCACTAACATTTCACACTGCCAACTGCAGTCTATCACGTACAAACTGCTGCAGCTCTACCTTGACCTCTCACAACACACATAGAGGCTCTCTCAAGGAATTCATCTGTTCATCTGTGCAACCCCGTATACCCACTACCAGTATCTGGGAAGTAGTTTCCAGCCAGTCATAGTGCTTTTGAGAGGCCTGCGCCAGCTCTGGCAACATGGCAAAACAACGCCTCCTGAAGGTCTGGACATCACTGGCCGTTTCAGGACGCACCTTCTCAGTCCAGGGTTCTCGCGGCCGACGTCTGGGAAGTGGTCTGCCAGCCAGTTGAAGGCCTGCTGAGTGGCCTGGGCCAGCTCCAGCACCACTCCAAAGGGAATGCTCTTCAGGAAGACCAGGGCGCACTGGGCGCCCATGCCGCCGCCGACGCCCATCTGGCGGAACGCCAGGTGTATCCGCCAGATCAGCCATGCGGTGAACCTGATCTCCATGATCAGATCCTGCGCGTGCACATGAGGATCAGATCTGCTACTCACAAGCTCAGGGCTTGAATGCTCCTGCTCAGTGATGACAGCTCCCTAGGCTCTTGCATGGGAGGGAGGCCATGGTCCAGATGCTCAGGGAGAGACTGCTTCTGTAAAACGCTGCAGCGCACTAGTCTGGCACCGAGGCCCACTCAGCACTGGTCTAAACATAAAGGTGTCATAATGACAGACAATGACAGAGTCGTGATGACACACCTCTGTCTCCTCTCGGGGGAGGTGTCGCAGGCGGAAGGGGCCGGCAGCCGGCAGAAACCACATGCGCCCAAGAAATGTACCTGCACACATGCATCAGCAAAGCTTTGGCGCCAGCATATCCCCACATCAGCGCAGTTGAAAGCCCGGAGCCAATTCCTCACAGTCTTTAGGGTGAACAACACAGAGGTTGTACCTCAAGTAGATCCAGATTGACCTTAGGGCTCTGGCAGCTTGCACAGCAGCATAAGCTTCCTGATGAGAGTCTGCTGCCCTGCAGTCCCCTCAGTACCTCCCACTGCGTCCTCAGCCTGACAGGGATTGAGACAAGTGTCAGACAGCTCAAGGCTCTTCTGGGTGGGAAGCTCACCGACATAGGTCTCTCGCTGGGACAGGGGCAGCGCCTCTGTTGCCCGAGACAGGGCTGTCAGGACGCCGACGAGGCCTGCTTCGCATGCTTTGCTGTGCCCGGCAGCTTCCTTGCGGCTCAGCAGGGGCTTGTCCACGCCTGTGTCCTCCTCTCTGCAGCGCACACAGCGAATCACAAGGGCTGCAGCACCAGAGAGAATGTCATGGGACACAGTCATGTGCATGAGAAGTTCCGACACGACAAGCCGCCCTTGATTGAATGCTTGTAGCTGGGACCGCCGTGCCGCTGCATTCGATCCAGGGATCGTTCAGCGTCGGCACCTCACATGCATGGACTTTTATTTTGAACAGGCTATCAGAAGAGTATTGCTAGTGAGACCGCAGGACGAGAGAGGACAACTCATCCCCTGCGCTCCCACCTTTCATTTGCTATTTGTATTGTCTACATGAGAGGATCAGCTGTCTCAGAGAGTATATGTTGTGCTCATATGCCATATAATGGCTCACTATCGCTTTTCTACTGAGCATCATCGACAGCGCTGTATGACCTTGCACAAGCATCAGAATAAGACGCAAGGCCGAATTCTCTCCCCTCGCACATGGATCTGCAAGGATCCCCATAACCTGACATCTACGATTTGCCGTGGTGCATGTATTGACGCAGCAACGCTGACTGAGCATTCCCATGAGAAAGAGGGGCGCACTCTCCCTCTTCCGGCTCAGAGACATGCCCCAGGGCAATGGCAGCCTCCTGGATGGCTGCGTTCCCGAGCTCGCACAGGCCCCTGAGCGACTCCTTGATGTCCTCCAGCAGCTCCTGAGTGGCGCTGCTGGGGTAGATGGTGATGGCCACCAGCAGTGAGATGAGGGTCCCCCCCACAATGCCGGAGATCCGGGACACCATCACCCCGAAGGCATCTGCGCATGTCACAGCGCCATCACACATGTTGCGTCCTTGCAGGCAATGCTCATATTCTACAACAGCCAGAGCTGCTGGCTGAGCATCCTAATTTGATTGGCAGACTTACAGCGCATGAGATCCAGCTGCACCCTTACACAGCGGCGATGCTGCCAAACTGTTTCCCTGAGGCCACATGCACACACCACAGGCAACAGGACAGCTTCTGCCCTGCACAGGATGACCTTATGCAGAGCCCCCAAAAAGCCCTTCTGGCGGTTTTCCCTATGCATAGTAAGACCTCTGGTGGCAGGGGTAGGGGCTCACTTGTGGCGTCCTTGGCGCTGAAGGCCACCAGCACAAAGGTCAGCGTGAACAGCTTCGGGGTCGTCTCCAGGCGGTGCCACCACCTGCATTGCAGACAGCAAGTCTGAGAGGCAGCTTGGGGTTACCAGCAATGCACAGACACTCATGCATCCTGGCAATGCCCGTGGCGCCCTTGCCAGACGCGATGCCAGTCTATCTGCCTTTCTGGAGCGCACAGTCAATTCAAGATCTGGTTAATGCAGCTGGCATTGCAATGGGCCACAACTTACACGCCTTGGCTTACACTCTTTACCAGCAGCTAACAGCCCTCAGGGCCACACTGATCAACCGTACACCAGAACAGAAACACAGTGAGCAGGCAGGTGCTCACTAAGGGTGACTCACCAGCCTAGAACCACAGAGGCCCATCCGAAGATGAAGACCATGACGCAGAGCACCGCGTACTGCCACAGGTAGTGGCTCTGCGTCATGTAGTAGGCTGCCAGGAAGCAGAGCCAGCCCGTCACGCCCCCGGCAACCGTGCCTATTGTCCTGTCTGTCCCAAACATGACCACTTTGCCAATGACTGGCGACGCCACAATCTGCATGTGCAGCTCTGGGATGAAAAGCTGCCTTGAGCATGTGCAGAGCAGAGCATGGGATGAAGAATGCAAGGCAGAGTGATGTGCCTGCATGCCTGCAGGTTTGAAGGAAGGCGTGTATCAAGTGTGCTCTCTACAGTTGAGCGACATGTGGACTCACCACACAGGTGATGGCTCCTGACCTCGCCGCATTGCCCACCAGATCACACATCTCCTCGCCCCACTTGCCCTTGTCTGCAGTCATTGCTCCACTGATGAGATTGTGGATACCGTGGGTCAGAAGATGCTTCATGCAGTGCCGTGGGCAGGTGTAAGTGATTGAAAGGCAGCAGGCATGAAGAGGCCATTTCGAGTGTCTGTAGCTTATTTCTCACCAAGGAACTGGTAGTTAATGGCCATGAACCCGATCCCCAGGCAGATGGCCACGCCAAGGGACATGCGCAGCCCCCGCAAGACATATTCTGGCGGCGTGACGAGCTTCATCTTCTTAGACTATCACAAAACAACACCTCATCTCCTCACACCCTCTACACATAGAGGGTACCTCCAGGGTCACTGTCGTGATATGTTGCGCCTGCCTTTCGACACCGAATACTAAGGTAGCGTCTTCGTGTGGGGGGCCTCAGACAACTACTATCTGTATTTATCGTCACATAAACAGACACGTACAGGCAGACATCCAAGCCTAATACTATGGCAGACGCTCAGATTCAGAGACGGCAGAAACGTCATCACGTTGCCCAACTCTGGCCGACATGCCCGGATTCTGAGTCACTTCACCGTAGCGAGCTCTGCATATTACCGGCTCTGCTCGCACGTTTACTATCAGCTGCGTCCTGATTGATCCCAGAGGTCTATAGAAAGGGTGCAGGGCCCCGTAAGGCGACATCCTATGTTGGGCATATCCCTCCTGGGGCTATCGCAGGTTCGTGCATCAGTCATCGGCCTTGTGCCCTGCACTGCTCAGTGCTGATGGAATATCAACAATTCTCACACAGTTGCGATGACAGCTGACCGAGGCTGCAGCGGATGGTGTCGCTCCTTACGGTCACTTTGCAAGGTGGGAAAGAACTTGCCCCTTCATTTAGTTCACACTCTTTGTTTCATGTGTAGGGGTCTGCTTCAATAAAGCGATGAGGGAGCAAAGTTCTCGCGCAATGGTTGTGCAGACTCCTTGCAGCTTCTACTGGCCCAGAGGCCTCAGCCAATCACAACTTGTGATCTGAAACAGCGTTCATACAGCTTGACGGCCAGCTATTGGCATAGCAATTGATAGGCTGCACCAGCAGAGCCTGGACTGAAGCCCAACCAACATCGTCAAGACAGCATATCCAGCACCAGTCAGCAATGTCAGACGCAGCGCAGCAGTGGCTGGCCACGCTCTCAGAGGTGAGAAGGCAGGCAGCACGAGCAGCAGTACTGGCAGGCATGCAGCCGCCCGAGTCAGACGGGCAGTGGTACGATGTGGCGGAAGACCGCACAGAGACCTCTGATCTGGAGACACTGGATGAGACTGGAGCATGGCGGGGCCTGCAGTGGCTCAACGCCTTTGAAATTCTGGTGAGCAGCCCCAGTCTTACCATATGGGAATGAGTATGCAACCAAGTTAGTTTCCAGAGTGGCCAGATGTGATGTAAAAGCGTCTGGACAGATGGACGTTCAGACTACATAATCACAGCGGCAACGTGCAATGTCTCAGCACTCTATAGAATGCTTTGTCATTGCTTTTGCTGCCAGAGTGATGTAGTCTGGAACGAGAAGACCGATCTTAAGAAGTGTAGACTGAGACACTGTGAAAAGGCTCAGTTCTTGTGCAGTTCTTTGAGAGGCCCAAGGAGCTGATGACAGGCGATCAACAGGATGACCTCCTCTTCTTTGTGGTGCACGAGGCCTACCAGGTAGTCAGCCTACAGCTGCACAACCAGCACTGTGCCTAAGCAAGAACATCAAAAGCACACGCTGGATCAAGGTTACCAATCCTGTACCAGACATGGTTTAATGGGGTACAGGCGGTGAGCCCTTATTGCAGAGATGAGGAAGACAGCAGGATGCTGCAAATAAATGGGCTGTGACATACTGGACAATGACAGGCAGGTGGGTCTGTACTGCTGGTGAGGCGCAAGGGCCGGGCAATGCCCGCAGAGCTGGGCAGGGGCGGGCAGCAGGCGGAGCGCATCGACTGGCGCAAGTCTGTGCTGCTCAACCTGGTCGTCCAGGCCACCTACTGCCTCACAGTGGCCACCTGCAGGTCTGCCTTTGCTCTACTTGCACAAAGTAACCTTGGGCTCTTTGCAGCATACTTTTCAGGAAGGACGTCTCAGGCAGCGGCCTGGTAGCCATTGAAACGCCTGGGACTGTCGACATACATGGAAGCTGTCAATGTACTCGGTGAGCGCAAGCGTATCGTGAGAACACTTTGCTCGCTGCAGTCTACGTTGAAGTCGTCTCACCCTGAGGTGCACGTGTTGCAGGCGCACCGACATTTCAGAGCTGCTGCAGTGGGGTGTGCCCACTCCTGCTGACGCAGCCAAGGTCTCCAAGGCTGTCTACGCCTCACCGATGAACATCCAGGTGCCTCTCTGATGCTATCAAGAACAGCCTGCTGCAAATATAGAAGCTCTTGCAACATGTGGCAAGCATGTGTGAGTGCAGCAAGTGGCAGTTCGACTGATGATGATGCTTTGTTTGATGAGGCCATAAGAGACAGAGGAGGGCAATGATGCACGCTGAACGATTTGGAGGATTGCGCAGGTGGACATTGAGGGGCAGAGGTCCAAGGAGGACCAGCCCAGCGTGGGCTTCCCAGACATCTGCTTCGCCATCGAGGACTTTGACGTCGCCTTCAAAGGCCTGGTGAGCATTGATCACCACTCCCTGACAAACCTTGCATCAGGAATAATTCCACCAGGTCAAAGCTATCAGCTTCCAACAATGACTGCCTTGCCGGTAAAGCAGTACAGCGCCCCTGCCACCTGCACCATCCTGCTCTCAACATGGTGCAGACCTTCCTGCATATTTGGTAGAGACGACTCTGTACACTGCATTCTCTGGGGCTCTATGATGCTGGGAGGCTTCAGTGCTGAGCCATCAGTGTGCTGGGCTGCAGATCGTGTCAGAGCCTGGCTGGTGCTATGTGGTGACGCTGTCAGCCACAGGCGGCCCAGCCACTGCAGCCCTGCCGCCTCCCCCACAGCACCTGCAGCCAGGTCCTGTCAGCCAGCCACCCGCAGAGGTATCTGCAGCTGCTCTGCAGAACGACACAGTCTCAGCTGCCACTCGGGAGCAGTCCCACAGCAGCAGCGCAGGTTCCGCCGTTCAGCCTCCTGTACGCCTTGCCGATTGTCAAGGCAGTAGCGTGAGCAATACAACCGCTTCAGAGCAGACACACAGTGACAGCAGGTCCACACATCAGGACAGAGGCTCTCAGAGCGAGCACCCTCTGCACAGCGCATTGGCCGGTATGTCTCTGAGCAGCGATAGCCCACAGTCGCATCCAGCACATGCAGCAGCATCAGAGCCTGATCAGGCAGGCTCCGAGCAACACAGTGAGAGCCCCGCGCCGGGCTTTGATGACCCTCTGAGGAGCAGTCACCGCCCGGCTACCCGGCAATGTGACGTGGCAGCTGAGCAGCAGCAGCAAGTGACAGGGGCACAGAGCACGATTGACCTGCCGCTGTTCACAGGGTTTGTAAGTCATGAGCAGCTGGAGACAGCAATAGGCAGCACCAGCTATGAGCGGAGGCTTGCCAGCTCCAGAGAGCTCACGCACTGGGTGAAGATGAGGGGCCCGGGTGTGCACGGCTCTCTCTGAGTGTTCTGATGTTGCAAGTGGGTGATAATGAGGGGCCCAGGTGTGCCTTTCCTGATTGTTCATGACCGAGACTGCAAGCACGCCCCCATGCCGTGCATGCTCAGCACGTGGAAGGCCTTGCTTGCTAATGAGGCTTGTACGTTGAACTTGTCTCTCATTCATGGCCAGCTGACAATTTACGTGTGGCTAAATGAAAGGAAGCATAGGACTGGTACACTGTCAGGGGCTGCTTTGGCGTCAGCTGGGGAAGTTTCCGACTGATGGATCCCATGTTGAGGCTGCATTGGTGATGCCTACAGGTGGGCAGGGCCATGCTGATGTGGCAGTCACATGCCTGCTGCCCCTGGACGAAGGGCACTTGAAGGCGCCTGCAGAGGACACCCAGAAAGCCAGCAGGCCTGTCAACAGGGGCAGCAGCCCCTTTCAGCGAGTCCTGAATACAGTGGCGGCTTCGGCCACCGAGGCAGCCAAGGGCTTCGTCAGCAACCTCCTCGCGCGGGATCAAGGTCCAGACGAGTACCTGAGGCTGCGCTGTGCTCTGATGCGCCTGAGCTTGCCTGTTGAGCTGCTGGCTGCGCAGCTGCTCAGGCTGCCTCTGCAGGATGTTGTATCAGACACGTAGCGCTGTGCATGTACCATTGTTCTGACCACGGACAACTCAATAATCATGGTGACCATGCGACAATCTCTACAAACCCATCGTCAGCGCCACACTTCTTTCCTGTGGAAGAGATGACACCTGGCATGCCTTGACTTGCGGCACTACGGCCAATGGCGAGAGCAGACTTTGACTGGCGTGTCTGGTTGCAGAGCAGAGCTTACGATAGTCACCATTGGCAACAGCATGGGCTGGCCATGCCCTTGTCAATTGACGTGTAGCTACACTACAGTGTACATGTTGCCGGAGGAATGTGCACCGGCTCATTAGCATGCTCGTGGGTTCACATCCTAGTAGACGAGGTGGCATAGACGACTGTTGTATGCATGATGTATCCAGCAGTAGACAATATACTTGTGGAGTATGTGCATGAGCATCACTCGCTGTACAAAAGCAAATGCAGGCTCTATAGGCGGGGCCTTACAGGAGGCCTTGTAACAAAGACTCAACCCAACATCAAGAGCAGCAATTCAATCTGTGTGGCACATGACTCGCGCAAGCAGGCGACAATCAATCATCAAACATCAATGCAGGAAGACATCAGGCCACACAAGTGCATCATGATGGTGCGTCGGCCTATGTGGTTTAGCACAAGAACTCTTGTGATTCTACTGGAGGGCTGTAGGACCTTGTGCTCAGCGCTTATAGACCATTGTCGTCAGGTGGCACATTGAACTTCACCTATCTAGGACGCTCAAATTCAAGGGAAGGGGGAAAAACCTCGAGGTCCCCTCTTCGAGCTAGAAGTGCCAGGCAACTTCCACTGGAGGCCAGAGGGCTTTCCCATTGCACCGCTCTCACGTCTTGATTGCAGCCTCTCAGGGGATTGCAGTTCAGAGAGACTGCAAAAAGCCATCAATTGATTGCAAGTACTTCCACACTCTTCATGCTTGCCGAGTGGACGTCTTCTGAGCAAGACAATCAGACTAATGCCAGGCATCAACTGTTCCCACTTGCACATGCCTGGAGATAGGTAGCCCCTTCATGAGGCATCAGACTTCTGCAGGACCAAAGCATCCTCTCTGCTTCTCAGAATCTGTTCACTCACATTCAGCAAATGGCAGTTGGGCAGGTGGAGCAGGGCGCAGCAGAATTCCTTTGACATTTCTGGCTCATGATCAAATGGATAGCCAAGCTGCTGCAGAAAGAGCAGGGCTAGAACGCAATGTGACTCTGCAACATTCACTCGCAGGGCCGTGCTTCATACAAAGAACAAGGTCATTGAGGAGACCACAAGCCTTCCAGCTGAGGTACAACAAAGATCAGAGTAAGCCTCAAAGCGGAGCTGCCACGACCTATCACGCCCGAGATACAATCACTCTAACGGCAGCATCATGCCTCCATGCTTGCCACATCTCCCTGGACATCCCCAGATGCCTCGTTGCCTTCTGCCGGCCTGGAAGGCACCAGGGAGCTGCCGGGCAGCTGAGCAGGCTGGGCGCCCTGCCGGGCAGAGCTGGGCATGCTGAGCAGCTTCTTGGGCGCCTTGGGCAGGCTGCGGGGCGCTGCGCTGCTGGTGGGGATGACCTTGACGAAGAGCAGGCCGTGCAGCGTGAGCAGCGCGCTTGCAGAGTGCGGGTCCACGGCACATGGCAGCTGGATGTTGTGCTCCACAGGCACCTGCACACATCATCCGCATTGCTGGCCTTTGGAGCACCTCACTGCTGACTTCCTCTCACACCCGCACAGGTCAGGTTGGCTTCACCTGTACCTCTACGCTACCAGCTGAACATTGTCTTGCAGCATGCCCAGCGCTCTGACTGAGCTGGGCGCACCTAGAAGACAGGGTTGCATTCGAGAGAATAGGAGGAGCTCACCTGCTTGGGCCAGGGCTCTGTCTGCGCTGAAGGCTCTGCTCGGATGCGCAGGCGCCCCTCCGGCCAGCACTTCACCCTACAATGCATTCACATCGTTTCTGATCGCACATGCTTTGCGCAGCGAGCAGATGATGCCTTCATTTTCGTGCTGACATACAAGTCATCTGCTGACGTTCTCAGATTGTGGCGCATACAGCTTACGGAAAAGGGGCAGGGGCCTACTTGATGTCATCCTTGGTCGTGCCAGGTGTCATGATGTAGGCTTCAAAGCTGCGCTTGCCGTTCTCGTTTACCTCGCGCACCTGCACAGGGCTACATCTCAGCAGCACTAGGGCCTCAGGGTTCGATCTGTCTCAGAGCGAGTCAGCCCAGGTGAATATAGCTTCCAGATACATGTGGAAGGGATTCATGCCATGAAACTCGCAAACAGTCAAACGCTAAGGAGGTATCTCCATTTGAGAGTTACGCGGCACCCACCTGTGTGCTCACACTTGCAATGTTTGAGGGACATGAAAGCTCAGGAGAGCCCCATATGACAAAGTGGGCTGACAGCATGCGCTCGCAAGAAAGTGACCCACCTTGTATGCTTCTGTCTCCTGGATGATCACTCCGCCATCTTCAAGGGTTGCCTGGCTCTGAGACTTCTGATTGCTGGTGTCCTGGTCAGGGTCCATCTGGCTGCCTGCAAAATTGACACCGTCCTGATGGAACAGTCCCAGCTCCTTTACAGCGTCCCAATCAACCAGCAGTCTGGAGAGGTATGAATGACAGGTGACTAGGCTGATGAGTGAGGCATAATGTCCTAGAAAATGCTGTCTCGCAATGGGTTCCTGATGCTCTGGACTATCAGATTTTCACGTCCCATTTCCAACGAAGCAGCTGGAGGCAACATACCCCTGCTCTTCCTGGCATCTGGGTTGGCCACGACGCCCCCGAACTGCACGGCCTCGTCCTCATGGCGCTTGGTTGCGTTGCGCCAGCCTGCAGCGCCCTCTGCCAGCACCACCTCCTGCAGCTCCTCGCTGCTGTCAAAGCGCACGCTGTGCTTCTCCTGCAGGTCTCCAATCATTCAGTGATCAGTCAGTCAGGGCAGTAGGGGCTGGTGGCACTGCGCCAGCCAGCAACACCTCCTGCAGCTCCTCGCTGCTGTCGATGCGCACGTGTGCTTCTCCTGCAGGGAACCCACCTGCCTGGCTCTGCAACCTACACTTTCCCTTTGCCCGCAGAGCCGCAAATCAGGACTGATGGAGCTCTGTGTAGTTCATGGGCCTTGTGCAGGCTGGCTGGTTCATGCAGCAGCTTTGTCACTTCAGACGCATCTGTGAGGCACACAGCATGGCCCGCGTCAGGAAGTGCCAGGGATGGGTAGTGTGTGAGGTTCTAGGTTGGGAACAGATCTCACCCCGAGCCACTCTTCAATGGTGCCAATGTGCCACTCTGGGTCGGAGCCTGAAGGCGTCTGCAGCAGCAGGATGCGCTTCCCCACGAGATTGGCCCCTGCCGGCACCGCCTTGGCTGGGCGCTTGCGGTTGCCTGTGCTGGCGCGGCCGCCCCCGCGCTTCATGCCCCTCCCGCGCGAGCCCTGCGAGGGTTTCGCACTGGTCATTGTGGCCTTTTTCTCATTATTTCCAGGACTATTGTGCAATTATGTCCATGGAGACAGGTGCAAGGTTGCTGATCCTATAAGTGCTGCACAGTGCGCAGCTATTAGGGGCTTGGAGCCCGAGCAGCAAGAGCCGCCTTCCCTAAGCAGGAAGCTGCTTACAGCTGAGCGGCTTACGCCTGAGCTGGAGCCTGAGCCTGTAAATGTGAGAGGCCCTCCAGGGTTGCTGAGCATACCTTGGAGGCTCCTGCAGCAGCTGCTGCTGCCACTGCACTCTCAGGCGCCCCACGCAGCTCCTGAATTCACACTTGCATACTCAAGGACTGGAGATTAAGAGGGCCTGCAGGGCAGACTGGGAAGACAAAACTGGGGGCCATGCTCTGCACTAATCATAGAACAGGAGCTGCCGCATGAGAAGGGACTTTCAGGCACAGTACAGGCCCCTACAGCGACACCTGGCAGACTGATCATGGGCTGTGTGCAGCTGTCTACACGAGGCGGGGAGATTAAGTGCTTCTGTGCTATTTTCCGAGGACTTGAAGCCATAAGAGCGCAGAAAACTCGTTGGCTGCTGTGCCTTTATATACAACCTGTGAAGGGCTGAGCAACGTATGAGAGCGGATGCAGGGCTGGGCTGCTCACCATCTCTGCAGGAAGCAGGCGCTTCTGGTAGAAGGACTTGACGCGGTGTGACAGGTCAGTCATGCCCCTGCACGGCAGAAGTTGCACTCTCCTTGCAATCCTTCTTTGCATGTTGGAGCATAGCTGGAGTTCAACGTGCCAAGCCACAATAGCGCCCTAGGAAAGCATGAGCTTTGAGCTTTCAGAGCACCCAAGCAGTTTTGGTTGATGACTGTTATTCAAGAGAGTTGGCACACTAGTTGGACGGCAAAATAACAGCCAGGGCGTCGTAAAAAGTCAGCCTCTTAGTCTTCTGGGACGAGGCGCACTGTGGGGGATTTGTGACTGAGCGCCCGATGGTAGCCCAGAGCTTGTTGTCGGTGACCGCTTCGTTTCCCCCATTGCGCAGGACGGCCATCCACACGTCAAAGGCTGGAATGTGGTGCTCTCCGATGCGCATTGTCTGCAGAGCACATTCCCCGGTCCCCACTGATCTGGGTGGAGATGCAGATGCCAAGTCGCATAGACATGAAGGCGCCATGCTGAGTACGCTCTATACTCAAAATGCCCACTCAAAGTCCTTCGCAGCGCATGCAAGCGTATACACAAGCCTCGTCGGGAGTCTTTGAAGAGAGCAAATCCTTGGAGCATGCGCACCAGGTCAGTCTCCTTTATCCTTTCCAGGTATGTGGACAGGAAGGATTTGAGCTTTTCAATGCCATCATCCGATGTGTTCTCCTCTTCTATCATTTGCAGGAGTGTTGCATGAGGCATTTCAGCATCGGCCTGCTGATCCTCGCCACTCAGCTCCAGCATCCTTTCAGCTGAGTGCGTTCCGCCTGACATTCCTGCTCTTATATCTACTGCTGCAACGCTGCTGCCATGTGTGTCCGCCAGTTGACAGCTTGTGCCTCATCTCCTCAGGGCGCGAAAGCGCGGGAAGAGACCCAAGGGCAGCCGGGCACACTGGGCTGCCCAAAGCTATCGACTTATGAATTGCCGAGCATTATGTTACAGCCTGCTTGCCTAGGTAGGGGACGCATCTCTACCAGTGACTGACGCAGGAGGCTCAAAATTTTGCTAGCATCCACCAGCGTCTTTCGAGTGCTCTGGAGATGCTGTAGAGGAGGCGACACCAGTTTATGTTGCACTGATCACCGAGGCACTACTGTGGGTACTAAAGAGTCAAGTTTCCCCAAGTAGATATCTGATAAGGTCACAACGGATGCACCGCCTGTCGAAGCTTCAGTTTGCAGCAAGCTGCCCAGGCTGTACTACACGCTTGTCTCCTGTAAGCAGCCGCGGCATCTTGCTCCATGCATCACGGAGTTCAGCTCAGCTCAAAAGGGGCAATGTCCGAGTACCAAAGCATCTGCCGTCCCCCTCTTATACCAATCGACGAAGTGGTGGCTGTGCTGCAACTGCAGCCTGCGAGGCCCCCCAGCTCCTCTCTGTGGAAGGATGCTCTCTGAGGTAAGTCTTCTTGAAGGTCGGGGTGCGAAGCTTTGATCAAAGCGTGTGCAATAGTCAACGGATGTGGAATGCCACAACTCTGAAACTGCTTTGCAGGCATGCGCATGCTGACGAGGAGTTGAAGGCATGCGCGAAACTGCGAGCAGAGACCTTCTACACCTACCCGCCAGAGAGGGCTTTTGCAGGCCAGGTAAGAACTCATTTCACAAACTGTCCAGCTGCTGCAACCCAGTTGACAGTTTGAGCGCGTCCACATGTTAATCATGATGCTGGTCCTGTGCAGTGCTCACCACAGCGCTACATACTGACAAAGCCAGTGCTGTGGCACCAAAGCACCTGTACCCAGAAAGACCTGGCAGCTTCACCGGGCGGTCATCAGGGTTGCTGAAGAGAGTAGCTGCTGTGCAGCTGCACCAGATAGTGAAAAGCAAGGAGGAGTTTGAGGCCCTGAGGCAGCAGCGAGACACGCGCGCAGCAAGGGAGCCTGCAGAGCGCAGCGCCTGCCTCATGGCGGCATGCCCCAGCACATGCCTGCAGGGCCAGCCTGCATCAGCTGTTGAGCTAGAGGAAATTGGCTCAGAGCTGCTGCTGGGGACCCTGGATCTGTATGCAGTCAGGGCCATGCCTGGAGAGGTCCTCATAGGTGAGAAGCTGACCCCATGAGGAGCCATTGCAGATTTCCATCTGAGCTTATATGAAGGCCCCAGGATCAGCGTTCACAGCAGCAGCCATGCTGGGAGCACAGAAATGGTCAGCCATCTGTACCTGCTGATGGCCTGCTTTGCAGAGCAAGTATGCTCTGTCTGACAGAGAAGCTGACACTACGATGCTGTGCCAGGTGAGTGCAGTGCGCCTGCATACCTGGCAAATGTCTGCGTGGCAAAAGCTGCGCACAGACAAGGCATTGGCCGGCGACTCATAGACAACGCTCGCATGCTTGCTAATGAATGGGGTGAGTTCTTCAGTCTGTCGACATTCTCTATATCCATGTTCCTTTGGCAGGCCAGTGGGAGTCCTAACTGACCATGCAGCATTACGCAAGAGCACCAAGCCACATTCACTACCAATTCTACAGCTGGACCCTGCTGCTGTGTGGCACTCACATGATGATGCGCGGTGCATGCTTGCAGGCTGCGAGGCACTGTTTGTGCACATTCTGTGGGTGAACACCAGGGCGCGCCAATTCTATGAGTCCCAGGGCTTCTACATAGATATGGAGGAGAGCGCTAATACAGCGCACTACAGGGGGCACTGCTTGGAGGGCATCGAGGGAAGGGGCCGCACCATTCTGCTGCGCTATGACCTTGTAGAGCGAGAACAGAAGCCCGCACAGCATCGAATTATTTGAAGTTTATGTGGTGACTCCGCCAGTGGTCCGGCTTGAAACTATACAGAAGAACTGCAATTGCTGTGTACGTATGCAGATGCGCTACATGAATATACTCAGGTCCAGCGCCATTACATCAGGCTATCAAGGAATTTTCCCTGACCCTCAAACGGAGACCCCGCACCCTTGGGGTCGCATCACCGTTTTGACAGTTCCTTGATTTGACACTTCACACAGGCATGCATTACAGGCAGACTCAAGTCAAGCTGGGGTCAACGTGTGCTTTGGTGATCATGGGAGGGAGATCTCTCTATGATTCCCTTAATGTAAGGGACCTGCAAACTCTTAAACACAGTCCTGCTTAGCAGCAGGATGACGCTGCAATTCCGTGCGTCTCTGACAAGTATTGCTGTAGTGGTGTCTCCAGTCCTCATAAAACTTGGGACAAGAGGTTGCACCCTAAGGTGCTGGGCCTGTTGACTATGCATGCTCGGTCTCAAAGCCCTTGCGCTGCTCGTGCTCGCGCAGCTTCATGTCCAGCACACGCTTGAACAGCTCTGGCGTGAGCGTCGCATCCTTGCTTCCATACACTGCAGCCTGCATGCAAAGGCAACTTGCTCATGAGATGCTAGATAGTAGCTGAAGCTAGATTCCTGCCAGCTGCTGCTAATGTCAGTGTGCGTTGGACTGGCCTCGGGATGCAGAGCAGCACTTGCAGTATACGCATGGTAATGCGTGCAGACTACAAGCATCCCAGACATGTGCTTATGAACATGTGGTGCCTGGTTCCGCAATATCATGTGTGCATGAGGGATACAGGCGACAGAGGGGAACTACACTTCTGATGCTTGCTGAGGAAGGGCTTGCCTGCATGCTGGCGACCAGCTTGGCCAGCTCGCGCCCTGAGAAGCCCTCGGTGGCGTTTCCTGCCTCCTGTATGAGCTCTGGAGTGATGCCCTTCGCCTGGATGGCGTCTGGCCGCCCCGAGCGGCCCCTCAGCAGTGCCCGCATCCTGCCCAGAATGCCTGTCTCTGCCTGCGCCCCTGCTCCTCCTACAGTTGCAGGGTAAAAGTCAGTCCCTGCTCAACTTACATGCATGTCTGGCCTGCAGGACAGAAGGCTTTCATATGACTTCAATGCTCAAGTTCCTAATGGGTCAAAGGAATGCAGAGCCAAGTGCCAAAGGTATGCAACTCTGGAGCCATCACCACAGGGTGTGGCTCAGCAGGCACCTATGTAAACCAGGTATAACATTGCCGGTCCTGCTGGGCATGCTCATCAAGGTGTGAACGCACCCTCTGCAGTGCCAGCTTTGGCAATGTAGGAGTCTACATACAGCTGCAGGATGGTGGCGCGCTCTGCAGGCCCCGGGAGGGGGAACTCCAGAGCCTCGTCCATCCTGTCCAGCACTGCGGGATCCAGGTCAGAGGGCCGGTTGGTCGCCAGCACCACGGCAAAGTCTCGAGACTGGTCGCCCGTCCTGAACAGCGCTGCGTTCAGGGCTGCACGCAATCCCTGCAATCGCCACCCCTCTTGTCAGAGGGACGAGACCTCATACAAACAACACATGCGCAACTGCAAGCGGGTGGTGGGCAGTGCTTCTGGTCTGACCGGACGCCTCCTTATGAGACAGTTGCCACTTTACATGGCTGTAGTTCCAGAGCAACACCTACAGTCCAGCTATGCAGCTCCAGCATCTCGAACAACGAAGACTCACAGAGCCTGGATGCCTATACATAGGGCAGACTGTACTATATAGATTGCTGGCCTGATGCTGGCAGCGCCTTCACAGGGGCCTAAGTGTGCTCTAGTAGCTTTGGCGAATACCTCCGCTGTGAGTTTTGCCTGCCTCAGTGGATAAGACGAACAGGCAACAGGCTCACCTCGCTCATCTGGTTGCCTCGCCGGCCCAGGAAGGCATCAGCCTCGTCAATGAACAGCAGCAGGCCCTTGCGCGAGCGCTCCGCCCAGTCGAACATCTCGTGCAACTGCTGCACCGCCTTCCCGCCCAGGGGCGCCACGTCACCGCCGCTCATGATGGCGTAGTCCAGGCCTGCTGTCCTTGCCAACCTCTTGGCCGCCATACTCTTTCCAGTGCCTGCAGGCCAGAAGTCAAGGGCGGGTAAGAGCACATTGAATCCACAGGACAGCACACTCTGGTCCAGGAATTGTAACAGTGTCAGAGTCCTGTGATGGATCACGCATTTCAGGGCAGCAGGAAATTCTGCGGTCTGCTAGAAGGAGCCTGTAAAGCATGTCGTGTTGCAAGACACCATCTGCATCAATCCTGATGCTTTGCCAGGATTCATGGGATGATGTTGATCTCAGGATAGTCGGTATATAGAAAGGCCAATCAGGGTCAGGAGAGTCACCTGGAGGGCCATAGAAGAGCAGATGCCGGAAGGGCGCGCCATGCAGCCGCGTGTTTGCGGTGACGGCCGCCAGCGCGCGCACGTGGTCCTGCAGGCCGCCGGGCAGCACGATGTCGCTGAAGTCCCTCTTGACCTCCTCGGACGTCTTCTCGCCCGCCTTGCTGCGCTGCCACCAGTGCCGCCGGGACGTCTCTCTGACCAGCTTGGGCGTGCCCAGCCACCTGCACAGAGGTCATACTTGAAGCGGTGACAGAAGGCTCTTCAATCATTGATCAGGACCTTCTTAACCTTCTTCCGAGTCTCCTTGCTACGCTGCCACCAGTGCTGCCGGAATGTCCCTTTGGCCAGCTTGGGCATGCCCAGCGACATGCTCAGTCAGGGTAGAAGCTAGGGAGCCATGCTTAAACTATCCTGGGGACCTCCAGCAGCACTGGTGGCACTGAAATGCCAACGTCCCCTTAAGGAACGATTCCTAGCAATCAGCCTGGGAGACGACAATACTACTTCCTACATGCTGCACTTCTCGCGCATTGCAGACAAGGAGGAGAAGGGGCGGGCTGACCTGTCAAACGCTCTGCCGGCCACGCGGGTGCCTTCCCGAGCGCTGTAGACGCCCAGCGCAAGGACAGAGAGCCCCGCTATCAGCGTCGTCAGGCGGTCAGTGTCTGTGAGCAGCGCTGCCGCACCTGCGCCCAGGTTCCTGCAGCAGCCATCAATCCATGTAAGGCACACAGCAGTTCTGCTGCAGGGGCATGGTATCAGAGAGAGGCCCGCGAGAGCGATGGCATAGCTGGCCAGTGCATCCTCTGACACCTGGTAGGTAGGGATTGAGGTGAGACCACTCAGCACCTGTGTGGTGCTGTAGAACCGACGTATTGTATGATGGCATAAGCGGGTGGACTGCCTAGGGTCAGCCAAAGTGTGTGTTGTCTGTGAGTCTTACCTGAAGGTGGTGTTGATGGCCTCTACGACCTTCTTGCGCTCCTCCTCCAGGCGCAACGTGAGCGCGCGGCGGTTGATGTCCTCGTTCTCGCGCGCCTCCTTGGCGCGGCCCTCTGCTTCCGACAGCGCCTTCTCCCGCTGCACCTTCTTCTCCAGCTCCGCCTGACCACATGGACACCAATGCTGAGATGTAATCAATCTAAATCTGGCCACAAGATTGCTCTGGTAGTAATGCGACTCGAATGTCGTGTTCATGTCCAGGTCCTGGCACCTCCTCTGTACGACCCCATTGCCTATGACGGGTCTTTTCCTGCTGCACCTTCATTCTAAGCTCCACCCGAAGAGACAGGAGAATCTGACAACAAAATGCTATAATATATATCTCTGTGCACCCCACCGCTCTTGTCTGGCATTAGATGGAACATGTGCTTCACTCTAGTGCATCATGCAGCCAGGGAGGCCATCCAGGACAAAATAAAGATAGCCTTTGGCAAGGTCAGCGCGCACCCTGTACTGCTCTGTGGCGCGCCTCTCTGCTTCTATCTGCGCTTGGACCTCAAGCTTCTTTGTTTCTTGGTTGGCAGAACTCTCCTCTTGCAGCCTGCAGCAACATGATGTGAGAAAGCCCTGCCTCTGCTTTAGCATCCCAGTTTGCAAACGCTGCAGCATATTGGCAATGTGAAAGTTCGTGTCAGAGAAGGGAGTTGCTCCCAGCTGCGCACACCTTACAAGCTCCACCTGGCGAGCTCGCTGCTTGTCGTGCTCCACATCAGCGCGCTTGCGGGCCAGCTCATCCTCAAAGCGCGCCAGCTCTGCTTTGTTGTGCATATCCGCCTGCATTGCTTTCCGCTGCTCCTCCCAGTGCACCCTCTCCCTCTCCTGTAGGAGCACAGACACTCTTCGTAATGGGCATGCTTCAACACATCTCTAATTCAAGCTCTTTTGAAGCAGTCCCATGCCGCTATATACTATTGCAAAGCCACCTTATGCAGGCAAGCTCAGTGCAAGCCAGAGGGACAAGCTGCAGAGCATGCACTGCTGATTACCAAATGCAGGCTAGGCAGTGGACGTACGATGGCATAGCTTTGGGCTGCTCGCTGGGCCTCGGCTTCTGCTTTCTTTGCTTCTGCTTGCTTGCTTCGTTCTTGTTCTCTCGACAGGTCAATGACCTGCATATGCACAGAGCCCATGACACAGGTCTCGTGCAGCTGAGACAAATTGCCCCTGCTATTCCAAGTATACACAAAAGCAACGGTATGACTGTAAGCATAGCAGCACGCACGACATGCCGAGGTGGATTCCAGGCTCACAGATCGACATTGATCTGACTTTTACCTTCTTCGCGTAGGGCGATGCATTGATCTCTCTGAGCGCTTTAGCTCCCCGTTCTAGTGCCTCAGGATCAAATAAAGGCCCTCTGGTCTCTTCACACAATGCGTACGTAGCCGAGCCTGCTGTCAAACCAGCCGCCAACTTCCAGGCTGTAGACCATTTTGACAGGCCCGTACGCAGGGCCATTCTTACAGTGCTGGCCGATGTCACAGCTCCATATCAAACGCCTCGTTGTGCACAAGAAAAGGCGTATGGCTGAAGCTGCTGTAACGAGTGCCATAGGAACGCCGCTGGCAGCTGAGCTTTCGAACTTTCGAAGAAGCAGCTTGGCCCACAACAGAAGCACATTCGAGACACTGCTGATGCGGGGATTTGCCCCTGAACATAACTCTCATCACTCCTCATCAATGCAGAAGTCCCCCTTGTAAGCAACAATATCCTGAGCTGTGGCCAGGAGGCTGGTGAAGGCCTTCACCAAGCAGTCACGATGAACCTGCCAAAGGCTTCTGCAGCTCTGTGACAGGAGTACATCACCTATTGTAATACCAACCAGCATTTGTGCATGTGCAAGGGTCCTGAAAAGGCAGAGTTACCAGCAGCAAACATATGACACTCCGCACTTCTTGTCCCCCTCTCAAACCTTTGATCAAGATTGCCCAACATCGTACATGTCTTGAGAGCATGCGTCACACTGCGCACGCATGTGGAGAGAAGGCGTACTCACAAGGCACTCAGTGTAGCAGGCTGTAGCTAGCTGCTTGTGAGCAGGCACCCCTCCTTCACATCCTGGTGATTAATCTGCTTCACTCCTGACCACTAACGTGTACATTGCCGACGAACGGCACTTTGGCGTAGTACAAGCATGTCAGAGTGGCTGAGATGGGGCCGACATAGGTGCCTCCAGTCGCAGCGTTGTTGTCCATGAGGTTGACAGAGAAGCTGATGGGTCCCAGATCTGACTCGGCCACTCCAGATCGCAACACTGTGGGCGCGGCTGTCGATGAAGCATCTGTCCAGCAGGTGTTGCTTGTGGCCACACTCCCTCCATCCAACTGAATGCTGCAGGCATTGTTAAGTCGCTCAGTGCGCTGTGAGATTGCAGACCGCTCACAGAAGGTGATCCTCTGTCTCGCAGCGCTTACTATCAGGATAACATGCTATGAAGGCTCAGGGTGATGCCTCGTCTCTGGCCTTTGTCTCCAACATATCACCTAGCATGCAGGGAGGACTCGCATGCATCACATGACTGGGATGCAGGTCAGAGGTGAACTGACCTGCAGGATACAAATTTCAGCTTTGGCCTCCCATCCATGTTGGTCAAAGCCGCCCTGACATAGTCAGTTGGATCAAATGTGAACCCGCAGGCAGCCACTCCGCCGTTCTGCATATCCCTTCTGCACCTGCACCACACCATATACCCATTCATCCACATCCCCGTCCAAGCCTGCATCATCTGCAAGCCTAGAAGCACGTCTCCTGAATGGTATGCCATGGTCCAGGAGTCTGTGTGTCTAGATTGCACTGCTGCAAATACCTGAGAGAAGTGGGAGACCTCAGGGAGTGAGGGAAGATGCAGATACACTGCAACGTCAAGTCGAGACACAGCTTCGACTGGGCTGGGAAAGGCATTCCAGGATACATTGCCAGAGGGCCTCAGCAAGGGTCTTACGTGGCTTGCAGCCCAATGGGGGTGGCGCCATTCACTGTGGCTCCCAGGTCTGCCAGATAGGTGTCAAAGACTGGGCTGGTGGGGCTGGTTGAGGTGACAGGGTTGTAGCACCTCGCATACACAGCCTTCTGATGCGTCATGTCCACTGTAGGCTGCCCTGGCCTGCACAGCACCACCGTGGAGAATAAGCCAGGAGGCATGCTTTACCCTACACATGGCCTTCTGGTCTCCTGGAAATGTTGGCCATGTAGCATGCAGCGGCCTGCCTCAGTGGCAGACACTCAGCAATCCGGAATGGTGCAGCACACATGCATGGAAGAAGATATCATTTCTTCGCACAGTGGTCTTGAACAGTGTGCCCCTCCCATTGACTAGCATGTGTGCTTGCTGATCAGGACTGGCAGCAGGCCTGGGTTCTGAGTCACTCCTGCGGAAGCCGGCAGCCCAGGACACCTGGAAGTCCGCAGGAGGTTTACCTGTCAGGTGCTACAATGCCTGTGGGGCGGTCCTGGATGTTGTATTGAGCGCTGACATGTGTTGCAAGCACCGCCAGAACTAGGGCACCCATGAGTCGTTCTGGGACTTCCATCTTGCACAGAGAGCCCCCTGCAGATCAACAGAGTGCATAAGACCTTGTCTCAATACCTGCACTGCCTCCCTTGCAGAATTAGTAAACGCTGAAGTGAGCGCCCATTGTTGCAGAGCTGCTTAGAGGAATGCACAGTTCTCTGTATTGGAATATTGATAAATGAAAATGAGGGGCCGCACCTTATAATCTGGCGGGTGAGTCAGTTTAGTGAAGTCAACAGCATCACCCTGATTTTGGTCAGGCGGTCGAAAACCCCGACAAAGCGCTCCAATACGCAAGAAATCAGAGCTTTAGTCTGCTTAATCAGGATACAGCCCACGAGGCAAGGAGGGTGAGGTGTGTTCCGTCTCTTGATGCGAGTACTGAGAGTCAGGTGGGTCTAGTGCTCCCTTTAGAGCCCACTCAGACTACCCAATGATTGCAACCCAGTAATTAGCAATAGCAGAACGTGTCCGATTCACAGATGGTAGGCAGGACGCCGGGGCAAGAGTCAGCTGTTGCAGACAGTTTGGAACGCCAACGACCCTTAGGAGGGTGTGGCCAAACCCTCTTTGTACCGGGACTGCCATCAGAGGAGTCCCAGCCACATTTGAATTTCTCTTGCTCCATAGAGACCACAAGCATCAAGTACGAGGATAGTGTTCACTTGCATCGAAGGCTCAGACACCCTCGCACCCCTTCACCATGTAGGTCGACAGACATCCAGGGCTTATGATACATACAAGGGCTGAAAGCTCGCTCTACTAACACTGGGAATCATGGATGCGGAGCAAACACAGACTCCTGGCAGGCCTCAGAGGGAGGCATGGCTGTCACCGATCGGTTTACTATGCCTCTTCTGCGCCATGAACATGCTGGTCTACCTAGACAGAGGTGAGGGACCTACAAGGCATTTATTACGTTCTTTCCGAGTCCTAAGTAGCCACTGACAGGGTGATCGCGTGTCTCTGCCAATGATGAGAAACCCCTGCCATCCATGAAGAGTGCATTCAGGTTGCTCTCCCACCACAATATGCAGGTGTCATATCTAGCAATGGTGTGAACGGCTCTCAAGCTACAGACAAGGACTCCGGCACTGGCATTCAGGTGCTGCCGGCTGACCTTTTCTTCACATCCCACAGTTCTGTTTCTCAGCTCCATGCTATGTGTGAGATGTTGTGGGATGGGGGTGCGCAGAATGCTCAGGATAACGTTCATGTGCAGGGTGACTTTGGGCTGTCTTTGACACAGGATGGCTACCTACCGGCTGCCTTTCTGGTGCGTTCATCAGCAAGCATGCACTTGTTCCTGAGTCTCCATGTCTCAGCCTGTGCTTCACGCATCAAGCTGCTGCACCATGAGCATCGTACAGCAGCCATTGCTCCTGAACCAGGAATAGCTGAACACCCCTATAATGTCCCGTCAGCCTTGAGGCAAGATGTCACGCACACGCATTGGGCGTACATTTTGCACCAGGTTTATTCGGGTTACTATGAGGGTGTCAAAAGGGCCTGACATGAACGCTACCAAGCAGCACCCAGATGCTGACCAAAGTTGTTTCTCTCAATACAGGATCTGTTGTTACACAGAGCTGATGCGGCTCGTGCTCCGCTCTCAAACTGCGTCAATGTTTGAAAGTGCAATAACATGCAGGTGGGCCTGCTGGTGTCCTCGCCCATCTTTGCGGAGGCCAGCAAGCACGTGAACGCCTTCCGGCTGATCGCGGTGGGCCTGGGCATCTGGGCGCTCTCCACGGCAGGCTGCGGCCTGGCGCTGGGGTTCTGGACCCTCATCCTGTGCCGCATGCTGGTGGGCGTGGGAGAGGCCTCCTTTGTGGCCCTGGCGTCGCCCTTCATAGGTATCGCTACTCCTCTGCCATGACATTTCTGTCTTGGAACCTGCATCATGCTTTGTATAATGAGGCATCACAAGGCCTCCTCTGTTACCCTGGCATCACCCAACAGTGGTTGCTGCCTCTTCTACCGTAAGCATAAGAGACTGTGTAGGTTTGGTGCCATATGCATGAGCAAACATGCCTCTCATGTGTGTGCCTGCGTGCAGATGATTACGCTCCGCCTGGCGCCAAGTCAAAGTGGCTTGCAGCGTTCTACCTGTGCATCCCAGTGGGCTATGCGCTGGTGCGAACGATCTATCCTGCTTTCCAGCAGCATGAATGTCTTGAGTCTCTCAAGTACTTATCTGCAGCAGATTGAGCGGGCGGTGTGCAATGCTCTGCACTATTGTTATGGCAATGGCAGCCCTATTGTTATGGCAATTTGGATCTCACCTGCCTGCATAATGCTCAAGGGAGAGCAAGAATGTCAGGACATCCTGAGAGACGGTCTACAGGATGCAATGCATACTCATCCTATCTCGTGTGCAAATATGTGGTCTGCTGCAGGGGTACATCTTTGGAGGGGTAGTGGCAGGTCCGCTGGGTTGGAGGGCAGCTTTCCTGCTAGAGGCAGCCGCCATGGTGCCGTTCGTGCTCTTCTGTGCCCTGGCACCGCCTATGAATCTGAAGGGGATGGACATAGGTGTGTCTCTTTAGTTCCCTGTCCTGCCTGAGTCCTTGTACTCCCTGTGGTAGAAGCATGGGTGTTGCTGAAAGCCGCAGGGCAGCACAAATGAGGTGTGTCTGCACTGGCCTGGCAGTCATGACGCAGGGAACTCCCAACATGGAGAGGGCCCACTGCTCACACGGTCTTGTAGCTTAGATGGTCAGAGTGTTAGGCTGATTACGCGAGATTGGGGGAAGCGTTGAGTGGTGAGTGCGTGCAGGCAATGGGAAAAGGGAGGACGCTGCTGCGAACAGCAAGCAGAGTCTGTGGGAGAAGCTCAAGGGGGCAGTGCAGGAGCTGGCGGGTGACGTGGTGACGCTGTGCAGCCACCCTGTATACCTCAGCACAGTGGCTGGCCAGACACTGTACACAGGTACTTGCCCCTCTCCTACTCACCCATCCGCCTGGCTGCTGTGACACCAAGCATCTGACGCAGCCAACACCCTCAGCCACAGAGTTTTGCCACTGCTGGTGCGGAGTGCTTGCAGGAGTGCAGAAGGGGGTAGAACAGTCAGGCTTGAAGGTGATGACAAGCATGACTGTGCTGTGCAGCTTACATTGGAGCGCTGGCCTATCTAGGCCCGAAGGCGGGCAGGGACGTGTTCTCAATTAGCGGGGAGACAGCGGACCTGATATTTGGCGCTGTTACAGTTTTGACGGGGGTGTTCGGCACGCTGGCCGGCGGCATAGCGCTGGACAGACTAGGCTCTACCATGCGCAATGGGCTGATGCTCTGTGCACTTGGCATGGTTGTTGGGTGAGCCTTGTACCTGTAGTAAGATCTGAAAGTGGTGCTCTGCCTGTCTTCAATGTAATCATGATTCCACCGTTGCATGGTAAGGGATGTGAATGTCAGTGCAGTTATACAAACGGAGCCTGCAGTGTTTCAGCTCATTATGCGGGTGTCGATAGGGTGCCCCTGTAGTTTGAGGCTCTTTATCCTCCGTTGAACACTGGCTGCTGCATGCAGATGTGCCTTCATCCTCATTGGCTTTGAGGCTGCTCAGGGCCTCGCAGCTTTTGTACCTCCCTTTGCAGCTGGGCAGTTTTCAGTCTTTGCCATACAGGTCAGCTCCGAAAGCCCTCCCAATCCATCTATTCTGAAATGCACATTGGCAATATTTGCCTCTCAAAGACTCTGCTCCTCTCAGAGCTGGCCAGTGCAAAGGCTATGCCTAAGTGCTGCAGTCATGATACCTGCTGCAATGCCCTCGCTCTGCGGGATGGTGCTGCACAGCAAGTGCATCGACGAGCAAATGATATGAGCAACAACTTTCCTGATGTCTGCAGGCGCCCAACACTGCAGTAGTGCTCTGGTCTGTACCATCACGGCTGCGGCCGCTGGCCATGTCCGTCCAGGTCATCGTCATCCACGTCTTGGGGGACGTTCCCTCCCCACCCCTGCTCGGCCTCTTGCAGGAGCACGTCCAGAACTGGAGGTGAGAGCAGGCTCCCCCTGGCAGGCACTGGCTACAGACCTCCTGTTTGGCCTCATGCAGCTTGCGTTCAGGAGACGCCTCATTCTGCGAAGGGCATCAGTGCGTATGCATTTTATCAGGAGAGGCACTATGACTTTGCATTCTTGGACTTAGTCCTGCAGGTGTGTAGAGGAGACAGGGCATTGTGATATGACGCATGTGAGGCTGCCACTGGCAGGACTGTGTCTGTCAGGTTGTCAGTGTAGATTATTAAATTATTTTCAAGAAGCGTGGTGATGATTCTGTCTGTGTGGGCATGCAGATTGAGCATTGCAATCACGACACTGCTGCTCTTGGTGGGAGCAGCCTTCTTCTGGCTGGGGCGCTGGTTCTGCCGCACGCAGCCAGACTACCGGGAAGTGGAGGCCGGGAACAGGGCAGGCTACAATGACACCGTAGCTGCTGAACAGCCGGAAGCTCCCTTGTTACAGAATGGGCGTGACCAGCATGTCTCTGATGTATAGCCATAGCACTTACAGCTGCAAATCTATGTAATATAGTCAAGTGTATATATACTCGAGCGTAGCGGTAGCGGTTTTCGAACATCAGGAGTGAAACAATCAGACTAGTCAATGCGCCAGCATGCCAGCAAACAAACTCAATCACCGCTCTCAGTCTATTGCGCGCTGTTCCGGGACCTGTCATTCATGCGTTTGCTAGCCACATATAACAAGGGCATCAGCAAGCATAAGGCATGCATTTTGTATGAACCGAAGCTTGACAGTAACTACAAGCCGCAGTCATGCCCTTTCTATACAACAACAGCTCATCCTTCATGTATACAAAATGTTCCTTCAGCCAATGATGTCCGCACGATGCTTCCCAGAGTGGCTGTGGTTTAGTGTGGAGCTATCACTATGTACACACAAGGCTAAGCTGCACATTCTGTACTGCTGCCTGCCTGCTGGTCAACTACATGTGCTCCTGAGAGGAGAGCCTATGAATTCCTTGGACTGGTCCAATGGGCTATTGGAAACCCTGGCACACGGAGATGGCAGCCGTTCAAGACATCTCACTGTACATTGCCTTAAATGGCAGCTGAACCACTGTCACGGCTCAGTGTTCACCTCCTTGCCAGTGGCGAGGGTGGTAGCGAGGCTTGTAATATGCAACCTCATGCACCAATCGCCCCGCTGGTGCCACAACCTTCTTGACAGCAGCAACATTGGGCACCGGTTGCCGTGCGGCCATGATCTCGTCAAAAGCAGAGACGTGGCTGGGCATTGGCTCCCACTCAATCTGCTTTGATGCCATCCGCCTTGAGAAAGAACGCGGGGTGGCAGGTTGCCACTCTGCGTTGTCATCATCAATCGTGTCGGCATCAGAGGATGCTGCCGTGATGCCATTGAAAGCAGCAACATTGGGCAGCGATTCCCATTCAGACTGCTCTGAGGAAGAGTCAGGGGAGGCAGGTTGCCATTCTGAAGAGACATCACTGGGGTAGCTGATGTCAGCATCCTGTGATGCCGCGCTGTCACTGAAAGCTGCAACATCATGAAGCTGTACCCATTCAGGCTCCTTTGAGGAAGAATCTGGGGAGGCAGGCTGCCATCCTGTCTTGCCATTGTTGGGGTAGTTGATGTCAGCATCCTCTGTTGCCGCGCTGTCACTGAATGCAGCAGCATCAAGCGGCGGTTCCCAATCAGGCTCCTTTGATGAAGAGTCTGGGGATTCAGGCTGCCATCCTGTCTCTTCATCGTCAAGGTAGTTGACGTCAGCATCCTCTGTTGCCGCGCTGTCACTGAATGCAGCAACATCGGGCACCGATGTCCGTCTAAGCTCGGGCCAAGAAGGGGAGGCAGGTTGCCACACTGAGTCTGCCTGTTCGTCCTCGTCAAGGTAGTTGACGTCAGCTTCCTCTGCATCCTCTGCTGCTGCTGCCAGATCAGCGTGCGGGATGGGTCGGTCAATGGACGAGCAGGGGCTGGCGTGGGAGAAGTGCTGCTGATATGTAGGTGTCTCCGCCGCCCTGCAGCTTGCCTGCGCATAGCCACCTCACGTTGTCAGCGGGTGCTCTCATGACTGTGCAAAGGCTCAGTGCTGAAATAGTATCAGTGCATGCGGCCAGGCTGACCTTAGGGCCATGAGGCAGCCATGCAGTGCATGAAGTGTTCTGAAAGAGGATCTGAGTCAGCTTGCAAGCAAGGCGATTCAACATTGTTAAGGTGCCCAGCAAAATTGCAGACAGGAGGGAACAGTTTTGAGGGTATCATGGGCAATGCGAGGTCAAGGGTGGTCACAGGCTTACCGGCTGCTGATCCAGAAAGCTTAGTCGGTCCGCGAGCTTGTCCATCTGGACCTGCTTCATCTTGCGCAGCTCCGAGAGCTGGCTATGCTCGAATTGCAATGCCTCGCCATATTGACGATTTGCAGGATCGTGTATTCGGAGCTGGTCTAGGACACTGGTGATGTCACGCTTCAGCTCCTCTGCCTCTACACGCGCGCTCCGGAGCAACAGCCAGCAATCCCCGCCAGGACCCTTGCCTGCAGCACGCACAACGGACCCAGATGAAGCTGCTGTAGGGACATCACCAGCAGCATTGATGCCAGCTACAGCTTGTGTTCCGACATCGTAGGCTGTACGTACGTTGAATGGGCACTTTATCAACTGCAGGTCAGGTGGACAAGGCCGCACAACGTCCCCCTCCTGTGAACCTGATGCGGGCGATGAAGCAGTGGGTCTACGACTAGTTCCCCACCCTTCCGGATAACGGGTGTGGTACCAATGCATCACAGTCGGCAGTAGTCTTCTAGGAAGGATGGCGGACTCACTGCGTTCGATGGCTTCGCGATCGTCTCTCGTCAAAGACATGGCCGGTGGAGCAAGGGGGGTGGCCTGTGGCAGTCTTCTTGGATGTTCGATGGCGTGAGCGTTGATGAGCGTCGTCTTGAGCTGAAAGTGTAGCAGTGGTGCGCGAATTATGAGGGAAGCTCGCAGTTCCGCAAATCTGGCCTAACAACCTGCCCGCAGGCCAAAAAGGGCAGTCGCTGGGCAGTGATGAGTCGCCGATGTTTGACATTGATTTCCCGGGATCTGCGCTCTCCTTGCGGAGCATGTTGACAGGAACTGAGGTTCACGGAATATCATAATGAGAACTATGATCGTAAGAAGATGGACAATTCCTGGGGACATTACCGCAAGCTTGTGATCTACAAGTCACATCATCTTAAGCCAGTAGAGTGACACAAGGTACAATAAGGATCATATACATCCGCCCAGAGTCCGTGGCGTTGTTAGCATAGCTGATTACTTATGATATAATAATAATCTAGCAGACATGATGGTAGCCGTACAGACCCCGTCTAGCGTTGATGCTACGTTAGGCTGTACACAAGCTCACAACCTTGTCATTCCGCCAAGGCAGCATACCCCATAGCAGACCTAGCAACGCCTCAAAGGCCATGACATGGTTGCACCTGTACCTCTGAGGCGAAACCCGAACCGAGTCACCCATTGGCGCTAGGCGATAAAAGAGGCAACAAGCCGGCCCGCAAAACGTTTCACACAATTTGTCCAAACTTCTAGTCAGTAATGCCCAGGTTACAATCAACACTACAAAGCAAAGGCAATCCAAGACTTGGCAACGCGTGCAGTGGCATGCTCTAAGAGCCTAATGAGGACAAAAGATGAGCCAAAGATACCCACTCCTGGTATTCGAGGGATCATAAGTGCTAGTTTGCTGTTGTTTCAAGCGCTAGCTTGCTGCATCGGTCTGCCACCATGTGCTTAGTCTCCAGTCCAAAGTCTGATGTCGATGGTTTAGTCAGTCAGCAACGACTCGGTGTGGCCTTGCTGAGTAGACCCAAAGAGTGAGATGACGGGATGGGTGGCCTCCGTGGTGGTGGCCCCAAAAGGTGGGGAGGAAATTCCAAAGGCATTAAGGGGCTGCGTCGCAACATTGCCGAATTGCGGCCTAGAGTCAAAGGGAGAGCCAATAACAGTAGTGGTCCGCGCTGAAGGGCCGCCAAAGTTGAATCCGCCAAAAGGCTTGTTCTGCGCTGGAGGGCTGTCACTCTTCTCATAGGATGTGCGATTAGGTGGGCTAGGATCCACCTTTGAGGAGTCCTTCTGGTGGGCGGGTGTACCCAAGGTGTAACAGCCAGCCTGCATGCAAACAACAACATTCTGTCAACTTCTCATTGATGGCTGCTTTGGACATGGTAAGTTCACACCTCCAGGCTTTGCCGCATGCAGTCGGAGACTGTGACAATTAAGGCAGCTTTTTGCTTGCTGGGGCACCAGAATACCATCACTAGGAAGCTAAATACAGCTTTATTAGAGATGCTTTCACACCTCCAAACTTGCCTGGCACATCAAGATCATATTGTTTATTTACTCGGACTATATAGGGCAATTGAGCCTCTCAAACTTACCTGCTGCAGAGTTGTGTCAATCAGGCTGTCAGTGAGCTTATTCATCTGCGCCACTGTCGTTCTGTGCTGCTCCGCAAGTCTCTCGTACTCCTCACGCAGCAGCTTGCCATGCTTGCAATTAGCATCATGGCAGCACTTGAAGTGCTCGTCTGTGACAGTTTTGATAGCCGGTTCCAGCTCCTTAGCTTGTTCTTTCAGATATTGGAGAAGCTGCCAGCGGTCCCCTTCAGAACCCATATCTGCAGCACGCATCGCGGACCAGTTGAAGCTTTTCGCCAGCAGGATGTATGTCAGGTACTGCTAAGTGCATCTCCAGAGTGAGACGCAGCCCGCACTGAGAGCAGCAGGAAGAGAACGAAGATGTAGGCAAAAGCGTTCCAACATCAGCATAATGATGCGAGTGAGTATCTGACGCTCCCACTTCCGGTAAGACAGCCCGATATGGTTGCACCACTACAATCGAAACAAGTTGTCAAGGATAGAGCACTCACCTTTAGCAACGGCTTTGAGATCCGCTCTTGTAGACGTAGGGGTTTCCTGCGGACGTCCCTCCAGTTGGACGATGGCGTGAAAGCGTTGACGCACACTATGTTGAGTTGGAATGAAACGGTGGTGCGCATAGTGCCGAGGAGGCTCGCCGTGACAGCTCCCGTCAATCTGGCCTGGCCAGCTGCCCGCCAGGCCGAAGAGGCCAGGCATTGGGCAGCGTGGAACTGATCTTTATACCATGTTTTGACGCCCCTTGCATATGTCCTGAGGGGGAGATATTTCAACATACGACGCAAACAACGGATTCGCTCGCCTCTCTCATAGTCTAAGGTCGGTCCAAGCTTGAGGGGCTGCCAGCCAGTGGGTGCAATGCAGATGTGCTTACGGGCAGTTCAGAGGAGAGCATCTGCTGATGTTGAGTAAGAGCATCCTTAATGTGCATGGACCTGGCAACCTTCGAGCAGGCTTGCTCTCAGGCTACACGCACATGCCATAACACAGCACCATACTCAAGGGCGCGCTATCATTCCTACAGCAGACACCACAGTAGCGAGTGCCCATTGGCAGGCAAGCGGCCACACTCATGTTCCGCACATGTGAGCCTCTTCTACATAACACTGCATGTCATTTCACGTTCAGAGGCAGTGTTGATCAGCCTAGCTTTTTTGCCCTGGCGCGGAGGCCGTCCTTTTGGTGTTGTCAGTATTGTTGACAACATCCCAGCTTTGCACATGTAAGGCATCAGCTCCTGCAGGCATGCATCAGATGCTAGCAAGCCTTGAAGGCTTGCAACACCCTGCCTCTACCCGCATAGTCCCATACATGCTTGAGTACTCCCACGAGTCTGCTCCTTACAAGCTGATCATAGTCTGCGCATTGCTCCTTGCAGTGCTTAAGAATTTGCGACAAGCTGAAGGTATGATGCAATCTATACTGCTGCGCTTCTGAAGCCAGCCTGGCAGACATGTAATTCAAAGTTTGTCACTCGTGTGCAACCTTAAGGTTGCATGTAGGCGGTGATGATGTATAATATCCTTACAGGTATCCGCTACACTACCTCATATCAGCACTCAAAAACAGCAGCACCTATAATCACAATAGGAGTGTGCATTCAAAAAAATGCATGACAGCATGCCAGTTGCAAAATCATCATGATGATCATCATCATCAGTATCTAGTCAGAAAATTCCATAATGCATCCGCCTCAATATCCCAGCCTGGCCAATGGGCTAGCCATAGCACATCTTGCAAATTAATATGTGATGACACATAACATCATTATTTCTTCCTCTGGTGATGCCGCATATCGTCAATAGAGGCTGTCATCAACCTCCATATAGATGCGCAATGTAAGGGGTGTAAATCAATCAGATCTCTCACCGGGAGTACCATGAGCCCCACAAAGTGAGGAGCGGGTGTATCAGGGCAATGCAATGGCCTCTCAAAGTCAAAGCCACTCATCCAAGTGTCATCTGCTCATCAAGCATGAGCGTGTCTGACACTGAGCATCAATGATTTGTCAACTCTGATTGCGCTAGAATTAGCTGCATCCTCATTCCGCTATCTTTGCAATTTTTGCGCCATGATGTCGCAAGAAAGCTGGTTGCGCTACTGTAAGCTGCATCCTCATTCCAATAACTCTGCAATATCTGCGCCATGGTGTCGCAAGAGAGCTGAAACAAGATAGTCTGGGCTGATGACAGCCTCGGGCCTGCCTGAATGGCTTCGCAGTGGGAATGTCCAACCTGCTTATGCCGAGCCTGTACCATTGATGTTTCCGTTGACGCCCTTGGGGTAGAAGGCTGAGGGCTTTGCTGCGCTGCCTCCGTAGACAATGTTCAGCACCTGCACAGGCCAGGATGCAGCGTCAGGGCAAGTAGGAAACCCCTGACCAGCTCTTCAAGGCCTGGTCGCCGCAGATTGGACAATGCTGGTGCAGCATTGGCATCACCAGTGCACACACCAACTTCAAGGCATGCATAAGCAGCCTGTGAAGTTCCTTCTTTGAGCACGAGAGGGGTCCCGCAACCTGCTGTAGCAACATGCACTGGTACAGGGTCTTCATGCAAGTCTTCATGCAAAGAGCAGTCAAAGCACTTACCTCAGTTGGTGTGCGTGCGTACACCAGAGAGTTACTGTCAGTGGGCACCAGGTTGGCGGAGTAAGGAGTGTTCTTGACTCCGTTTGCCTTGGGGGATGTGATGCCCGCGTCCTTGCCACCACCCACAGTTGAGCGGAGGTCGGAGATTTTCTGCAGCAGCCAAATAGTGTGTTGAGCCGTCGGCATGCATGTCAGCGCAGGCAGAGAAAATCCGCATGTAGGTTTGTTTGATGTTGCCATGTTGCCTAAATGCTACATCCTCCTTGATCTACATGCACATACCGCCAAGCATATCAATGCCGGTAAAAGCATGTCTAAATCAAGCCTGAAGGCATGACACTGCACTGGTAGGCCGAGCCTGCCTTTTACTACTCTTACTGGACTTGAGTGTATGCACTCACTGCAAGAATTTCATGCAGAAGTCTGGTCTGGATGAAGGTGCTTTAGTTGGTTCAAGGTATTAGGGGTGCAGACCTGGGCGAAGTCGACGGTCTGGAGCCCATACGGCTTGACTGTGTCATAGCCCATCTGGTAGAGCATGGTGCGGACGATGCCTCCATGGTACGCCTCCGTGGCCATGATGCTGGCAGCTGCACCCAGGTTGCTCTTTGAGGAGATGAGAGGTGCTGCGCCATTGTAGGCGGTCACGCCAACATCCTCCAGGGTGTAGGCCGCTGCGCGCACAGAGAATCATCTGTACTTGTGCAGACATTGACGGTAAGGCAATTGACAAAAACAACCACAAACGTGGGCCAATTGAGCAAGAGTTCTCAGCAGAATGCTTCAGACGGCCAATAGAGTGATCTAGCTTTGCATCGTATGGCTTTCCTTTGCAGATTGAATGCCACTGTTCAGCCCTAACCCAGTGAAGAACACCAAAGAGCATCATGTCAGGGGGGACTAGCAGATTGCAGGGCTTTCCTATACATGGTGGAAAATGGCAGGGCTGGCTGGAGGGCTGTCATGAAGCGTCTGATGCACAGCACCTGACTTGCGAATTGGCTCAATGAAACAGTGAAAATGAATTGTGAAGAGGTGACGGGGCTCACCAAGGAGGAAGTCCAGGTCGTTGTCGTAGGCAGAGAAGCTCATGTTCATGTTTGCGGGGCCAAGCGCAGCCTTCATGATGGCGGCAAATGCTGGGCCGACGTCGATCTGAGGGCATGGAACTGCAGCGGAGCCCAGCGCCATTCTCAGGAAGGCAACCTGCATATCAGACCGGTTGTCAAGCCCCAGAAGCTTCAGAGCACGCACTAGCCTGACATCTACCACTACTCCGAGAAAGAGCCAGTTGCCCTCAACAGACTGAAACACGTTTATGCTTGGCTGCACAGACTCAGAAGTTGCGCTAGCCTGACCATGCAGAATAAGGGTGCAACCCATCACCAGGCCAAATGGGAGGTCAGTAACGACAGAGTATGATCAGGAAGCGTAGTGCAAGGATGAAGTACGCATGAGATCCGACAGCACCCACTTTATTTTATGAAAATGATTGACTGCTTTGCATGACAGGCATGCTAGCTTTGTGAGTAGCTGCATGAACGCCAGTACAGTATTGGAGGGACGACACTCACATGGTTGATCTCATCCTTGGCAATCTCGTTGGCGTAGTTCTGGACTTTGCTGCTCAGCTTTGCCTGCATTCCTCCGGTGGCCATTGGGCCATTTCCACGCAGTGTGGAGTTGAGGCCGCTGCCGTAAGCTGCGTAGGAGTAGAAGGTAGCCTCCAGGCACTCCAGGTTCCTGCATGTCACCAGAAGCCATACTAAGAAACAATGCGCAGCCAATATGCAGACGCAACAGGCATGCACACCAGCGAAGTGTCCAGTAAAACAGCGCACAAGGTCCCAACATAAGATTTCCCAGGATATGCATGCAGCATGCTTGAGAGCCTGATACTATCATGAGCTGCAGAGAACAGTAGAACACACTACACGGCAAAAGCACTACCTGCATCCGCTTCTAAGGCACTCTGCATCAGCTGTTGCTTACAAAAGGGCCTACTATAGAATGCACATGTATAGAAGATCATCAGTTCTGTGAGCTGCTAAGAACAGCAACGTACACTGCACAGGAGGGTTCCGACAACAGGCACGTAGTTACAACCGGATGATGAGATATATGCCAGAACTCACAGTGCGAAGTTGAGAATGTCGGCATCGGTGATCGCCTGAATGGGCGCGGCAAGTGCCAGAGCTGCCAGCGCCGTGACAACGAAAAGCTGGATGCGACCCATGGTGCCTGAAACCTGCGCATTCAGAGAGTCTCCTTCACGCCCTGCGCTATGGATACAGCTCTACAAGGACTGGCAACCTAGACAGCCCCGCTTGTCATTGCTATGACGACGCGTTGACAAGCCCGACTCCCGAGAGGCGTTGACATGCGCGATTCCCGAGAGACATTCCACACCAAATTCGGGCGTTAAAGCTTCGAACAGGCGGCAGATGAGGATGCAAAGACATTCCGCCTCACGCGCATAGGCCTAGGCTGATCATTCAGGTTGGATCACTTTTTCGGTGTCATCGGGATGTCCGGTGCACCTCGCTTGCAAGCCGCCTCTGATGCTCAGGCTGTGCAGTAAAGGACACCGATAGGATAGTGGCAACAGCTTCACTATGAAGGGCAGGCTTTGTCTGCAGCCTTGCCTTCCTACTCGTCAAACCAAGCGAGGCAAGAACCCTCGGGATGACAAAGGAGCTAGGACGTACCGAGTGTACTACAGCTGGTACGCTTCAACAGCCTCTGTAGCGTCCCGAATGCGATGGGCGTAGCTGGTAAAAATTCTGGAAGCGATGACGGTTGAATGCTCAACGATGTTCGAGGCAAACACTGATGGCGCGTCTGCAGGAAGCTATGAGGCCTATCCTGGGAAGCTGCAGGCGGCCACGTGAGCTTACGTAGTACTAGGAGGGTTACTAACATTCCCTGGCTTAAAAATCAATCTCGTCGCCTAGAGCTAGTCAGTGGAAAGGCCAGGGGACCTCCTGCTTGAGATGCTCCTCGAAAATCATATACAAGAGAAAGAACAGAGTGATCATCTTTTATACTTGCAATCGCCCCCAGAAATTTTGCTGCCTCTGCTCAGTCCCACGAACGGACTTTCATGGACGATACAAAGCGGTGCGATCAAATACCTGTGAACATTTCCTACACAGCACTGTGATTTGTTTATAGCTGCCGGCTCATAGGTACACCCAAGTCATTTCAGCCCTTTGGCAGCATGAATAGGACACAGCTTGTCACTGCAGCCCAGCTCGATTGTAGACATAGAGGTTGCGCTCTTGGTGCAGTCCGTTACAGTGGAGAACATCCCAGCCTTGTGCATAAACGGCATCAGCTTCTAAAGGCATGCATCACCTGCTAGCAAGGCTTGCACTACCCTGCTTAAGAGCCGCACAGCCCCTCATGCTTGAGTACTACTAGTAGTCTGCTCATCACAACTTGATCATTGTCTGCAGAAGTATGGTGTTGCAAGGGCACACAGTATACATGCTTGACGCAACAAGCTCTCTGTACGCTTCTAGCCTGTCACAGAGTATCGGTATAGTGTGATATAATGACTTGAGAGCAGACAAGGCTTAACATGCAGCCTGATGTTATGGCTTTTTCCTATCATGCAGTGCCCTGAAGGTGACTATCTCATGCATGACTTGTCCAATGTTTCTCTGCAAGACTAGGCAGCGCTTGAGGTGGCCTCTTCTAGTGCGGGCATAACCCCACTGCTAGGAATCTTGAATGGGAAGAGGGTAAAGCCAGGGCCTGCAGGTTGTCCCGGGGAGTAGGGATCCGGCGCATATGACCCATGGAACGGATAGGCAATATAGCTGCCGCCTGCCGCTGAAGGGTAGGCATCCCGCTGCAGGGGCGCAGACCATGGGGTCTTAACATGGCTTGTGGCAAGCGCTGAAGGGCACTCGTCCGGCTGGAGGGGCGCATACTGCATGTTGCTGGCATGGTATGCTGATTGGGTGTTGTGTGCTTCATCATAGGCGCTGTCAATTTCTGAGTTGGCATCTACACCAACATAGGACCCGGATGTGCTCCTAGACGGACACACATCCGGCTGTAGGGGCGCTGAACGTGGGGTGTTGGCAGGGGTTGCGGTCTGGGCACTGAAGATTTCGTTGTAGGCACTGTCTGCATCGGCTTCTACATCATTGTAGGAGCTGGATGTGCTCCCAAAGGGCCCAGGGCTGGGAGGAACCTCGAACGGTAAGAGGGCAAAGGCAGGGGCTCCAGGTTCTTCCTGGGAGTAGGGATCCAGCGCATGTGAGCCATGAAGCGGGTAGTCATCCTGAAGGGACACAGACTGCGCTATGCCGGCGTAGTATGCTGACTGGGCGTTGTAGGCTTCGTCGTAGTGGCTGTCACTGAGGGCATCTTCATCAGTGTAGGAGCCAAATGTGCTCCTGGGGTGCCTAGGGCTGTCAAGGTTGAGCTCTTGCAGAGCGGTGAGCGTCTCTTGCTGAGGGATGGGCTTCTCTTGCTGGGGCATGGGCGTCTTCTGCCTCTTACTGGGCACCTGCATTGAGAACACCTTCAGTTCACATCTGGAGGTGCTGACAATCTGAGAGTGTAATGGCTCAGAGAGTGCATGCAAGTTGAGTTCATACATGGCACGAGGTGGCTTCCGAGACAACACTCTCAATGGCGCGCTGTAGAGCAGGGCTGCACTGATGTTATAAGAGCGTGGAGGGCAGGAAGGCTCATTGGGCAGGTTACAAGAGGCTTGCCTGCCGCTGCGCTTCAATGACCGTGCTTTCGATCAAGAAAGCAATTTGTTGCTCTTTCATCTCGCGCAATCTGCAGAGTCTGCCATGCTCCCAGAACAATAGCTGGCCATACTCGGGATGAGTCGCAAACGAGACTTGAGCCATCTCGTCCTTGACGTTTCTGATGGCCACCTCCAGTACGTCGGCCTCTTTCTGCGCCCTTTGAAGCATGCCTGCAGGACCAGGTGGGAGTCAGTATAGGGACCTCGCCTGCGGAAAGGCCAGCTGCTCCCGATGCCGCAAAGTAGATGCATCACTTCAGCGGTCTACGTGCGGCTTAGCAATGTAGATTCTGGCACGACCTCAAGTTGCGCAATGTTGAAGGCCATCATGCGGCTGTCATGCAGGGGAGACACCATGATCCCCCACACTTCTGCTTTACAATACCAGCCCAAGAGTATCACAGTATATCACCATGATCATGGGGAGACGTGCGACTACCTATGGGTGTCATGTCGATCTCAGCTCTCGTCTCGGACATGCCGCTTCGGAATGGTCGCTTTTCTCTGCGGGGGTCTCGCTCGATGGCTACCGGCGCAGCGAGGTTTATATGGCTGAAAGTGAGCTGATGAATATATCGCAGTGCTCACAAGTGCCAGAAGCTTGCCGTGACAGCTCCCGTGAATCTGGCCTGGGCAGCTGCCCGAAGGCCGAAAAGGCCGTTCATCGGGCAGCGACGAATCGCGCGAGCTTGGAAGACGGAGTATCCGATCCGGCCAATGATCCAACTTGCTTGACACTTCAGGCGCGTTGGCTTTGGCGAAAGGTCGCTAGGGGTGTAAGCCTGGTGGCGCAAGCATTTGTTTGCGACTCAGGGGGCTGGGTCAGTACAGATGATAAAAGCATGAGGCTTCAGGGTGAGGGGTATTGGCACCCGCACTTGCAGGCATCGAAGAAACTGGTGATACGGGCTAAAACTCTAAAGTAGTCTATCTGCTTATTTAGCTGCGGGCATCATTCAGCCAGGCTTGCCCTCCGTTACATACGACCGACGCAGAACCCGCGCGTGAAGGTACGCTCTCCTTCAGTGCCCATCGTGATGCAATCACACTTTACAACTTGCTTGTCAGCGACCACAGCCGTTGCCCGCTTCTGATTCCTGCCATGCCTAGAGAAGTACAACATTCTCTTGCAGGGCCTGAGGGCGCCTACTCTTGGCATGAGCTAAGCCCAGAATAGGACAAATGAATAGAGAAACTTTCAAGCGAGACATTAGAATCATCGGGGGCCAGAGGGAAGGCCCCTCCCTGCGTGAGTCATCTCTGCGCTCGAGCTATGTCAACCCCCTCAGCGACACTAACGACCTCCCCGACAATAGCCAGCCCAGCTCCTACATGCAGCGTTCCACATCACCCGTGGCAAGCCCCTGCAATTATCCACTGATGTATCTGGGCAGGATTCTGCACTCTCTACACCCAAGCACCCCATTCAGATGTGCCAGCTGCATGTCTCATGGCTGCCAAACCTGCAGCACGCTGGCACCGCTGCTAGACTTGTTAGTTGCATGACAACTCCATGTTAAAGATGGTGCCTCTGTCACCCGGGGAGTGACAGGTGAGATAAGGAACGCTCCACCATTGCTCCTCTCAGAAATTGTACAGGCCCGCGTAATGCTCTGTGATGCGCGCAGAGGCTGCCAAGGAGGCCAACACTCAGGGGCCCTGGACAGGGACAACATGCAGAGGATGGGCTGTCTGTGAACACCACGCCTTCTGGAAGCATCGACAGCGCCACACAGGACCGCCAGAGGAGCGCTGCATCCTCTGTTTCCAGCGGGAGGGGCTTTGAACCCTTGAGGCAGCAGCCATGGGCTGATGACCGCATAGACATGACCCCTCTCGGCCTGGTGAGCCCCTCACCAAGCCTGTGCACTAAGCATCACATCTAAGCTCAGGCTCTGATATCCGCATCTTCCGTGCCTCTCATCTCCCCTTTCTGAATGCCCATGTTCCCCTCCACTGCTGGTTCATATCCTAAACACAGCTGTGCCACCACCTTCAAAGTTGCTTGAAATTGACATGTGTCTGTTGCGCTTGTATATGTAATCAGGTGATACCGTACAAGGATTGAGGGTCAGAACATCACAAACTGTCAAGCATGTGGCATGCAGGGACAGTCTGCGCCCTGGCCGGAGATTCCTCTGTCGCCTATGGCAAGAGGCGGAACAGGAGCAGCTGACCAGGACCGTTGGCATGCGCCCCAGGATCCGCGCTCTGAATCCCTGAGCGCTGATGAGGACGGCAGCGAGCACAGCGATCCTGCCCATGCAACTAACCCTCGGACCCCTGTGAGCGCCTGACACACCAGAGCCCCTGTGCCTTACATACCTACTCTGCATCCATGTGCTATTTGCAATGTTGACTTATGTATCCCTTTCCGCATGCACTTGGACAGACCTGAGCAAAGCTGGTCAGAATCGATGCGATTGAGATTGAGATTGAGTTGCAGGTCTTGCTTGCATATGCCAGCGGATACTGATGAGATGCAGCTTTGCAGGTGCTGGACAAGACTCCCAGCTCAATGTACGTGGACAGTGCATTGCCAGAGCAAGCAGCAGGGCCATCCAAGTGAGATGCTTCTTCACGCTCAATCCCACACTTACTCCTTGGTAGTGCAAGTATGGGATTGTAAAGTGTCCATGTGGCCCTGCCACCGTTACATTTCAACCTCTGCAGCACATCTAGATGATCTTACATGCTTGGACAGGCACTGACATGGACCAGTCATGTGTGCAGGAGTGGCAGCAATGGCCCTTGGGAAAGCCAGAGGAAAGGCGCCGGCGGCTGCCTGGCAGCTGCCTGGCACTACGCCTCCCTGGGCTTTGCAGAGCACCCCCTGCGCAAGCACCGGGAGTGGACGGGGTCTGTGGTGCCCTACAACACCCTGGAGGCACGCCACAGCCGCAGCGGCTCCCGCGCCAATGGCGACGCGTATGACGAGGAGGCTGCAGCGTTTGCTGGCCCTGTTCCGGCAAAGCGGCGGCTGTTCCCCGGATGCGGGATGATGTCGCCAGAGCAGCCTCCCAGAACGTACGGAATCTTCCATTCCTAACCAGAGTGCATGCAACAGAACACCAGACCTCAAGACTGTAATGGGAAGCCACTCAGACCTGCCAAATCCATGCTGCTATTACATCCTCATCCCTGCATGTTTGCTTTGTCCGCCAGGTTTCACAGGCCTTGTTTCATCAAGTTGTCCCCCGTCGGGCCAGCAGAAGCCTAATCTGGTGGGAATAAGAGTGTACTCCAGAGCGCAACACTCGCTTTGAGACTCACTCTACGGCTGCCAGTTGGCCTGTGCCTGCAAGGCTGGAATATCTGCACCACTTGGCTTTGCTTTTACGTACTCATTGAGAGGTGTGGAAAGGGTGCTGACGGACAAGGTGAGACGCAGTCATGCTGATGTGCAGGCTGGAGGAGCGCTATGCAAAGAACAACAAGCGCAGGCGGCTGCTGTATGCGCTGCGCCGCAGAAAGTCCTCCAACAGCTTCCGCAACCGCTGGGACTGCATCTGCAATGAGGCAAGAAGCGCTAAACCCCACTTCCTTATGCTTCCCATCTATTCACCTGCTGGTGTCCCAAGATCTTAGGATTCAGCTACAGGGGAGCGTAACTGTAGCTGCTGGTCATGAAGGTGAGGAGTGGGGTGGTCAGCAGTGCTGAGTCAAATGTGTTACCTCTGTGCCTCTTTGCACCAGGGCTTGTCACATCTGGACTCAGGGTGTAGAGCCCTGAGGCGTGGAAATGTATGCAGGTCTTCATAGCTGGGGAGCTGATGTTTGACAGATGCACCCCCTCCACCATGAAACACCACCTGCCCTGGTTCACCGCCGCCTACCTGGCGCTGCAGTTTATCACCTTCGCCTACATGGCAGGACAGTACGCCAGCTTCCTGGGAGCCAACCCTGGCATCAGCAGCTGCGGGTGAGTCTCCTCAGATGAGAACTCCGCCCCTGACTGCTGTTGCCTGGGACTCTAGGCTTGGGCACTGGCATGCATTTCTCTGAATTCTGTGCCTCATCTTAAAAGTTATGTCTGTTGCTTGTGAGTGTGCTGGTGCAGCAATGTCTGAGTGAAGCAGCCACATGAATTGTGAGCCAGGGAGGCTGCATTTTCGCAGCTTGCAATGCTGTGAAAGTTGAACACACAACCATAGGCGATACTATGCTGTAAGATACTCAGCACCACATGACATGTGTGCATGCACTCGCAGAGCCTCAGACTTCGAGCCGGGACCGCATGGCATGTTCCGCTGGGTGGACACCTGGGTGCCCTGCTATGTCTTCCATCCCAGCTTCCTCACCATGTGGGGCGCCAAGTGCGTCCATTCCTTCCTGCTGCCTCAGCTAATCCTCTGTAATTTGCTGCTCCTCACTGCACGTGCTTGCCATGATGCTGCTGCGATCATGGCGGACTAGCTGCGGGAGCTCTCATGCACAATTGCACAAAGTGGCACTCATATACCCTGGCATAGCAATATGCCATGTCAGGTTATATACACATTGGACATGGCTGCTCGAGCTTGAAGACAGCCAGAGTATAGCTTGACGTGGCACATGTCTTAGGCATGGCGAATGAGTGGCGCAGTGTGGGCTCGGAATTGAGCGCTGGAGATATTTGCGCAGGTACGCGCCATTGATGCGCCAGGCGGGCAACTGGTGGCGCTGGCTGTCCTCGCTGGTAGTCCAGGACTCCTTTCCGCACCTGCTTGCCACCGCGCTGCTTTACGGAGCCCTCAGCCTGCATGTGGAGCACCGCTACGGCACGAGGCGCACTGTCCTGCTCACCGTCACAGCGGCTGTGGCGGGAAATTTCCTGGACACGCTCATCATGGTGAGAGAGGGCGCACACCTTGTTGTGAGTGCATGATGACTGAGTGCTTGCCTTACAATTGTACTCGACTCTAGCAGCACATGAGGTCACATCCTGATGATGCACCACACTGCTATCATTGTCCTGGATTTGTTCCGTCACGATCTCTAGTCGTGGAGTCATGACTGACCAGTGCAGCACTATCTTGCAGGACCCATGCGCGGTGGTGTTGGCCAGTGCTGGCTGCACCTTTGGGCTCTTTGTGCCTTTTCTCGCAGACACCGTCTTCAACTTTGACGCCATCAGGCAAGCCTCGCCTTCCCTGTGATAGACCTGAAGTCCAGCCTCTCAGCAGTCACACAGCATAGTCAGCATACCCCGCCACCCTACCTATACCCTTACACTTTGAGCTTCACATTTCCAGCTATTAAAATCCTGCTGTCAGAACCCTGTCTCCTCTCCATTCTGGTTCGGCCATCTAGGTGGCCACTCAATCGTGAGACTTGCAGGATGTCTTGACATGACTTGCTGCATGCGCAGCTACCCGGTGCTGCGGCTGCTGGGCGTGGCTGCTGCATTGGCGCTGTACATCGCTGCCGGGGTGCTAACCGGGTACCCAGGCAGACTTGTGCCCTTGGGTGCAGTGCTCGCCAGCTGCTTTCCAGGTATGACCAAACTATGCACAGATGTTCTCTGGCAAGTTCCCCCTCAGCTGCAGATATCCTGATACTGGTACAGCAGGAAAGTTGCATATAGGCAGGACAGATGATGAGATGCTGCGCTGAATGATGGACATTGAAGAGACATCACGGCATTGCTGCCGGTATGTTGTGCAAGATTTCTGCCAAGGCAGATTTATTTAACGCACTAGTACGTCTTTCAGATCTGTCGCAGGTTGCAAGCCTCTTGCTGTTGTCTCGCAGGCCTGCTGATGCTGCCGCACCTCAAGAGCGAGAAGTACGAGTGGTGGGTGCCCTACTGTGCGCTCCTCACCAGCGTAGTGCTGCTGCTGGTCGTCCCGATTGCTATCTACGCGGCCAGGTTCCCGCTGCTGAGCTGCTGAGAAGGGCCTCTCAGGGTACAGTCTCTGCAAGAGAAGGTGTCTTTGGGGTGCTCTCACACCGTCAGCAGAGTATGTCTGATGTCAGTCTTGCTTGCGGCATCTCTCCTGGAAGATTCTGTTGGAGTTTTTTGCGCCCGCCCTGAATGTAAGATACCATGCCTGGAGTTGAGAAGTTGGGCAGTACACAAGTAGCAGGCTGTACTTTCGTGATATGTCTTGTATGTATGCTCTGAGAGCGCCTGGATGCAGCAGCGTCCAGACGTACTATGTGTAAAGCGGGGTGGGCGGTGCGTGCTGTTGATACACAACACTATTGGTGCAATCCTGGCCACCAGAATGCTGCATAGAGTAGCTCTAGCTAGTTTCCGTGATAGCAGGGCTCTTCTGGAACACATGTTACCTAGAGGCCTGAACGATGAATATTTTGTTGTGATGTCAGCCTTAGCGTCTAGACGCTAGACATTACTTTGAGGTCTGTGTGCTCGCGTGAATTCCATGGTCCAGACTCTGGGAGGTCTAGATGCGGAGTATACAGTACATAGCGCGCACCTGCAGCTGCTTTTTTGGCCCTGCCAACTGGAATTACAGAGCCATGGATGAGACTGGTGCAAGCCGTACAGCAAGCCAGAAGTGCATGTACTGGCGCTGCTAGTCCATCGTATGCGAAAGGAATGTTAGAAGAAGAAGAAGAAGAAAGGAATGTTGGGACGAATTTTGGACTTTGCCGAAGCCAGCTTCATGCTCATAAAGAAGCTGGACCCGGCTGACACTGACATCTCGAAAGAACAGCGGATGCTGTCAATCTCTCTTAGACGACCCCCCTCTTATATTAAAGCTAGAAGGATATTGCTTACAGGCATTGCTCCGGGTGTTTGGACAGCACTTGTAATACATAGCTAGGTGAGCTACGCAGTTGAGGGATGGCCGAACTTCGACAACGCACCAACAAAGACACTGCAGAGGTGTGTCTTGAGCTAGCACAGCAGTATCAAGACCTTTCACACGCGAGGAAGACTCTGATTGACAAGCTGTCGCCTGCAGGTTTCTGCACCGGAAGACGACAAGAACAGGAGAAAGATAGAGCCGTGAGTCTATCGTTCACCGCAATATGCTTCTGCATCAATAGCAGTCAACAATGCACTAGCTGCAGGTATATTTCGAGAGCTCACTGTGACATTGCTGATCTCAGGGAGCCAGACTGGGGTTTCGTAGAGATTGGCAAGCTGGTGGCTATGGGACTGCTGTGGGGAGTAGTGGTGCTGGGAGTCATCCATTTGTCCATGTGGCTCGGAGCATGGTGGGACAACAACATAGGCACGCCTGGCAAGCCGGGCTGGAGGTCTCAGAAGATTTTCCAGTGACATGAACCTGAGCGATGCACAATTCCTGAACCCAGGATTTGCTGCAGTGAACAGCCCCCTGAGATATGACCCAGCTGGTCAAGCATGCAGCAGAGCCCACGCAGTGGCAGCATGTTGTATGCGACTCTGGTGCAGACGACTCACATGGAACAGAGAAACTTACCCAGAGCAAAGCGCTGAGCTGCAGTGATCCCTCAGTGCGCCTCGAAGCGCTTACATACATGTGCATGAGGAAGACTCTCCAGGCGGGAGCAAAATCAACCCCTTGAATAAGGTTGCAACCGCTCCCAAGACAGCAGGTAGAGGCAGGCATGAATTGGGGTTTGACTATGTGTGACGTGGCACAAGCAAGGCTGTTGACTCCTGCGTATATCTGAGGTTTACTTGTGTAACTATTGATGGCTGGCAGGCCCAAGACCACATGATCTGGCAGTGAACATGAGCTGCAGCGCACTTTGCCTACAGCACTGAGAGCCCAACTGCAGGCAAGATGATGTCTCACAAAGGCAGTTATGTATGCTGCAATCTCAATACTGCATGCGCTTCTGACAGGTCACCAAATCCTTCTCTGGGAACAAGCTTGTGTTGTCAGAGTGAAAAAGCAATCCTCAGGTAATCACAACAGGAGGCCGCACAACCAATGATAGCGAGCAAGCCGTCTACATGTGTCGTCCACTGGACAGTCAACCCCAGGCCTGCCATCCTTGGTGGTGAAGTCGCAGCAGCAGCCACATCAGGCAACAGCTACAGGGGGCCGCACGAGCACAGGCAGCGACCACACTATCTGTTCTGGGGTGGATCCGCTGGATAGCCAGCCCGCAGGCTTGGCGGCTGAGGTGGTAAACTCAAAGCGCAGCACCCAGCGCAGCGCCACCAGGTGTGTTGCGAAGGACGCCGGCGCATCCAGCGGTAGCGAGAACATGAAGTGAGTCAGCACCAGGTCTGATGTCACCTCCACATGCTCGTCCCATACCTGCATCAACGCACAAGCAACCGTCAGCCAGTGATGCTGTGTGTAGCAGGCAGAGGCCATGGCACAGCACCATCTGTGCAGTATGGAAAGATGTCACTTCCATGCTGACACTGCTCTCATCAAGGCAAGGTCAGAGCCGCTGTACCTTTCGGATAGCGCCATTCTGCAGCCTTGCGCTTTTGCTGGACTGAAAGCCCTCGCTAATGACCTCCTCTGTCTCTAGTAGCACTGAGACCTGCGCCACAATGATCACACTCACCCCTGCAATCTGCTGAGACTTCTTTTCACAAATGATGCACGGGCATACAGGTCAGTAGTGACCTGCAGAGGTACTGCTGAGCACAGAGCCTTAACTCATGGCCAGGGCAAGCATGCTTATGTCTGAAACACGCCATAAGCTAGAAACAAGCCAACTCTGTAAGTGCCTCACTCTAGCACCAAAATACCTGTGACAGGATGCTTCCACTCTGCTGCTTGCTTAGCGACATGCCCTGGGCAGTGCTTCGATGATCTCGTTGGCAAATCTACAGGGGTGGCGCTGGGGTGCTGAGACGCCCACCTGTATACACTTTGGAGTGCCAGAGCCCGAGGCAATCTGGGATGCTCGGAAGTCAAACGTCCCGGCAAGCACGGATCCCAGCACCAGCGGCCCGTCCAGCGGGGCATGCAGCGCCACTCGCACCAATGCTGCATCCCCCAGCTGCACAGCAGGGCATTCCACATCCAATAAATTTGAGTGTTTACATCGCCGTCTGATGGGCCTGGCCTCACGTTTGCGATTGCCTACCCTAGACGTGACTCTTCAACAGTCATGATACGAAAGCAGTCTGGACATTGCTGTCCTGTCAGCAACACTCACTGTTGGCGCCACTGCATGCACGTCATAGCAGGGCCATCACATGCATCCGTAGAAGGGACTGCGCATGGGCAGTCATGGACTGCACATGTACAATGCATGACACAGTCAGCAGGGCATCTGCAGAGGGCTCACTCGGAGGTTGTAGGACCGGAGGACTGCATCACTTCCTGCGTGCGGGGACGTCAGGCTGTTCTGGCGCCCCGCTGTCATGCCGGAGCGCGCCGAGCGTGACGCGCTGCTGGCTGTGTGCGCCATGTCTAGGTCGTCTATGTCTCCTCCTGGGTTCAGAGACAGCTGCAAAGGCACAGCATGCCCTGTCAGTCACGACTTTGCTGGTTGTTATTGGTTTCACCGGGCCTATTGAATCGCTCAACCCATTACCATGCGTCTTCACCACAGCATCGTGTCCTTTGCATCATTGATGGTCTTTTGGGGGGCATTTGGGCATCATTGTGCTGCCTCAGAGGACACTGTCACATCTGCAGCATGTGAAGCTACAATGTCCAAATCCACTACGGAGCTTTTGCCCCATGGGGACTCCATAGAGGATCTCTGAATTGCCTGCTCCCTGGGCATGCCTTCGTGGCTTTAAGGGAGTGCTGTGCAGGGCCAGGCTGTGGGTTCTCCTATCAGTCAACTCATTGGGCATACCTCGGAGAAAGGCGTGGGTGTGTCCTCCTCCAGTGTGGTGAGCCGCTGCTTATGCTGGTCCTGCAGCTGCGGCTGCGGCTGCTGCTGCGGCGGCTGAGCGCCACCCGCGTTCGAGGACACTCCCAGCTTGGGCGTGTGCTGCGAGGGCAGGTGGTCTATGGAGGTCAGGAAGGCCGGCTGCCAGAGCTGCTCCCCGGCCTGCAGGAAGGTGAAGCTGTGCTGCCTGCCCGCCCGCGCCTTGTCTGCATCCGCCAGCTCCTGCATGCATGACAGGTGCTGTCAGAGGGACAGTCCATGTGCGCTGGTGGTAGGACAGGTCGTCTATGGAGGTCAGTATTGCCGGCTCCTCTGCCTGCCCGCGCCTTGTCAGCATCTACCACCTCCTGCATGTCCCCTTGTGATATTCAAATGGTGGCATGATGGGTTGCGTCAAGCTGCCATGCAGATGCCGGAAGCTGACATTGGCGCCTCTGGAAGCACTGCACAGCTAGAACATCTGGCAACTTGCAAGGGGAGATTACCTGGAAGTCCACCCCTACATCTCTGATTGCATAGCCCAGCTGATAGGGCACAGCAGGCAGAGCAGCCTCCTCCCCCGCAGCAACCAAGCACGATGCACCTCTCAATCCAGACGCATCCTGCGGCCACACCCAGGGTTGCTTCAATTTCTGATGGGCAAGATGTCCTGCCTGAAATAGTCCCTTGTGACTGGGGTCCACATCACCCAAGGGCTCCATTGCGCAGCACTGCAGCCTCTCAATTGTCAATGTTGGGGTGCTGAGAACTCCCAAGATGTCATGGTCAGACACCTTTGGTCTTCCCCCAGCACCCCAATACGACACAGCTCAAGGGGCTACCTAGCATGCCACGATGACCAAAACACTGATCTGCCAGCCAGCTGCAGCTCTGCGCCATGTCCTGTACATGATGCACTGCCAGTCTGCAGAAGCAGCGAAGGCTTACTGTTGGCGGCCACAGATGTACCACAGCCAGAGCCTCAGTGGTCTGCCACCGGCTGGGGGCCTTCAACTCGTTTGCCACCACCGCGGACTCGACCTGAGCCATGCTGCTGGCAAAGCTGCTGTTGGCCCACCCCGAAGGACCTCCTGCAATGACAAGGCATAATTAGGATGAGCTGTTATGCCTGTGTAAGAACAGTAGCTTCAGCCTGCCCAGCAACTCTCCAGGTGTCTCAGACTTGGTCTTGCAAGGCCTCCAGTCTAGTGGTGTGCATGTGTCTTGTCCTCGCTAGTATTAGATATGTACTGGGCGTGCATCAGTGGGATGCCATGTTCCACTGCTGTATTTTGAAAACACATCAGATGCTGCATGCAAACATGACACATGATGTTCCTCTGCTTCGGAAGGGGTGTCGCAAAGCACACGGACAGCATGTGTCATGCTTGCAGATCCATCCAGCACTCATGCCAGAGTCAAACTAGAATCCAAGTGCTCGGGCCAGACCTGCGTCGCTGGAGGATGCTTGGTCTGCAGCAGCGGCACTAGCAAAGGGGTTTGCGACCTCTGAAGCCTCTGCCAGGGATGCTGACGAGGACAGGGGCATTGACGTCGAGGGCGTGAAGGGCTTCGGGGGAGCAAACTGGGCTGTTGCCTGCAGCGTGTACACGTAGCGCACCGCCACTCCCTTGAAGCTCGGTGGCAGGGTTTTGGGCAGGCGAAACCTGAAGACAAGAAGCAGCTCTGTTGTCAGAACATGCAAGGCTACCATGCGTCATGTACCCAGCAGAGTCATGCAACTGAGGAAGGTGTTGCACAGCCAGAAGCAGGTATGACGCCTGGCAGTGCTCAGCTCCTGATGCTGTGAGACTATTGAACCTTAAATCCCATTACATCCCGCACATGCTGCGGCAGTTGCCATATGAGGTGCAACGAGCAGGAGTAAATCAGTCCCGCACATGTTGCGGCAACAGCCGGATGAGTGTGCATTGAGCAGGATTACAAGGGTAGGACTGGTGGCATGAATAGGCAGGATGTGCACCTTACTAGCCACACGCGGGACTCTCCCAGCATCAGGGTGTAGTCCTGCATGACGAGGCGCGCTGGAGGGGTCTCCACAACTGGTCTGACCTCTCGCTTTCCGTCCCTGGTCACAGGAGCCCGTGACGGTGCGTATAAGGAGGCTATCCAAGATCTATCGATGCGCTCAGTGCCTCTAAAGTCCACGTTGACGCCTGCCAACTCAAGGGGCCCCGCTGAGACATCGCCTGAGCTGGCGAGATTCTTCACCTGCAGTGAAAATGTTGTCACTGCGATGCCGACCACTACATCAAAACTTCATCTGTCTCTCTGAGTGCGAGAACTGGCAGCAGGCTGTGGCCTAGCAACGTTGAGGCTCTTGATGGACAGTTTAATGCCTCACCTCCAAGGTCGCCGTAAGGACATCTCCCGGGCAGAAGGAGGGCCTGGTCGGTACCAGGTGCAGGACGATGGGCATCGAGCCCTGTCCAATGCCTCCAGAGTGTTGTCTCACATGGGTCCACGCTCAGTGGGCAACACTTTCACCATGAGCTGTGTCCCCCCCACGGCTCTTGAGATACAAGAAAGCCCCCCGAAGAGCCGTTTTACTGCATGCGTGAGGTGAGGACTCTGGGCAAGGCTTAGTAGGGGCTGTCTTACCACTGTACCAGACTGTAATGTATGAACTGCGGAAGTAATGCGACAGGAGCGGACTAAGCCTTCCTTGTGGATGCTCTGTATATCTTGCAGCATCAATAAGAGCTTTATGCTCATATAAATGCAGACTGACTCCCCACATCTCAATGCTTGCACGAGGCAAAATGACTAACATGCAAGGATACGCACTCCTTCAGTTTGTACACTTCACGGACAGCTACACTCAGAATTTCCCAAGAGTGGTTTGCTTGTCGGTCTATCAGAGGAGAGAACTCTCAAAGCGTATTCACGGACACCTATATAGAAGGATAACAGTGGCGAGAACCCAGGGACGTGTACCGGTGGAAAGAGGTGTTGTGACAAACTGGAGAGCCGCACGCCCTAAACGCTGTTGCGCCCCAAGGTCAGCCAGCGCTTTGGATCAACATGTGCCTATAATAACGGAAGGCTGACAGCAGGGGCTTTGCAGTATCAACGGAAGCTTCTGCGAAAGGCTGCAACCCTGCTCAAAACTCATGTCCCTGTATGCGTTGGGGCCATACAACCCGGAACGCTTGGCATAACTAATTTGATAGGGCCTGTCAGACTCCAGGCGAGCAGGACGGACGCAGCAGGCCCCCAGCTACACTTAGCCTGACCAGCAAGCTCATGCAGCATGGGTGCTGCCTTTCACTTGAGGGTGCTGCTGCTTCACAGGCGAGTTGAAAGGCAGCTACGAGTGGCAGGGAGCCGATCACAGACTGCGCAGGCCCTGCTGGGACGCCGGAATGAGGGCTTCAGGGGCTTTGCCAGCAGGAGGGCTCATAGCTCTTCTGGTAGCCTTGGCACTTAGTGGACAGGTGCACACCTGCTCAGGCTGTCATCAGTGACAAGATGTCAGCCGGCAGAGCATGCAGTGATAAGAGAACTCACGCTTCAAATGTCCGCGCAAACCGCCCAAGGACGCCTGCATGTCTAAAGGTGTCAGACGAGCATAAGGACCAGCATGCATGTAGCAACAGCGATGTATGGGCTGCAGACACAAGTATGCTGCTGCTGTATTTTGCAGCTAATGATGATGGGCAGAGGTGGATGACTGCCTCATTCACGAGGCAGATTCAGATTGGTTTGTAGTCGATCGGGTCGCTCATGTGGGTGTCCTGAATAGGAATAGGAGACAGTTAAAACCCAGATCCAGGCTCTCATGGGCTCACGCAAGCTTCAGCAAACTACAGAGCCCGGTATCAGTCATGTGCTTCCATTCTGGCCAATCCAGATTCGACTGTGTGCCAGACATCTCATACAGCCAATCCTTGTGCTCAGAGACACCTGGCATGCTTGCGCAGGTCCAGCAGACAGAGGCGCTTGGAATCGACCCCATTGTGGACTACATCTTCCCGATCTGGCCCTCGCTCAATTGCTTCAACCCTGCGCGCACGGACAACAGCACCATCACGCCCAGCGCCGGCTTCACCAACTACTACAACGCCGTGCAGAGCAAGGCCAACCAGTTCATTACCACCGGCCTCTTCTTCACAGCACAGTGCGTACCTGCTTCTGAAGCTAGCAGGGATCCCTCCACAAATTGTAAGGCTGAGCAGACAAAGTCCTGCAGTGCAGATAGCTCCTTGTGGAAGTGCAGTGAAAATGAGGAACAGCGCAGTGTTGAGGGCTGGAAAGAGTATGCGGTGTCTGCTGAATAGATAATGTTCTCTGTAACAGATGACTGTTGAAAGGCTGATGTATCTGTAAGGCAGCTCCCCCTGTGTGGGCACTGCGCATTGCAGTCTGCCCCTGAGCGCAGGTCATCAGGATGGCCGGGCTGCTCCTACAGAGGCTTACCTGACAACTGACATTGTCATCATTACACCGCCCTTGAACTTGACTCAGTGTGCTGTGGTGCAGATGCAAGGCGAGCCTTATCCTGCATGGGATCATGGAGTGCTACTTTGTCTTTGACCGCCAGTATACTGTGGTGCAGGTGCAAGGCGAGCTTCATCCTGCATGGGATTGTGGAGTGCTACTTTGTCTTTGACCGCACCTCCTACCGGACAGGACTAGACACGCTGAAGAACACAGAGCCCTACCCGGGAGTCTCCCTCAACTTCTGCGCGCTGCAGCTGGATGGGGGTCCCATCAAGACCTCCACCATCTGCTTTGACAACTCGGGGATTGACCCCAACCACCCCTACGTCATCGCCAAGGTAGGCACCAGCCCCGTGCATCCTGCATTGTTTCATGATCCATATCTCAATACAGCATGCTGGCCCGTTCGCATGCCCTGGAATGAAACCTCACCTTGTTAACAGTCCTGTTCCTGGAAGGGACCTGCCTGGGTGATGAGCGCTCAGCCCCAAGGCCAGACTGCGCCAGAAGGACAGAGCCTATCAAGGCCACAGACATGGTCCTTGACCCATTGCATCTCTGCCTGGATATTCATGGTATGAGAACCATCAGGTCCTGGCCCCTGAACTTACCCCAATACCTGCAGGTTGAGACGCCTGGGCCGCAGTACAACCTGTTTGTGGTGCTGTTTGGCGCCAGCGTGCACGATGCAGACTCAGTGCCGCCACAGGACTACACCATCGCCTACACATGCGCCTTCGTGTAGTCTGCATCCTACTGCTGACGCCAGCAGGGGGCCAGAGAGCTTGGCAGCGAGTGCAGTGACCTGTTGTGACTGTGGCAAGTTCAGTCCATTGCAGTTTCTGCTGGCTCGAGTCGTGAGGGTGCTGGTATTAGCTGTCGGGTCTTGCAACGTGGTCTGGGTACTCTGCTGGTCTAGAGCAGGCTTGGGGTCTAATCCCAGGGGCCACTGAAGGTGAGAGGTGGCAGTGTTACGTCATTGTGACATGTTCAGCGCTGTGCCAGCTGGACACAGTCTGGATTATTCCCTGATGACGCTGCTGGCAGAGCCCTAGAGGGTAATGCAGTGGTGGAGGCGTCTCAGGAGAAGGATCAAGACAGTGCACTCTAATAACAGGGCGCTCAAGACACCTAGCAGGGAAGCGCGCTTGCATTTGCGCGCTTGCATGAGAGGCAGGAGATTGCGCAATGGTTTCAAGAACAGCTGTGGAGAGCCAATGAGATTAAACCAATTTTAAGTCTGGTCACAGACATCGCCTTCATGAATTTATGGCTATGAAGTATCCAGGCAGATGTCACTCATTCTACATATACAGCGACATATCATTGCTGACTCCTGTACAGATTCTCCTTCATTGCACTGTCACCCCACATATGATAAGCTTAACATCCTTGATGAACTCATTGTACAATGTGCACACAGCTTTGAAAACACGCTAAAACAGGCAACATTGCTGATGCATGGCATGCATTTGCCTGGCACTTTCAGCATAGCTTTTTGACTTCACATCTCCTGAATGTCTGATTCTTGAGGCTTACATCCGTGCAAGTACCCACACGGGCAGTCTTGACCGAAACACAATTCCTAATGCTGATGGCAAGAAGTGCCTCGTATCTAGATGGCAAAGCTTGAGCCAAACAGTTCCTACAGTGTACATTACTGCGAGGTGCTGAGACAATACTTCACAAGGACCTCAGCTGTTCTTGACCACAGCTCTAGCTGTGAATTGCTGAACTATGTCAACCAAATGCTGCAAGGCTGCAGCTTCCAACTTCACCCTGGACTCCCGCTGTTATGGGTAACCTTGTCATCTCCTAAGTCACTTGCTGCCTGCAGCTGCAGAAGGCCGCCGCCTCATCATTCTTTCGCAGCAGCAAGTTGACAATTGAGAGCTCTGCCTGCTGGCTGTGGCACAGTGCTGACTGTTGATGCACGCGTGTCTCCCTCGCCACAGCTTGCTGGCTGTTCACTCGGTGGGAGCTCTACAGCAGCAGGCCTTGTCCATGCTCATGCTTGCCTCAATAATGCCTGTGGGCGCTAAAGCCAAGAGGAACTTGTGGGAATCAATGGGGTGGTTCAGTGGAGTGGATCAAGTGTGCACAATCTTGGCAGCAGTGATCTCTGCCAGCTCTCGCACGGTCTCCTTGGTGGGGACGCTCACGACCATAACCTTGGGGCTCATGATGGCTGCAGTGGCTGTCGTCAGCTGCTCCTTGATGGCCATGAGCAGCGCTGCAGCCAGGATGCTCTGCACGATCTTGGCGCGCATGCCCTTGTAGAATCCCAGGAAGCCTGCATACCATGACATGCGCATCAGAAGACATCATGACGCTTGAAGCTTGTACGGAAAATGGAGGACAGCAGTAGTGACTATCGTGCGCTGCTCCATGATAACTATGGGCAGCGCTGCAGCAAGGATGCTCTGCGATATTTTGGGTGTGCACGCCTCAACAGGATCCCAGGAAGCCTGCAGGTAGGCAAAATGTGCGCTGGAAGACTGGGTCACTCTGACACTAGATGAGACCAGCCGCAGCACCCTCCTCAGCAGCAGCATCAACAACAGCAGCTTCAAGAACAGCTGGCAGAGATCACCTTCGGTCTTGTAGATGCGCTCAATAGCGTCCACCGTGCCAGTGTACTTCCTGTCAGAGCTGGTGTGCTTGCCCGCGGACATCAGCCGCGACTTGACCAGCAGCAGCGGGTAGGTAACCACTGTGGCGCCTAACTTGGCCAGGGCGCTCAAGAAAAAGACATCTGCACGCACATATATCAAAGGGTTGCTGCCATGAAGTCAGGACTGCGGTATGAAAAGGCTGACAAGCCGTTACCACTCTCCAGATTTGCCAACACCCGGAATCTGTGGCTCACACCGCAGCATATAGGGCTGACCTCAGAGACAACCTGTACGCCTGTAACATCTGCCAGCAGCAGCCACTGAGCCACAACAGCAGCACATGGCTCTTCTGTACAAGCTAGCCCTGCTATGTGCGCCTGGTCAAGACACAGCCTCAATACCAGCATCCGGCTGGATAGAAAGAAGATCGCACCAGCAGGGCTGGTCCTCCTGAACTTGCCATCGTCCACGGAGAGCACTCTGCGCCAGTCCTCCAGGCGGGCGCGCAGATACTCGTACAGCATGTAGTTGACGGAGGGGTTTGAGACCATAACTATGGATGGCAGGACGCCCTTCCAGAACCCCTGCAACATGTCAACTTTCAGTCAAGTTATGTCCACCCCAGGTGATCCTGTTCGCTATGGACTGGAAGTCTCCATGCAGCTGCAATGCACATCTGAAGACCCGTACAGGCGCAGAGGTGAGCAGCCCATCTTGACATGTGTAAACCACATATGCTCTTTCAAGTCCAGACAACGAGAGGGGCAGTCTAATAACAATTCTGACTCAACATCATTGAGCTTCACTGAGGCAGTGAGGTTGCCTTTGTGTGTAATGGCTCAGTGCGCATGGTGCAGGACTTGAAATCAGCAATCGCAGTGCTGACTGTGTGAATGTCAAGAACAGATGCTGTAGGTAGAGGGAGGACAGGGGAGCAATTGCGCTGTGAACGGGACTCACCAGGATCCCCTCCTCTCTGTAGATCTCCTTGCAGATGGCCACCGGGCCTGGGGCCTTCACATGTGTCCCTGCTTCATCCGCGCGCTTCTGGTACGCCTGCAACAGCGCAGCCTCCTCACGTCTCCGCAGAAGGATCATGCACTGCGGCTCTGAATGAGCAGGGTGTATACTCCCTGCTCTCCCGCCTGCCTGATCAATAAGACTGCGACAAGGCATTACAGCAGACTACTGTGTCAGCCTCAAATGCTCTTGACAAGCAAGAGAAGTGCAAGAGCAGCTGAGTCACAGGATCACGGCAAGGTACAGCATGTGATGCTGATTGGCCTCTGCAGGCAGGAGGGGTAGGTGCGAAAGGTCACCTGCATGCGAGTTGCCACCACCCAGATGGGGTTGGTGATGAGGACGTTTGCGCAGCCAGCTAGGAACGCCACTGTCAATGAGGGCCCCACACCTATGTCCTGAATACAAGTGACAAATCGAGCTTACCAGGTGCCTGTGTGTAGCCTCATTGTCGTCAAACGCCCCAAGAGTTGCACTGATGCATGATTGGGGGAGTCCGTAAGCAACAAAGCGGGCATAGGTATATATAAATGTCTCAAGCAGTGCAAGGAGATGGCTGTACCTGGCTCTTGGTGTTCTGGAGCCTTTGCAGCCTTGCTACAAAGAACTTCCGCAACAGGGAATAGAAATAGAAATACACCGCCTGCAAGCACGTTGGAATGCAGTCATGATATCTCCAGTACAAGGATATCAACTGGCACACTTCTGTGCAAAGTCATGGGAAGATACCATAGCAGGCAAGCTAGTCAAGCCAGACGTTGTCAGGAGCGGGGGACGCCTGATAGGAGAGGCACCTGTGATACTGCTGTCCCTAGAAGGGATGCCTGCAAGCCCTGGAAGAGTCCTTGCCATCCAGACTCCCGAATGATCTGCATCAATTGCTCAAGTGTAAAATGCAGACCTCTGCAAGTCCTGCAACCTTCATGCAACTATCTGGTGACGTATGCGGACCTCTGCAATGTCCTCGAGTGTTCCCACTGCGCTGGCCTTCCCTGCCTTATGCGAAGGCAGCTGGGCTTCCAAGCGCTTTGACCTGGTGGCCTGCTGAGTGCTGACTGTCATTAGCGGATAGGTTGCAATGAGGGCAACGCATCCCGCTGCCGCCCCTGATACCGCTTCTACAGCAGCAGGTGGAGCCATGCTTGGAGTGCGATCGAGTTCTCGTCTGGCGATGTCTCTCCCGCGTTATCTTTTGTGCAATCTTTCTGAATAGAGCTGCAGGCGTTGGACAGCTTCAGGCTCTACCCACCACTTAATCAATCGCAATCCTCAATAAGGTATCCCACGAGGACTTTGTAAGGCTTGCTGCAGGTTTATCGCGCTTTTCGAGGTCTTGCACATGAAGGATGGCTATGACGCAAGGGATGAGTCAGCATACATCCCCAGCGATACTCGAGTCAAGAATAATTTTATCAGCACAGAGCCTACATAACATCATTTGATTCAGATATCGCTGCTCTGACCCAATATCTGAGATTGCCAGGGCCCTACAAGCTACTCGACCAAGCTGTAAGTGTAAACACGATGCAGCTCTCTCTTGCTGCCGATGATCAAATCAGCGGGATGGCACCGCTATTGACATGGAGGAACAGATGGTGTGCGCTGGTCGGATTCAGTGATATCGCGCGTGGTATTCTTCACCATTGGCATCTTCCGACACCTTTGTAATCAGTACTACCAATGCAGGAACGGGCAGTCTGGGCCAGACTATGCTCCGATACCACCTCCTCCGCATCCGACATACGACTTGGATGTGGTGCGCTAGCCAAGGCTCTGTCTCTCCTAAATCACGTCATCCCAGTACTATGCGCAGCACTGCAGGCAGCTTACTTTACAGAGGCTTGCAGGTCGTCAAGGCTGCGCTGGAAGAGGACTCAGCTGGCATAGGAGATGTTACAACCCTCTCCACGTGAGCTCCCGCACCCTGATCTATGGAGAGCTGCTCAGGCCTCAGGAAGTCCTGTTGCTGACCCATGAGCTTGCCTCATTGCAGGATACCGGAGTCTACTCAAGCAGTCGCCTCTTTCCTGGCTAAGGCAGATGGCGTCCTTGCTGGGCTTGCTGTTGCAGACAAGGCAAGCCGCACCACCCATATTCCTTTTTCATGCGTACGGGGCCCGGCATCTGCCAATGCTCTGGCACACCTCAGGAATGTGCATGACACTCTCAAGACATAATAGGCCTTTGGAATGCTGAAGATGTTTCACATCTGTCACATCAGATGAGGAGAGATAACAGCCAAAGCACCACCCTTTTCAAATTCTGTGATGCTGCATTGTGATTTTCATGAGCATAATTAAGCTAAGAGCCATGCAGGTTTTTGAGCTGGTCGATCCGGAGCTTTCTGTGCAATGGACGCAAAGGGACGGGGACAGAGTCAGCAAAGGAGCATTCTTTGGCGAGGTTCGCGGCAGCGCCAGGAGCATTCTCACTGCAGAGCGCATCGCCCTGAACTTCATGCAGCGCATGTCCGGCATAGCTACCGCCACACGGGAGATGGTAGAGGCTGTTCAGGTGACAACCTCAGCCATCTGACGCCATGTCTGAAGTCTGCCCCGCCCTGCTATACTGGAGGCTGCTTGAGTTGCAGTAGCAACAGGCATGCACTGTACGTCTGGCCAAGCCACATGTGAGATGGTGGTGGAGGCTGTTCAGGCAAGAGCTCTTGAACTCCCGAAGCCAAGTCTGGAAAAGCCATGCCTTCCTCCACACTAAAGGCTACTCAGATTGGATTCCTAATGAGCATGCAGTGCATGTCTGGCCTAGCCACAGCAGCATGGGGACTGCTCTACACTTCCCGGGAAAAGGCGCTGATATGCTATTGTAGCGCAGGGTTCAAAGTCAAAAATTTTGGAAACCAGAAAGACGGCACCAGGGCTGAGGGTGCTGGACAAGTGGGCAGTACTGATTGGCGGGGGCGTCAACCACAGGATTGGGCTTTTCGACATGGTCATGATCAAGAACAACCACATTGCAGCAGCTGGCAGCATCGAGAAGGCTGTCCGGTGCACACAGGCAAGAATATGGTCTGAGCTGTGCTGAGCTGTGAAGGCTTCATGTGTTGTGTCAATGGCGCTGAAATGGCGAAATTAATGTCGGCCCTAGTTGGAGCAACCTGCTGAGTATTTACAGGAGTGCTGTCATTCAGTTAGCCTGTTTAGGTGAAAGCTGGGGAGGAAGTGCTGGTACGTGGTTGTGCCACCATCAGGCCGTAAGTCTCAAGTGGAATACTCAGGCACTCAATATTGCATCTGCTCAGATTTGAGGTGTGTCTATGCTGCCTCCAGGAGTACACAAAGCAGCATGGGCTGGACGTTCCCATTGAGGTTGAGACGCGGACGCTGCAAGAAGTGCTGGAGGTCAAGGAGCTTATCCAGGAGCACAACAATCTGCGCATCGACAGGGTCATGCTTGACAATATGACCACCCTGGACAAGTCACATGAAGGTGACCATACTCCTCCTGATCAGCTCACTGTGCAACGGCCTCAAATGTGCAACTGATATGCTGTTCAGGGCTTCTAGGAGAGGGTTTTTTGAGGCACTGAGTGCAGCATGTAGGCATAAGAATATGCTCTTCATCTCAGGCCATGGAGGCGGCTACCACCTTCCCTGTTCACACACATCATTCTGCTTGCGTGACTTGCACTGAGAGAGCACACGGGTGCATGTGCATCTGAGCGCAGTGATTCTGAGGGTGCTGCTCTCATTGACAGGTGGAGTGGATGTGAGCATGTTGGCCAATGCAATGGACATCTTGAGAGGGGTGGATGTGGAGACAGAGGCAAGCGGCAATGTCATGCTGCAAACTGTGGGAAAGATCGCCTCAACAGGGGTGCAATTCATCTCATGCGGCTACCTCACGCACTCTGTGACAGCCCTGGACATATCTCTTCGGATACATGAGCAATGACTGAGCTCATTGAATGATTGACAATGAGTCATCGACGTTGTAATCGACTCACTCTGCAACAAGCTCATCAGTTCTCTCTAAGGCGAATGCGCCTCTGACTACTGGATGAAGCAACAGAGTCGTCTCAATACTGTCACTTGGACATCAATGAATATTCTACTGAGCAGCAGAGCAGTTTGCTAATGTAGTCTGGACCCGTCTCTATCTACGTGCTTGCAATGGCAAGCCTACACTAGCCCAAAAAGCCTTATTTGCCCCGCTGCAGAGGTTGTACCATCAAATCAGGTTGGACTCTATCAGATGGGGTCACGCCTCCATCAGATCAGGCGTTAAGCTTACCCCATCAGTACTCACAAAGCAGCTATGCCCCTGTGCGGCATTGTGAGTACCAGTGGTAGATCCTTGGTCATCTGTGTAACCACCTGGTTCCTTTCCCGCTGAGCAAGTACGAGGATCTGCCAGACCCTTGCGCTTGCTGCTTATTAGTTGAGAGGCAGAGCTCCCTCCTTACCAAATGCAGGCCACAAATAGATAATTTTGTCTATAGGGTCCATGGCCGCTGGTCAGACAAATGTCAGACCGTCCAGGCTTCTTCAAGGATGGGGTGTGCTGTGCCGTGGTACCCACTTGTCAAAAGCAGCAGCTCCTGGCATCCCAAACGACAGCCGCAGACAGCCAAATGTCGTCTCAACTGGGATCCCTTGCCAGGCTGACGTTAGACTGTCTGGGCGTCTATCACAATTGGACGCACCTTTGTGCTGAGAACCCACTTGTCTCCAAAACAGAGCTTCCGGATCCCAAACAGGGGCCACAGGTACTTGAGCGTCTTTGCCAGTCTCAATCCCCATGGCGGGGTGAGATCAAAGTGTCTGGGCATCTCTGCTAGTCTCAAGTCCGAGTCAGGGTGACATTAGACTGTCTGGGCGTCTATGAGAATGGGGTGCGCCTCTGTGCTGAGCACCCACTTGTCAAAAGGCAGAGCTTCCGGGTCCCCAAACAGGAGCCACAGGTACTTGAGCGTCTCTGCTAACCAGAAGCTCTCCATGCCGTTGTCTGGCAGCGGCGGCATCTTTGTCACGTCCTGAAGGAGCACAAGCAATCCTTACTTAATCAGTTCAGCGACGCATGTTGTGAGCTGCCCTTGTCTTCAATGCCATGAAGCTGCATTGCACAGGATCATGCAGAGGCCTGGCCCCGGCATGGAGCAGAGCTCAGAAGGTCAAGCAGTACACAGGAGAAATACGGGTCATGTGGGCTCTAGCACATGCGGACATGAGCCAGCCATTCATGCATGCATGCTTGACATTGGCGGAGCCATGGGCGCTAGAATTCAGCGGCATCCCTGAGACATAGTGTGAGGACCCTCATGCGTACCTTCAGACTGTGGTAGCCCACGTCTCCCCGGGCGTGTTCCTGGTAGGCCTGAAAGATCTCCCAGCCCCACTCCCGGTAGCACTGCTCCCCCGTGAGCCGCCACATGTAGTAGATGCTCTCGACCGTCTCGGGCCGCAGTACATTGCCCACATCGCCCTGCTCCACCTTGAACCCTCCCTCGTCCAGAAAGTGGATCTTCTCTGGCGCGAGCCCTGCATGCACAACAGATGTGTCAATTGAGCACAGTACTCAGCCATCACAGTGAAGGCTATCCGTGAGCTTGCATGACATGAGGCCTGCAGCCGGCATGCATGCGTCAGGAACTCGGCTTCCGTGGTATTTTGCAATACGTCTGCCTCCGCACATTTTCACATAGTCATGTTTGCTGTCGAGACTGCCCCTCTGCAGGTCCAAATTCCAGTTCAGGGCAAGGCAAAGGAGCTGCAGAGCCTACCAGCAGGCAGGAGCGAGTACATGCGCCTGCAGGTGTGCGTCAGCTCCTCGGCGATGGTGGCGTACTGCACCGCCTTCTCCCCCACCACCGCCCCCTCTGCCACGCCCAGCGCCAGGTTGCCAGGCAGGTAGCACGCCAGCTCCTCCATCTGCATCAAAGGCAGGATCCTGAGAAATGGGCTGTTGGCTGAGAACAAAATTTGGCAGTACAATGTCATGACATGGCGATTGGCCTTGGCAGTTGACGTATGTTCGACCCATTCGAGGCACTGTGCCATGTTACCTGTGTGCCTCAATCACTGGTGCAACTGTGATAACATGATTCATGTACTTGGCACCTTGCATCGTCCTGTGGAGCCACACTTTAATGTAATATTCACCTGAGGCGAGAACGTCGCCTGGCGCCCAAACTTGGTCACCTGGGCACTGCCCAGGAAGTAGGCATCCTCCGTATTGACCTGGAGCAGCATCTCCAGCCCTTCGTCCATAGCCCGCTCCCACATGTCCCTGTACATGTCCACCTGCAGCATGGGTCTGGTATCAGAAATCCCGTCCCATGTAGGAGTCGGCTATCGTCTTTGCCTGTCTGTGTGAGCACTCACACATGTCCAGGGACTGCTTCAGCCCTAGCTGCTCTGACGCAGCATCTCCAGCCCCTCTCCATGGCCTGGGTCTTTCATGCTGTATACTGCATCCAATGTTATTTCTGTAGGTTAAACTTGCACTTGTGACTGTCACGTTCCCTCATCTCTGTGCGGATCATAAAAAGCACCCGGTGCTTTGCAAGCAGGAGCAGCTTCTCTTCACATGTCTGAGTGGCAATTTTGCAAGACTGATATATTACATACCTGCTTGCCTTTCAGCAGCCACACTTTGAGCAGGTACTCATAGTAGCTGTCTGACATGCCTCCCAGGGTGTAGGTGTTCCCAGGGTTGGGCTTTGCGGTGAATCTGTTGAACCATATTGGCAGGAACGCCTGCACATACATGTACCGTGATGCTCCACGGTGCTGAGAGGAGCATTGTATCACTTGCTCTGCAGGGCAGCATTGGCGCTGCCCAAGGCTTAGTGGAGCCAGGCAACCGGAGAAGGTCCGCTCAAATTAGAGGAGAGGGCACCGTATATGGGCCAAAGAACCCATCAGGATGACAGAAGACAGTTCCTAGCAGGCTTGGCACCCCAAGCTTGCGACATGCAGCCCGGCCAAGAGCTGTATACAATGCCACTACCCTGATATGAGGCTAGCTACCACACACGTGGATGCGCGATGTGAACTTTTTAGCTTCAATGGAGTGAACAGGTGATCTTAAATGGCAGCTACAAGGACATACCTTCTTGGGATGCCGCTGCTGGAGCATGTGCACCACATGGTCCGCCACGTCAGCGTACGTCGAGTTGCCCGTGCGCGCGGCCAGCGCATGCCACTCCACCATGAAGGACGCAAACTCGGCCAGGCCCACAGTCGCAGGGGCTGCAGCGCGCGCCTTGGCTGCCTCTGCGCTGTCCGGCAGCAGGAAGGCGTCGTTGGCTGCCAGTAGCGCCTGGTCAGCTGCGCATGCCAAGACAGGCTCAGCAGGGCTGTCATAGCATTGAGACATGGGTCGCAGAGGAGGAGGCATTGACGCAATGCCAACGGTCGCAGGAGATTGCCTGGCTCTTGCTTTGCAGGCTTGCGGCTGTCCTGGCAGGAGGAAGGAACATTGGCTGCCAGCAATGCCTAGTCCGCTATGCATGCTAAGACATGCTCACTAGAGCTGTCACAATGATCAGACATGGAAGCCAGGGTCCTGTGGGCAAGTCAGGGTCGGTCGGGCCAAGCTAGCGCAGAGTGAGTATAGATACTGAAGACATGCAGGTAAATCCGGGAGTGGAACTGATCTCTGCTGAGGCGGTACAGCACCTCTCCTGGAGGAGATTGCGCATGGGTTTATGGTGTCTGGCAGTTGTGCAGACACCATACCTTTCCCGCCCCCTGGAAAGTTGGGGTGCAGCTTCTGCGCCAGCTCCTGCGCCTTCTGGAGGAACAGCAGGTCCCCAGATGCATCAAACGCCGCTATGAGGCCCCCCACAATGCGGATGATGGTCTCAAAGAGAGACAGGCGGCCGCCATGTGCCAGATCAAACTCCTTGACTACCCACTCCCGCGCCCTGCAGGTGAACATAGACTCCTGGGACTGCTGCTAGAAACGGTAGCAACTGAGAATTGTGCTGATAGATCCTTCAGTCAATCATGGAGCCCTGTGTAAAGCCGCAGCTCCTGTCCGAGGTGAGGTGCACTTGACATTTATGTTTGTCAAGAGAGGAGGCACAAAGCTTTGAGCTTGCAGCACGGGCAGGGCAAGGCTGGCATGTGCCCCCTTTCCCTCTGACACACACGCTGATGTGTCGACTCCAGGTGATCATGCGCACGTCAGGAGGCATGACAGCTTCAAGCTTTTGTGCATCTCAGGTGCCGAATTCAGGAGTGGGAGGGCCGTACTTTTTGAACTCGGCTGTCAACCCCATCATGTGCAGCGTGTCCAGGCTGTCTATGAGGGTGGCTCCCAGGCCACCAAAGCTGTTCACCCCAGACCTGTTTAGAGGCATCAGCTCATCATAGCCCCAGGCGTACTCCTCGTATGCCTTCCACGAGTGCTGCACCGCCTGCAGCACACTGTGGCCGTGTAGACTGTCTTGACTACAACGATGCCGTCTGTCGATCGCTCTCATGTGGGAGAGGCAAGCGGTCGTTCCAAATGTGCATGAGGAGCCCCTCAAGTGTTTCGGCTGGCATCTGATGCATTGCTGACACATCAGTCAGCTTTGAAAATGCTCGAGTGCCCATGTGCACAACTGTAAGTATGTCTCCGGGTGCCTGGCTGGCCTGTATCCCGCCAGACCACCCGTTGTATACGAAATTTTCATGCTTGGAAGATCAGCAACTTGCATCGCCATCGTGGACCCCAATCCAAATAGCACCGACCTCAGGTCATGGCAGCATGGCAGGCCCTCACACACTGTGTTGTGGCGCACTCCCTCTTTACAGTGAAGAGTGTGCACTTGGCTTGCATGAACTAATTGAGAGCAGATTCTGAGCGCACCTCCTTCACTTCAGCCTGCCTCTCAGCCCAGATGGCAGCTTCCTTCCTCCCTATCCTCATATCAGCACGCGAAGCCCAGCCCCAGCCCAGACCCTCTGACTTATCTACCGCCCTACCCTACAACAGGCATGGACATACCTCTTGATACCACGCACGTCCGAGAACATTTGCACTCTCTTCATTGGGGCCTGGTTGGACTTCTTAGGCGAACGGGTGCTGTGTAAGTTTGTTCCTGGACATCAACGTCTTCATGTGAGGGTAACCTGGCGTCAGGCCATGCGTAGTAAAGTAATTTGGATGGTGACCGCCATGGCACGGGAAGCTGGGAAGCTTGTATGCAGATGCATGCTAGGCATGCTAAAACTTATGCAATGTGCAGAATCAGCGCTCGTCACAAGACGGCTGGGCATGTTGCAGGGCTCACCAGGATTGCTTGCGATGGCTGCAGCTGCGGTAGGCGCTGCTCCAGGGCAGGGTTAGCCCGTAGGCGCGGCCTCTCCGCTTTATGTCTGGACACCTGCAGCTTGCACAGCTGCCACCTTTCCAAAGAATCTCAGAGAATCTAGCCTGAGGCGCTGTGCTGTCAGTCAGAAGTGGGCGTATTCCACCAAAATGACCGCGGTCATTGGAGGCTGTGTGTCGTCAGGTAGTTTCTATGAATTGCAAGATCGTCAAAGGCCGGCTTGCTGCTCAATCATGGAGACTCATCTAGCTCTCGTGCTGGCCCTGCAGGTCTGATGTAGCGGGCGCTAAAGAAGTCCCAGGAGTGTGTAGATCACAGACATGAGATTGTGTTATGGCGACTTCTGCAAGAATATTAAGGCCCTCACCTTGATGTGTAGCTTGGGCATCTCCTTAAGTACAGGGCGGTTTGCGCGAATGCTGTAGCCGCTGTAGTGAAATGCGTAAGCCCTGCATCACAGACAGGAGGCTCTCATCATATCACGAATGGCACAATGCCATACACCACGAAGTATGTCATTGCTACAGGGTATGCCGTCTGCGCTAGCCACCGCACATGACATGTGTAGCATATAGATGCAGATGTGCTCGCTCACCAGAGGATGAGCAGGCAGATGAACAAGCCCTGCACCAGACATTGCTCACCCTTCAGTACGTGCCGTGACATTGCATGCAGTACAGCATTGCACTCACTTCTACCCCAGATATATATAATGTGATGTGAATATGTTGTGCGACATAGCATTAGGCAGAGTGCGCTTGGCAGCCTGATCCTGCAGGCGCTGATGCGCAGTCTTGCAGTTCAGGTGATGGAGCCATAGAGTTGGCATTTCTGTGTCGCATGTTTGAGTCGTCTACTCACGAGCCAGCGCGTCTTCGGCACCGCATCTCCGATGCGCCTGGCAGGGAGCAACGGGGCCTTCATCTGGGCTCTCAGCTTCTCATATTTACGGCCATTGATGTCCATGGTCTCATTCCTATCTGAATTCTACTGCACCTCTACGCAAGTCCGTGCCATGCGTTCTGTACCAACATGTCAATCTTTTACGGCGCCTTCTGCTCTTGCAGACGATGAAGCGCTTTAGATGCTATTATGCCATCTATGCCTCCTGACAACAGGATGCGGAAGGACTCATAGGGGTCCCTTGCGACTTTGATAGATGCTCTCGGCGTTCCAGAGAATTGACCCAGATTCACCCCCTGCCACCCCCTAATCTGCCAAAGTGAATGTACCCCTTGATGCAGATCGGCAACTGAGGCCATATACATGTAGTACATGCAGCGTGATCTCTGATACAACATGGCAGGCGCGTTAGGCCGGCGAGCCTTATCCTCCCTGGCCTTGCGGCTGGCTCAGCAGGCCACACAGAACAATGGTCCAAGCATGTGCAGCAGGTAGATCTGCAGCTCAACTTCCTGGCCGATGAGAGCGCTCGCACTATTTATGGTCATGTACTAGCGCTAAATACAGCCCGGAAGCTCTATGTTGTCCAACGCGTCCTCTGACACTATGCACACCTTGTAGGTCTTTCTGCTGGGACATACTGAAATTTGCGTATATCCTGGCTGCAGGAGGCTTGTCGAACCCTATGTTCTGCCATCACTGAGCGTCCGATATGTACAAGCAGCAGCCGACTACGACATCAATACCCGCACAAAGCCGCACTTGAATGTCGGAACTATAGGCCACGTTGATCATGGGAAGACCACTCTCACTGCAGCAATCACAAAGGTACGGCGGTAGACTTTCTATGTATCTAGCCCTGCCTTTGCGCTGCTCTGCAAGTTGGGCGTGCTGACTATACAAGCTGGCTGTGCAGGTGCTTGCAGAAATGGGGCAGTCTAAGGCAGTGGCCTTTGACCAGATCGACAAGGTGCACGATCCTACCTCATCTGCTGCCTGCAAGCAGCATCAGTGTCTGCTGCAATGTAAGCAGAAGTACACTGAGTGCATGAGAATTCATGTATTTTCCTACTGCAGGCCCCTGAAGAGAAGGCTCGCGGTATCACAATAGCAACAGCCCATGGTGAGAGCTACTTGATCCTATTATCACTTGCTGGGCCATTGCCAGTAAACTGACTGAGAGATCCTGACCAGGCACAGACGCTAGCGCAGCCTGCCCTGGAGAGTGGTGGACAAGCATCACAATTGAGACTTATCACAGCTGCTGCCATCTGCAGTGGAATACCAAACGGACAAGCGGCACTATGCGCACGTGGACTGCCCTGGGCATGCAGACTATGTGAAGAACATGATTACTGGAGCTGCACAGGTAATCTCTTACTGCGCTCTCCCCTGTCCCATCAGAGTCTGCAAGCTTCCTGTGATCATGCAGATGTAGATGGACATTGTAAAGCTACATGAGTGCTGATGAGTGCACATCTGCCTGCAGATGGATGGAGCTATTCTGGTGGTCTCTGCAACAGACGGGCCCATGCCTCAGACGCGGGAACACATCTTGTTAGCCCGGCAGGCATGCATAACACTGCCTCCTGCATATGCTTTCCTTGGCTTTTATGGACAGCACTGTCGTGAGGCGGACCAGGAGGGCGCCTCCTGCATGCTTGAGGTTCGGCAGTGCTGTTATGAGGCGGTTCAGAGAGGGCCCACTTGCTGACATGCTGCAGATCCCTGTGCAAGCAGGATTTGTGTTCCCACAATGGAGTCCATGGCTGTGTTCCAGGGTGAGCAAGGACAAGCAATGCCAAGAAATGCTCTTGGACCCATGTGCAGGTGGGAGTGCCAAGCGTGGTGTGCTTCCTGAACAAGATAGATGCAGTGGAGGACGAGGAACTGGTGGAGCTGGTGGAGATGGAGCTGCGCGAGCTGCTGACCTTCTACAAGTGAGCCTGCTGCATGACTCCTGTCTCCTGGTCTCTTGTCTTCTGCATTGTTAACCTGGCAAGGCTTGCCTCCGCACAGCTGAGTAGGACACGCATAGATGGACCAGATAATGCTCCTAACCTATGCATCCCTGAGCTTTGCTTCACTGGCTTGGTGGCATAGCTCAGTGGCTCATCAATATCTCCAGCCTGCCCACCATAACTCCTGTATGCTTGTACTGTCCTGATTGTCCGTCTCTCTATTGGATGCGCCATGCAGCACGCCAAGCGTTGGGTGCTGATATGACATACCTAATTTTGGTGTCTAGCAGACAGGACGCTAGGCAAGCGTGGCATGAGGTCATTGCCTCTCGCAGGTTTCCAGGGGATGACATCCCGATCGTGCGCGGCTCTGCGCTGGCCGCGCTGCAGGGCAAGAACGACGCCCTGGGCAAGAACGCCATCCTGGAGCTGATGCAGGCAGTGGACGACTATGTGCCCACACCCCAGCGCGCCCTGGACAAGCCCTTCTCCATGCCTGTGGAGGACGTCTTCTCCATCCAGGTGTGCCTTGCTTGCCTGCGCATCAGCTGCAGTACATTTGCAGTGCTCCCATCTCGCCTTGGACTAGTGTCTTTGCACTCAAAACGGGCTCTGCCTCCTGGCCTGATGGCACAGCTGCCAGATGCCAGGCTGCCCATGTCTGCAAAGCTCAGGAGCCCTCTGGCATGATTCTTGCAGTATGGTGCTGCTCAGCTTCAAGTGTAGAAGTGGTGTGTCCCTGGCTTTTCCAGTGACACACCACTGTCATTGCCAAGATCAGAGACCAGCCTGGACAAGGTCCAAGGTGGGATACTGTGGATGTTAAAGAGCACTTTTTCCAATGAGACGCTTCTGCAGTACTGACCCAGGATACTGTTGGCAGGGGCGTGGCACGGTGGTGACTGGGCGCGTGGAGCAGGGCATTGTGAGGACAGGAGACGAGGTGGAGATTCTGGGCATCAACACCCCCATCAAGACCACTGTGACGGGGGTGGAGATGTTCAAGAAGCAGCTGAACGAGGGCCAGGCCGGTGACAATGTGGGCCTGCTGCTGCGTGGCATCAAGAGGGACGATGTTGTGCGCGGGCAGGTGGGCATACAGCACCATAGCCAATCCTATCAGCACCCTTCTCACCCGAATCTTCAGCAGTACACCTGGCCCATGACAATGCAGGCCTGCTGCTGTGTGGCATCGACAGGGACGATGTTGTTCGCGGGCAAACCTGAAGATAGGAAACATTTGTGACAGTGCCAGATCCTTTGCATCTTGCCCTGAAGCAACCCCATGCCCGCTGCTAATTACTGTAGTGACGAGTGGGCCAGGAGACTTAGTACTGCCTGATCCAAGCTGAGCCACTCTCTCAAGAGTGCATATGCTTATTGGGATCAAAGCAGCAGTGCCAGTTGTGCCCAAGCCTCTGCTAGAGTGTCAGGCCTGAGCACTGATGAGGTTTTGGTGATAATTGCAGGTGGCGTGCAAGCCAGGCACCATCAAGCCTCACGCCAAGTTTGAGGGCGAGATCTACGCGCTGACCAAGGAGGAGGGAGGCCGGCATACGCCCTTCTTCACCAACTACAAGCCCCAGTTCTTCCTCAGAACCGCTGACATCACAGGTTTGCCATCGCATTTGCCCACGCTGGTGGTCTGAGTGTGGGGAGAGAGAGATACACATGCACCTTATGCAGCCCTACTCAACAATGCTGATCAGATCTGGCTCCCTCAATGTCGGTGCTAGTTTGTAGACGTGGACCTCCTTCAGTATCAGGTTGTCATCATGGTGCATGTAAGCAGGCTTGGATGGACGCTCTGAGCTTCAGGACTATGTGCTAGCAGTGGACCCCTGATCCTCGCATGGGCTTCGTCACAGCATGCAGGAAGTAGCCCCGTCACAAAAGTGTCATGCAGGAAGGAGGTCTTTGTCTCCGTGTGGCGCTCTTGCTTTCTGACGGATGCTTGTGGGTGTGGTGCAGGGACTGTGACCCTCCCGGAGGGCATCGAGATGGTCATGCCTGGGGACAATGTGACCGCCAACTTCGAGCTCATTAGCCCTGTTGCCATGGAGCCTGGACTCAGGTTTGCCATGCGGGAAGGAGGCCGGACTGTGGGAGCCGGCGTCGTCTCGAAGGTTCTGGATTGATCAGGGCCTGCATATGAGAGCTCGGGAGTGCCATGCGCAAAGGAGGCCACACTGTGGAAGCTGGTCTCAAAGGTCCTTGGACTGATCAGGCTTGCATTTGAGAGCCCCGTAGCCATGAAGCTGGCGCTCAGGACTGCCATGCGGGAAGGCAGCCCGACTGTGGGAGCCGGCGTTGTCTCGGAGGTTCCTGGACTGATATGCCAGATCTATTGGAGACCTGCACAAGATATGCTCCTCGGACTGGGGCTGGCAATGTCTCGGAGGTGGCCTGGTGACACAGCTGGCGCTCTAGATCCAGCAGATGTCATACTGCTGGGACCGAAGGGCAGGTCTCCAAGGTCTTGAAGTGATTCGGCTTGACACGAACAGCCCTCATAAGGGAATTGGAGGCTACTAAAGCTGTCACGCCCCAGAGCTTTTTTATTGCGCCAACCGGAGGATCCTGTCACACCAAAAGCTGCCGCGACTGGAGTAGTCGCACCCCGGGCATGTCCAAAAGCTTGGCATATGCACATAATGGCTGAGTATGCTGAGACTTTAATACCATCCAGAGCCAGTCCATGTCACCGGTGCTGGAAATCTTGCAGAGGTTCCGGCGCAATTTAAGACTCTATAGAGCGATGCAGATGCATTGGCATCTGGCAAAGCTGCACGACTGGAGCGAAGCTGCCATTAGGTCAGCGCTGTGCCAAAGATTCTGGAGCCAGCGGGGTGAATAGCAATTGAGCCCTCTTTGAGGGCTTTGCAGCTAGGATCTCACACAAGATTGAGGGCTCTGGACAACATGTACCCAGGCAGAATATTTGGGCTCTAGCCGAGCCAGATTGATGGGCATGTCCTTGGACGGTGGTGCTATGATAGGGTCTCAGTGCTTACATGCCATGCACTATACCATGATGAAGGGCATGATTGCTGTCCCTGAAGGTAGCACACACACACAACGGGGTAGAAGCAGTGCTTTGGAGGTGGTGTGGCAGCAGGTGGTACACTGGAGAGCAAGGTATGGAGCCATCAACCTCGGATGTCCATACACTACAATCTTCGCGAACAAACTTGCAGGTAGCGTGACCGTCCTGTATATCCTCGTTGCCAAAGGCTGCATTGTTGATGCCCGGAACGGCCGCCTTGCCCCAGACTGGCGGTGAACTTTGAAGGGAAGGCCCAAGGAATGTTGAACTACAGCTATCAGCCATCAAATCAATAACATGCTCATCGGCACGTCTTCACGAGCTTTGATGGCAGAGCGTTCGGCGTTAAAGCCCTAAAGTAGCTCGAGCTGCCATGTACCGTGTTAGTATGGATGATTTGCCTGTATCACTTTAGAATAGAACATTCGACCATTTATGCATAGTAGAGCACACACAAGCCGCCATGGGATATCAAAGGGGTGCTCCCGCGCTGGGCGAGCCGATGCTGACAGGGCCACTGTCGTACACTCTGCCGTACACAAGTTGCATTGGCTGCAAAAGCTCGAGCCTTGCCAGTACAGCACAGAAGAGCTTAGATCACTAGAGAAGCTCGCAAGGAGACCGACATCACAGCACTTCTGTAGCATCAGGTCCCCAACTTCGGGCCTGATGACTCAGCCGGCTCCAGTGACTCACAGATCAGTACGTCCGAGAGGGCTGGACGTCTCCTGTACAGAGCTGCTGAGACATGGGGCAGAAGGTATTACAATACCTCGCTTTCTGACGCCAAGAATGTGGCATAACAAGCCCGCGATGTGTCCCGGAGTTTTGGGGCTGCAGTCCTGATCCCAGCGCATCCCTCGATTTAGCTCTCCTGCTCCTATACAGTCAGCGCGATGAGCAATATAACAGCTTATGGTATGTTGGCACAGCAGCCCCTAGTCTTGTGTAGCACCATGTGCTCAAGCCCGGTATGAGAGGGACGACATATCTCAAAGCCGATGTGCTCTCCTCTGCAGTGATTTGCTGGCGCAAGATTGAATATTTCAATTGAGGCAGCCGCATAGGCAGCGCAACGAGAGGGTCCTTGTGCCAGCTTCACGGCAGACGCCCGAAGAGGACGGCTATCAGTCTAGCTGGCAGAAGCATCACTGCAGTCACTGCCGATAGCCCGCATATTTTCTAGTGTTGGTGGTCTTTGCCAGGACTGCTGAAAGAGCCCCCCAAAGCTGTAGAGGGGTCAATAGGGCTTTGCAGCGAGGTTTCGGGATACCGATGTATTGAGCACCTGAGCAGGACGAATGCAGACCACCTGTCTGCAGTGGCTGCATCTCGCAGTCATAGCTCTTCTGCTCTTGGCAGAGTCCAGCGCGCACGTCCTGGTAAGCACCTCGTCCCCCCTACCACATCCAACCTGCACAGCAGCTGGCCCACTCCCCTGCCTTATCACCAGCTGAAGCACCGCTTGCAGGTGTTTCTCACACAGCTTAACCCTGCCTCAACCTGGTTGACTGATGAGTTGGGACTTCTACTCGCAGGGGAGGCATGGAAACCCTGGCGCTCGCCACCTCAGTTCAGCCAAGATGGGCACTGTAAGGAGGAGCCACCGCATCAAGGCACGGCGGGAAGCAGCAAGGCGCAGAGCATCTGAGGAAGAGGTACAGTCCCGGCCTGACTCTTCGCATTCACAAAGACCGCTCAGATGCCCAGGACTGGAGTGTCCACTGTACCCTCGATCCATGCAGCTGTGCTCGGCTTCTGCAAAGTCCCTGCTTCTCTTCTTGCCGCACAATGCCCATGCAGGGGCTTGCAAGCCTTCCAAGTCTTGAGTTCATCTCCACCTGTACAGAGGACCACTGAAAGATCGCACAGTACAAACTTGCAAGGGCTGTAGTATTCGAGGGTTTGTCTGCTTGTACAGACCATGCTTGGAGATGTTGAGGCAGACGAGATGCTCCAAAGGACACCTCGCACTCTGCTATAAAGGCGATCAAGTCCAGGCTTGCGAAAAGCAGAAAGGTGCCAGCACGGGACATGGATGAAGATACAGAGATGGAGCCAGAGGGGTCTGAACGGCAGCTGCAGGCAAGCATGCTGACTCACTCCCACACGTGATGCTGAGCCTCATGCTGCAAGCATTGTAGGAGGTACTGCCTGCAGCTCATGCATGGGTAGCAAATGTGGGGCAGGACAGCTTGGTAACAGCCACCATATATTGTGCCGCGCTGTCTCTGCATCAGCAATACACTGATACACACTGGCCAAGGCATATCAGGACACCATGCCTTTGTCTGTGAATTGTTTCTGCTTGTTATGCATTGCTGTGCAGCCTTGCGTTGCCTACCAGGCCTTTCGTTTACAACAGCTTGCGTCATGCCTTGACATCCAATGCACCCACCCACCCACCCACCATTGCACTGCATACTGTTGCGCCATGTAGCACAGCACAGCAGGAAACTGAACTGCATGTCAACTGGTTGCATCTGCATGCAGGCGCGGGTGGTTGCTGCTGAGATGGCCATGCTGGGTCAGCAAAGCGCCAGCGACAGTACTGATGAGACAGCAGAGGCGGACATGACGCCCACAGAGGAGCTTGAGCTAGATGTGACAGGAGTGCTAGATGATGACGCGGAGCAAGACACACTCGGCTTGACCCTGGACAGAGAAAGCGCAGCCACAGCATCCCTGCCGAGCCATGATGTGACGTCCGAGAACGACCTATCAGGCAAAGTAGATGCGGATGACCTGCTTGCGGAAGTACACACTCAGCACAGGGCTTCAATAAAAGTGCATCACAAAGGAGCTACCCCAGGTCGCGGCGATGAAGATTCTGCTGGTGAGTGTACTTCTGGCTGAGTGTGCTCGTCACAACCAGTGCAAGCCTTTATGTGCCCTGCTTTGAAACCTTTCCCCATCATACCATTTAGCAACAAGCACACATGTTGACTGCTCAGAGGATGCTGCAGATTCAAAGCTCGAGCCAGCTTCCAGTAAGGGTGTTATGGCATCTCCAAGCATAGCAGACAAGACAGCCTTTCCCAAGGGAGCAGCAGCAGGCGGCCAGGGGATTATAACAGCTAAGAAAAGGCACGAGGCGGTAAAATCAGTCTCCCAGCCAATGCAAAAGTCTGAGGGAGTCAAGCTGCCGGTGGTGAGGAAGCTGCCTCCCTGGTTCAGAGAGGGCTTCAATCCAGATTCTCCAGAGGTACCTCCTCGTCTTCTGGCCTTCCAGAGACGCTGCACGTGCTCATGCCTGCTTCACACACCGAATGCGTGTATGACAGGGGTGCCATACTGCAGATGTGGCTCTGTGCTATCGTGAGAGGGGTTACTGATGCATAGTATGTAGCTAGGGCACAGAGGGCTTGCATTTGCTTCCCACTTAGACGACAGGCAAGATTACTTATACTGTTCAGAGTGCTCAAAACCCCAAGCTGAGCTTTCAGGGAGCGTCGTATCACTCTGCTCTGGGAGCTGCTTTTGCCGTTTGCTACTTATGGATGTCATGCTAGTCCTTGAATCTGCGTGCTGTGCGCAGAAGCCGAAGGCAAGGATGGGCTCGGGGCGTGCGCACGCATCGCGCGTGCTTAGTCATGAGGAGAAGTGGCTGCGCGCGCATCAGCGCCACCTCAGCGTCGCAGCCGACGGCTGGGACGTTGTCATGTATGGGGATGACCTCGTGGAGGCCTGGAGGTGCAGCTCCCTCTCTCCATAACTGCATACATTGCATACGGCCACACGGTTGCCATTGGTGGCAGTCCAGAGAAAGTTCTGCACATTATTTTTGGAGCCGCATTGGGACTCGTGTTGTCGCTGGAAATGAGCACGCCTTGGGATACTGTTGGCGGCTTTAATCCCTCCAAAGTGCAAAAGATGATCGCAGCATACTAGTTGATTCCAGCTTCTGAGTGGCTGGTGCATGTTGCAGGGGCACCTTTCTGGGTCAGGGATATGGGCCATTCAGCCAGATCCCGGCAGTCTGGGACAGCACCTTTGGCGCGCAAAGCTACAGAGCTCTGGCAGCTGGTATAGCAGGCATGCACCACCCTCCAATTCGTCCACCCAAAAGATTTGTGGCCGGCACTCCCTCTCCTACCTCCCATCATGCATTCCCCCGCTGGTATGACAGGCAGATACACGCTGTTACATTAGATGGGCCACCCTGGTGCCCGCAACACCCGCTCCGCTCACCTTAGGTGATGTGTGCTGGAAGACATCCGCCTGACATGGACCACAGACTGAAAGTGTTTTCCTGACCCACTGAGGAATTCTGCAGGTGATGGCGTGGAGCAGCTGATATGGCGGCTGGAGAACGGCGAGCTGCCACCTGTCACCCCGCCCAAGGTCATCGTGCTTGCAGTGGGCAGCAACTCCAAGGGCATGGTAAGCGCGCTCGAGACATGCCAGTGTGTTCGGCATCTGCCTTGGCAGATGCACATGGTACACTTGTCTGTGGAGCTGCTATGAGCAACCGACTTTCAGCGCCCATGTATCGTGGGCGTTCTCTAGGCACTGTGCTGGAAAGCGGTCCTCCGTGCAGCGGCCAAGCGAGTGCTATATGCAGACGCATTCTGAGTGCAGCATCCATTATGTTAGGGCAACTGCATAAATCAACAGGTGACGCCGTGCTGAGTCACCGCACTATCTCAGGCTCGCAGGCTGCTATGCAAACAGGGTCAAGGGACCTGCAGCCGAGCAAAGGGGCTTGCCGTAGCAGATGAGGCTGACGAAAGTTCTGTATAGAAGCGCGACCAGAGCGGTGCAGCCGTGGTGACTGAGTGTGGTGCCTGCTCAGGCTGGCGAGTGCCGCGTGGATCTGGCCGAGGAGACAGCAGCGGAGATGAGCGACCTGCTGGATGAGCTGAGAGACACCATGCCCAAGACGCAGCTCGTCCTCATGGCGCCTCTGCCGAAGGGAGAGTATTGGCCGAACCGCTGCACGCCTGCCTTCCACGCCTTCAGCGAGACCCTGCAGGTCCTTTTCCGTCCCGAGAGCGCATGACGTCCCGAGAGTGCATGACACGTCCTCCTCATAGCCTCAAGGAGTGTACAAGGGGCCGCATTGCTTTGGCTGCTCCCGCTCATGAAGGCCGGATCTTTTTCCGGGTGTGAACATGTTGAAAAGCTTCGGTGGTTCTGATTTGCCGACAAGCCTGGCTGGCATGCCGGTACTACAAGTAGAAGATGGCATGGCTGTACTCCTTACATGCATGTAAAGCCAGGGGATCTGATGAATTCAGCCATTGGCTGATGCCTTCTGAGCACATCATTCACAGTAGTCAGGACGCACCAGCGGATAATGAACTTGTGGAAATTCCCTGACTACAGTGGCCAGATAGATGTGCAGTCTACAACGTGTTGTACCTTTATCAGTGAGCTGTGTGCGCAGGAGTTTGCTGCAGAGGAACCCGAGCACGTCCATTTCCTGGACCTCAGCGCGTCCTTCCTAGTCAAGCCTGCCAACGAGATCTGGGCAAACGCCACGGCCAACACCCGGCAGGAGATAAACGAGATGTACATGCCAGACGCGCAGCACCCCTCTGCGGCCGGCATGCGCATCATCGCTGCTGAGCTGGAGCCCTTAGTCAGGCGCCTCGTCAGCGCTGCGCCAACTGGCATGGACGCCATCTGAGGTCTACATAGACAGCAGTATCTCTGGGTGTGCCTTTGCCAGTTCAGTAGATGAATAGGCACAGCGCCCATTCGCTGGGACGACATGACACACTGGTGAGTTGTCTAGGCAGGAGACAGGAGTTTGAGAAAGTTGCTTGCAGATACACCTACTGCGGAGGTGTTGCAAGAGCCGCAATTTTCCTGTGGGAGGTGAAGAACCCATGAGCAGAGTGACATGGCGCACAATGTGCTGCCACTGCTTCTGCTGCCGCTGCTGCGGCAGTTGCCTGGAGAGCACTGGGGGCTTTAGCCATCCACACAACAGCGGCAGTCATGAGCGGTTAGACTAATCACACATCTGGGACAATGGCAGAGAATGAGCAGCCACAGCAAGGTGTACCTCAGCACTGCACCGTGCTGAGCCAAGGCGTGGGTGCAGTGCTGAAGAGATATGCCCAACCTTTGTCCCGACTGTTCAATCAAGCGATGTGCTGGGCAACCTCCAACTGTCAGACATGGCGCCTTTCTGGCGCCTGCCAAGCCATGGGGCCTGACTGCTCATTGGCTTTGTGCTATCTGACACTGTGATCATTGTCCCTACAAGCGCATTCCCTAACCTAGGGACCCTAGCAGCGCAGTCTTTCAGCAGCCTCTGCATAGGCCGTCCCTTTGAGATGTATGCAGCGCAGAGTACTGCGCCATTTAAGATTCAGCTGCAGTCCATGCAGGGGGTCCTCCCACAAAGCCCTTGGCATTCAACACAGCGCCATAGTGCGCGTTTTGGAAGTACAGCTGCCGTCCTTGGGAGCGCCCTCTGCATCTCCTCGGCTGCAGTAGCAGTAGCTGACAGATCAGAGCTGTCCTTGCAAGGGTTCCTCCCATTCCGCTGGTCCAGATAGCCTAGTTTGGTAGGAGCAGCAGTCTCAAAAGCTATCCTTGCATGGGGTATCTCCCCCTCCCGCTGGGCCATTTCAGGGCAGCCCCGCCATCTAAGCCTTTCAGCCCGCTGTTACTGCAAGGGCCTTCCCCTAGTAGGGATGTCAGGTAGCGTACTGCTGTGCTCGCTATTGCCCTTGCAGAGGCAGCTTCCTGTCTGGCACTCCCCTTTGCACTCAACATGGCAAGAGCTTGGATCACAGTGCTGACCCATACAAGGGTACTTTCCTGTCCCGATAGGGCTCATCTACATTCAAAACTGTCGAGACAGCCGGCTCAGAACCTGGCTGAGTTGCAATAACATCCGGCGCTTGCAGTCCTGCACATTACAGCACTCCCAGTGGGAATCTTCCACGCAGCACCCAGCAGGCCAATGCTTGGGGCATCTGTACAGGCCTAGGTACCTTGGCTGTAGACCTGTGCCTTTGTAGGGCATAGCAAGTTTGCAATACACTTCAAGAGCGACAGAATAGACCACAAGACTGCTTGAGCATTCAACAATACCCCTTGGCGATGACATCAAGAGTCGGAAGACTGCCCAAGTAGGCGCAACAATATACTCTTTGGACAAATTCAGAAGGGCGCCATCCAGTGACACAGCTCTGCACAGACATGGGACTCTGGTGTAGGTCTTCCACAACGCACATGTGGAAGACCTACACCAAGCTACATGACTTATCTATCAGAGGCTGGCAGGCATGCGTGAGACCCCAGGGGTGGACGGGCAGGTCAGCCTCTTCAGCTACAGTAGACTCAGGAGGAATCTCTGATGTTATGACTTTGGCGCAGCAGCTCTGCTGACAAAGGAAGCGCTGGGGTATATGGCAACTCCGGTGATGTCGGATTTCAAATTTTCGATCCGGACCTCATCAGCCTCTTCCCTATAGGTATGGTCAAATTAACACTGATATCTGTTTTGTTGGAGGTCTAGCATTGTGTGTTGAGGGGTGATAGTCACAAGAAGGTCCTCTTGTGTGTCTTCAGCAGCATGACTAGTCCAATACTGGGCTGATGAGATGAGATCATATGTCTTTGCCAGTCTAGAGTGCCTTCAGACAAGATGCTGATGCATATAAGATGCGACAGCTCAGAGGTTGTGTATTGTCTTGCGTGTGTACATGTCAGGCCAGACTAGAAAGGAGAGTTGTAGTTTAGAACTTGTAAGTCATTGACATGAATGATCACGATCAGCCTGCAAATCAGCCTTGTGTTGCACTACGTAGTATCCTCAGGACATTCACCAGTAGATCCCTGTGTGCACACACATGCATGCATGCAACCAGTGCCAGCCTACTCTGCTAGAAGCAGGCCCTTGGGCAGGCTACATCTGACATGTGCAACAGAGACACGATGCCTATTGTAGTGCCTTGTGAGATGGATTCATCCGGACTACTGAAAGATCCTTGAGCCTCATTCCTGTTCAAGCTCACATTACTGAATGTGACTGACTTCATGTGTGGTCACGCATCAGATCCCCAGCGCCTGTGTACGCAGAGGGCGGACTACTTGGTCAATGATGCCGTACTCCAGAGCCTCCTTTGTGTCAAAGTACTTGTTGCGGTTGAAGTCAAATTGAACCTGCACATGTGCGACCAGCATCTCACTCCAGCACTGACCGCCAAAGAACCGCCAGGTAATCTTCAAAGCACCCAACAAGCACATGTGTCCAAGATACTACAGTCCTGCTTACAGGTCTGCTTCCCCAGGCTGCCCCCAAGCTACATCTGCCAATGAGAGAGCTTACTGCATCCCCTGGAATGGCAGATGCAGCTGAGGGTACCATCAAGGGAGCAAGGCGGCAAGTTGCAGTGTAGTGCATTGCACTGCAGGGCTTTCACAAAATCATATGATTGGAGCTTTGCCTAAGAGCAATGAGCTCTTTGCGTCTGCTGGCACAAGGACGGACACACCAGTGTTCCAGCAGTGCCCATCATGGAGATAGTATATTGTAAGGAAGTAAAGATGCTGTCCTTGAGAACGGGAATGTGTTCACCTTCTCTATGGGCTTGCCGGTGGCCTGCGCCAGCACGCGGTTGACGTAGTTGCGCAGCCGCATCAGCTCCCGCGCCTCGTTGTGGATGTCAGATGCCTGCCCACGCGCGGAGCCGGACGGGTGGTGCAGCATGATCCGCGTGTTGGGCAGCGCGTACCGCTTTCCCTGTACATCATTGACACAGTCATAGTTACTCATGCAAGCCGCTTTGCAGACCTATGCTCTGGTTTGTCTTGCAAGTCACGCCTGCGGCTTGACGGGGGCTCACTAAAGACGCCCCGTTACTTGCCGCCATCATAGGGTGTGGCTTTACTTCATGCAAGCTACCCTCATGGCGCAAGCAGGTGCAATGAGGGCATAGGACCAATTGATAGGCCACCTACACCGCCAAAACAGGAAAAGCCGTACGCGCTGCCACAATGAGTCAATCAAGACAGGTACTGATATTGGGGAACGAAAAAACAGTCAAGGCAGGGCAGATCTATCTTCTGGGGAAGCTGCACCTTGTTGCCGACAGCCAGCAGGAAGCCGCTCATGCCCATGCAGCCTCCGAAGCCCACAGTGCCCACATCACTGCCGATGTACTTCATGGTGTCGAACAGCGCCAAGCATGGGACCACCTGCGCGCATCATCCCCTTGTCAGAGACATCCACAAAACACTTCATACAGCTGTCAGCATGCAGAGCTGCTACTTTTCACTTGCTCAGGACTCTAGAGTCACACTGTCATCGCATGTTTGTAGACATCAAAGTTGAATAGCGACAGGGGCTACTGGCAGCCAAAGCTGCTAAGGGCTTTTCCAGCTGATAGCTCTCGTCTAACGGAGCCCACAGCATTGCTGCGTTAAGAGAGAGCGGCAGCGGAACATCCCCCAGGAGACATGGCTGGACTCAAGGCTCAAGAGAGGAACAGCACTGCTGGAGAGAAGGAAGGCGGTGACTCACGTCGCCGCCAGAGCAGTTGATGTACAGGTTGATGTCCTTCTTGTTCTCGGAGTCCAGGTACAGCATGGTGGCCACCAGCTGGTTCCCCAGCTCCTCATCCACGGGCTTGCTCAGGAACATGATGCGCTCCCGATACTGCAATGCATGAATTCCATGTCATGGCCCAAAATGCATGATGCGCTAAAGCTTGCTGAGAATTATGATGCGGTCCCGGTACTGCCATGCATGGAACCCATGTCATCTCCCTGGACTTCTGCTGCATGACCACACGGGAGCTTGCTGAGATACATGATGCACACATATATTGCACGCATGAAATCCATGCCATGCCACAGACTTCTGCTGCATGTTTGCACTGAAGCTCGCTGGCAGAAGTCCAGGACATGACGCAGAACTCATGCGCTTACGACATCATGAGCGCATCCTGTTTCTCTAAGGCTCAAAGCGCAAGCACATCTGCGCTCTCCAGCTGTGACATCACAGCAGTCAGCATGGCTATGCCATGTCTACTGGCCACCAAGCAAGCACATGGCAGAAAGACTGACGCTTCCCTCTATGTAAGCAGAAGCCAGACAATGCTGCGTGGCCATGCTAGTCCCCAAGCATGTAGTAGACCCAGCTTTGCAGACATTGCTGCGCAAGCTGGCCGAGAAAGAATGCAGGAAGGCAGCAGCAGTGATAAGGCTCACCAAGCAGTTCCAGATGTCCACCCACTGCCAGCCACCAGACTGGGGCGTTCTGTAGGGGACTCGTGGCACGCCTATGGGCATCATGCGCGTGACTTGCCTCCGCGGCCCGCTTGATTGTCTGCACATGTGGGCCATGAGTCAGCTCTTGCATGGCAATGCTGTGTTCCCCTTCATTTGGGCATGTTATCTAGTCTGTGAGGGTCATGTGAGCGAACACAGGCATGTATGGGTGCCTCCAGCCTCTGCATGCAGTGTCAGAGTGCAGGGGCAGAAAGGAAGGTGATGTGAGCTATGGGAGAGTAGGAAGAACGAGCAGCGGACGGCATGTACCTGCAGCTGGCTATTGTGCCTCTAGTCTTTTCCCAAAAGTCCTTGCTGCTTGATGTGCCTGAGCCTGCTTGGGCTAGCCTCTCTGCAGTGCAGACAGCGTGCATCAGTGACGACACACTATCGTGAAGGCTAGCATTTCGACACTGATTGTCAGGTTTATGACCTTGCGTCAACAGCGCTCCATCCCTGATGCAGTGACGTTTCACCTGCGGTATGCATTCCTGCATAGTGTGCTGGCAATCTGAGTGGTGCCATGGACACTGTGCCTCTGGTCTTCATCCCACTGCTGCAGCCACATGGACTCAACTGCCCAACACTCCCCATCTTGAGACGGTTTTCCGAGAAGAGCCTAGCAATGGCAAGCAATGCAGGTCCTAGTAGTGCTGGTCAAGCACACATCCGTCCGGCCCGGGGCAGACACCCGCTGGACAAGCACTAATATAAATACAAAGCAGTCACTTTGTAGGTAGTATGAACTCTAGGACAGAGAGTTTGGGTGTCTGCCCCATCTCAGAGGGTAGCCTGAACAGGCCATTCCCATCGTCTGAGTGAGGTGGGCCACCTCAGGTGGCGCATTTGAGATCCCAGAACAGCAGCGTCGCCGGTGTAAACGTTGTCTAATTGTACAGAGCAAGAAATCCTTGAATTCTTACAGTTGGATCTTCCGAGTGAGCAGCACTTTAGGTAGGCAGGGACAGCAGCACAGCAGAGCGTACTAGCAATGCAGTGTCAGGATGTGCTGCTCTCAGGGCCGATGTGCGGCCACCAGGGGTCATGCAGGATATCGTTGTTGCATCAGCTGCGAAGCAGAGGGCCTGCCCGCAGTCTTTGTCGCCGAAGGCTTCTGCCAAGAGCTGAGGGTGGTGAGGGTGGCAGCTCAGCACCGAGCCTCGTCTCGAAGCCCTCCTTGAGCAGACCGCCTCAGAGACCAGCCCCAGCTCCTCCGAGTCAGGAGAAAGGCAGCCAGTCGCAGGACAAGCCTGCAAGGCAAGGCAGTGGTGGTGGATACAAGCGTCAGAACTCGTTCCAGGAAGGCTCTGCAGGCAATGGTCCGTCCTCAAGCTACACCAGCAACCTCAAATTCAGCAATTCTGACACTGCAAGGAGCATCGCCTGTAGGTACTAGGTGCAGGCAACTTTAGTGCCAGGATTGGAGCTCTGCAATGAAGCTGCAGTTTTTGCAATGCAAACATAATGACAATGCTCATCACCCCACAGCTCATCATGTAAGAGCATATCGCCTCATTGCCCTCCTATGCTCCCAGGAAATGACCAGCGCCCCAGCAATCGTGGAAGGGGCAATGGGCGAGCCTATGGAGGCAACAGTGGTGGGCGTGGAAACTTCAATGGGCAGCGTCGGCAGCACAATGACAGGGGACCAGCCAACGGACAAAGGTGTGCATTACATTTTCTGCTGCGCTGTGACAATACTGCTCTGAGATGCCCCTGCCTCTGCTGTTGTCACTGCATAAGGTCATACTCATAAGCTTCAGCGCATGCCCTACAGCTAGCATAGGTATATCGTGTCGTGATCCCTTGTCTTGTACGCAGGCGCCAAGACGGCGCAGATGCAAGGCAAGGGGAGAGGTCAATGCAGCACCCCCGGCCTGAAGCTTCCAGAAATGGCAACAGAGAGCAAGTCAGGAGTCAGAGTGATGTCAGCTCAAGGCCTGAGCCCAAGGCAGAGGCCAACGAGCAAACATCAGCAGCTGACGTCGCTCCCAAGCCCCAGGTTGAGCCAATTCTGGAAAGCTCTGAAGCAAAGGCCGAGCCTGAGGTTGTTTTCAACGAGGAGCAGCTCAGCGAGCCTGAGGCTCCAGCTGCAGATTCCATGGCTCAGCCTGAGCAGCCTAGGGCAGCTGATTCTGCTGCGCAGACGAGCCCCGAGCCTCAGGAGATTAGCGCAGCCGCTGCTGCACAGACAAGGCCACAGCCCAAGCCTGAGAGCACTGGGCGGCCCACAGCACCTGCTGCTGCTGCGGAGGTCGCACCAAGGCCGCAGGTCAGAAACAGGGAGCAGCCCAGGGGTAACAGCGGAATGAACATGAGGCCCCCACCATCTCTTGAAAGCAGAGGCCAGCCCAGAGCTTCAGGATATGCAGACAGGCGGGAGAGGCCTCAGAGTGCGCCCACAGCGCGTACTCCCATGTCTGAGGCGCCTCGACCTGCAGCACCTGAGAGTCAGCAGCAGCAGAGGCCTGCAGAGATCCCTCAGCCTGTTCAGGATGAGCCGGAGCCCAGCACGTCAGACCACAGCAAGGCTGAGGCAGTCTCAGCAGCCCCTGCAGCACCACCACAGGCTCCAGCAACAACATTCACAGGTGTGCATTTCAGGATAAGAATTATCATCCTGTTTGCTATGGACATTGCCTTGGGCAGGAACGTCCCACAAAGAAGCTCTGACACATGTATGCCTGGTTGATTAGAAGAACACATTTGCTTCTCTGTGGCTCCTTTCCCTCTGGCAATGTCAGTAGCAGACACCGCTTTTACTTGGCTGGCGCATTGCTATTCAGCCTGGACATCTGCAGCAGGCTGTCCTGCGCCACGTACTGCCTGTAGAATACAGAAGGACATATGTGCCAGACCTGCTGCCGTCAAACTCCTGTCCTGGACTCTCTGTGAGCAATAACTGCGTAATATAGGCAAATAGTTGCTTTGCACGGTGGCGCAGGGGCAGTGAACGCGAGTCAGGATGAAGACGACGTGCCGGAGCTGCTGACAGCCAAGCCGCAGCTGAACAGAGCGCCAACCAGGGGCGGCGGGGTAGGCGCTCGGGGCCAAGGGGTTGACCCCAGATCCATACCTGCTGGGTGCGCATCAACTGCTTGCCTGACCTGGCTTCATGCTGCAAGGCATGCAGCAAGTGCTGAGAAGCAAAGCTGTCTGTGGCCATATAGCCTTTGAAGCATGTCCACGCAAGAGGCTATTGCTTCCTTTTGGGTTCTACTGTAGTCCCTGTGGCATGGTGCAAGAATGTGAGTGCGCTTCTTATAGGTGTGCACATGCCACACTGCTGCTTTGGAACAGTCAACTGTGATCCAAATGCAGGAGGTCTTCCGATTCGTGTCACCCACAACACATTGCAGGAGAGCTTCAACTTTTGCCTACAGCAATTATTGAGATACTAGTTGCATGCATCCCTGTCCCACCAATAGATGTTGGCATTGCAGGGCGCGCAGACAAGCAGACTCTGATGGGACACAGATGAGGCCCCCGAGGAGAGAGGCCCAAGGCCAGGCCGCCCAGAATGGGGCTGGGCCCGCGCCCGCAAATGGGCAGCGTCCGGGCAGGGTGGAGTACGTGCCTGTGCGCGACACTGGCGACGACAGAGCAGGCAGAGGGTGAGTCCAAAGAAGTCGTCATATGCAGCAGTCTCAAGCCAATACTGTGATGGTGACAAATTTCCTTGACAAAGGCTGAAGTCAGGGTCTCCGTCGTGGATTTTTTTGCAATGGAGTGTTGAGACATCTCTGGGGGTATAGTAGCTACCTGCTGTGCTTTTTCGCAGGCCCACAAATGCTCTCACATGTTGTGTAGCAATGCTTCATGCACTTGTAATAACAGCAAATGTCTTGCAGGTCAGAACTATGGACAATGAGCATGTCTTGATGCGTGAATGTGATTGCTGCAGGGGTAGAGGAGGCAGGGGTGGCGCACAAATGCCGTCCTGGAACGCTTCGACACGGCGCGGCCAGGCGCAGCGCTGGCAGGGCGGTGAGGAGGGCAAGATCAATGCCGCCGCACGCCGCGGCTCCCGCGCGCAGCGCCGCATGGACCGCGCCGAAGCCAAGTGCGTCCCTTGCTTGCTCTGATCACAGGGTAGCCCGCATACATCCCCACACAGACAAACCTTGATGCTCTGCTGAGGCCCAGTGCGCCCCTTGCATACTTTGATCTGCTTCTGCCCCTGCACGCAATCGCAGGCCCTGCTTAGAGCAGCTACAAAGCGCAGCGCTACATGGTGTGGCCCCTGCCTAAGCCCGCTTGCGAGGGAAGCACCCGTGCTGGGCCTTAGGCGTTGGGTCTCCTGTGTAGCACTGCGGTTTGTGCATGCATGCTACCGCTCACACTTTGCAGTTGCTTGGTAATGACCTCAGCAGCTGACACATATCCGTGGCTGCAGGAGGGACGCGGCGCCAGTGAGAGAAGAGATCTTTGAGATAGGCGTTGAGGGCATGAGCGTGACGGAGCTCTCCCAGAGGCTGGCCCTGCCGACAGGAGACATTGTGAAGTCGCTCTTCATGAAGGGCATCATGGTCCAGGTCAACCAGGTGAGGCTACTTGTATGCAGGCCGCCTGCTCAAAAAGACCTGCCTCATCTCCTGTGAGCTTGCATGAGCTCCCTCTTAGTGAATTAAAGCCCTCAGCCTCTCCTTCAGAATTGCATCTTGGCCTTGGCCGTCTGCGTGACTTCGTTCAAGTTGCACCAGATGTGGCATGCCAGCATGATTAGATTTGAGATATGTGTCAAAGGAGGTGGCATCATCATCCAGATCAGGAGTTGCCTGCAATGCTACGCCAGCGTCAAGCTGCTTTGCTAAAGATGTGCTGCTTGCAGGTTCTGGACAAGGACACAGTGAAGCTGGTGGCGGCTGAGTTTGAGGTCGAGGTGCTCGACAAGGAGGAGGCAGGCGTCGACACCATGGCCAGGAAGACTGTGGACTACCTGCAAGACGAGGATGCTGAGCTGCTGCAGCCCAGGGCCCCCATCGTCACTGTCATGGGACATGTGGACCACGGAAAGGTGATGCCCTCAGCTTGTATTGAGCCCTTTCAAGGCTGCAGCATGCATATCCTGGCATGTCTATATGGTATGGGCTTTTCTATAGCCAATCGCAACCTGGCGAGCAGTGCCTGAGGGCACATGTAGGAAGCACAACACCGAACTGAGCGCAGCTGATCCCCCAATGACACAGTGGCCTGTCGTGTTTTTGACACTAGAAAAGACTGCAAATGTGCCCATTCTGAGCACATGCACATGCTGTGCTGGAGCCATGTAAGCTGGCACATGGGGAGTAGGACATGCACTCTTGAAGCCACTAAAGGTTTTGCTGGGTGCCTTGCAGACCTCTCTGCTGGACTACATCCGCAAGGCCAAGGTGGCCGTGGGAGAGGCAGGCGGCATCACACAAGCCATCGGAGCCTACACTGTGGATGTACCCTCAGAGGACGGCACCAGGCACATCACCTTCCTGGACACTCCAGGGCACGAGGTGCGCAGCTGGCCATGCCCCTGCAATTGTGACATGACGCATATGAATCCAGAGTCCCGGTCGGGCATGCACATGTAAAGTAATTCAAGAGATTGCCCAGAGCGAGATGAATGCTCCAAGATATGTGGTGTGCCTCTGTGAGTAGCCAAAAGCATATTGGGCGACGTTTGTGCCCAGAAAGGTGTGCACACATTGTTGAATTCTAGGAGCGCAGCTGATAGCGGGCAAGCAATATGCTGCACAGACATCAAGCACTGTGGGCACACACCATGCCTGAAGGTGACTGGCATTGCCTGTATGGTTGCAGATGCTGGCATACGGCGGCATACACGGGGCATTGTCAGCAGGCTGTGCCAAAGACACTGGGTCAGATATGAAGCAAGGGTGCTGAGTTGAATATCCTCCTGTGCAGGCATTCAGTGCCATGCGGGCCCGCGGAACGAAGGTGACGGACATCGCCATTGTGGTCGTGGCCGCAGACGACGGCGTGCGGCCGCAGACGCTGGAGGCCATCTCGCACGCAAAGGCAGCTGAGGTCCCCATCCTGGTGGCCATCAACAAGGTACCAGGAAGCTTTCATGCTCATCCTCTCTTCCACTCCCTGATCCCACTCCCTGATCCCACCTGATGTTCCTCATGCAGCTGCATCATTGCCAACAGATGGGCAGAGCAGCGGGTAGTGACTGGCTTCCAAAAGAGGCATCCGGCCAAATGGTCCCTAAACTGCATTGACAGTGGACACAGAGAGGATTCATGAGGGAATGTCTGCACTCTCATTGGCTTCCTGTAGAATTCTCATGAGTTAAAGTCCTGCTGCAGATCGACAAGGAAGGCGCCAACATCGAGAGGGTGAAGCAGGAGATGAGCGAGAACGGGCTGCTGCCCGAGGAGTGGGGCGGCGAGACGCCCATGGTTGCGGTGAGTGTCTTAGACCGGCAAGATCCATGGAAGCACGTCTCGAACATGAGCAGTACCAGATGCGACATTTCCTCTATCATGGGAGTAGAAGCCATAACCATGTGACTGCCACAGTTGTCTCCTCTTTGGCTCCCATGGCAGTGGGACTGCCTAATTTGGGCTCGCTCGCATGGCTATGATCAGGCACAAATGCAGCCATCTTGCACCTTGGCGTGCTGGTAGTCCACTTTTTTGATCCTGTGTCCCAGCCTGGCTGGCTCCGCCTTGTCCACTGCTTGAAGCACGCAGACGATTGTACATGTATCTGTAAAAGGTTGTGACCAATACAGGCATTCCCATACTGTGCTGTTTCGTGCTGCAGATCAGTGCCAAGAAGGGTGACGGGGTGGATGAGCTGCTGGAGACAGTGCTCCTGATGGCCGAGGTGGAGGAGCTACAGGCCAACCCTGACCGGCCGGCCCGAGGCACCATTGTGGAGTCCCACCTGGACAAGAAGACCGGTGCCATAGCCACGATGCTGGTGGCCGCGGGCACCTTGCGCCAGGGTGACGTTGTGCAAGCAGGAGCCGCCTATGGCAAGGTGCGCCTCAAGTGTCTTGATATAGATTGAGAAAGGTGTTGTGTAATGCTCTGACGCTTTTGGCAAGGTGAGCGTGTGGTGACTTTGCCATAGGCAGTCTCAGCTTGCACATCGTCTCTCTCTATGTCTCCCTGTCACCTTTTGCCAAGTATGCACTGCTGTATGGGTGAGTAGAGGGTTGCTGTTCATGGAGGAAGCGCATGTGCAATGTATGCCTTCGATGTCCTCCTAATCAGAGCTTGAGGCGTACATGTTCATTTCCTTCAAGTTGCCGAGGCTCTCACGTGTCACACATTTGAGAATGCAGCCGGCTGCATGCAGGTGAGGACGATGCGCGAGAGCAGAGGGGATGTGACAGAGGCGGGGCCCTCCATAGCTGTGCAGATGGTGGGGCTGAACTCCGTCCCCATTGCTGGCGACGAGTTCTGCGTCTGCAGCTCCGAGCAGGAGGTACACCCTTTTCCTACCATCTCTACGTCCATTGTCATTGGGTCATGATAGGAACATCTGAAGGTGCCCTGATCTCTTGCCAGTCACAAATGCATCGATAGTGTTTAGGAGGAATCTCTCGCCGTGTCTCTCAAGATGTGTATTAGCTCTGTACAAACTCCTCTGTCAGTGCTGTAGATCTCAAGAGCTTCTGTATGTACTGAGTAATAGTGCGCAGCCTGTGCTGAGTCGCGGATGTTCCATGCAGGCCCGCAAGAACGCAGAGGCTGTTGAGTTGGCGGTGCGGCTGGACCGGCTGCAGCAGCAGGCCGGCAGCAGCATGGTCACCACCAACACCCTTGCCAGCATGGACGAGGACGATGACTCAGCCCTCAAGCGCTTCAACATCATCCTCAAGGTGTGGGCCACCTCCTGTCTTGAAAGGCCAGATGTTTCCTGCTATAGAGTAGTGGAGCTGCATCTGCTATTGGCTGTGGCTGAATGCATCACCATGAGCATTCCTGGCTTGAGAGTGCTATGCCTGGCTGTAAGAGCAGCATTGAAGGCGGCCTCTTGGCACAGCAGAGGAGTTCCTAATTGTAGTCCGTGGCCCTACAATGAGACACCTCCTCGGGTATTTTGCATTCTGCTCACAACGATTGCTGTGCAGGCGGATGCTACGGGAGCTCTGGAGGCTGTGAAGGCAGCCATTGGCTCCCTGCCGCAGGACAGAGTGCAGCCGCGCTTCCTGCTGGCTGCTGCCAGCGACATCACCAAGAGCGATGTTGACCTGGCATTTGCCTCAGACGGCATCATTGTGGGCTTCAACATCGACCCCTCAGAGGCCGTCCTTGCAGCTGCCAAGCAGTACGGTGAGCACGTACTCAGGCTTGTGCATCATGTAGCTGCGCCCCTACTGCAAATTTTTGAAGCACCAAACCCTTGGTGGCAGGACTGTATGTACTGCATTGCTGATGGTCAACAACATCAACCGGAACTGACCCATTATTCTGGTCCCCGGCCCTTGGAGAGACATCAGTGCATTCAGTGTCCGCCAGGCATGAATATATTGACACAATTGCTGGACACCAACCACTCTTTTGTGTAGCTTGGACAGAGGCATGTGGGGGGTCTGATGAGTGTCACTACATGCAGGGGTGGACATGCGCTCGTACAATGTGATCTACGACATCGTGGACGACATCAGGGCGCTGATGGAGGGCAAGCTGGCCTCTGTGGAGGAGAGAACGCCCATAGGTGAGGCCGAGGTCCGCGCGATCTTCGGCAGCGGCAGCCGCATCGTGGCCGGCTGCATGATCACCGAGGGCATGTGCCGCAAGGGCTGCCATGCTGTGGTGAGCTCCAGGATATTGATCTTCTATGTGATCATTGTTGATGACGTCTCGTCTGCCAAGCATACAGTACTCCCAAGATGTTGCAGCTGTGCATTGAAGTGATAGCACCATATCATGGACAGTTGCATTTCCCATGAGGGCATGTGCCGGAAGGGCTGCCATGCTGTGGTAACCTGCAGTACCGCTTTGGAGAGTGTGGTTGCCTGCAGCGCGTGCTGCATGCTGAGCAAGCTAAGCAAGGCCTGCCATGGATTAGCATGTGCATGTGGCACAGAGAGCATGGAGTCACCTGACAGTCAGTGCGTGTGCAGATCATGCGGGGCAAGGAGAAGGTGCACGAGGGCAGAGTGACATCTCTGCGGAGGGTGAAGGATGATGTCAAGGAGGTCCCAGCAGGCTTGGAGTGTGGTCTGGCGGTCGAGAATTACACTGGGTGGAAGGAGGGCGATAGAATTGAGCTCTGTGACATCAAGAGCAAGCAGCAGACTCTGGAGGAAGCCAGATTAGCTGCTCCAGCAGCAGCGCCTACTCCGGTTGCAGTATGATTTCGGTCTTAGACTTCAGAGGAGGGTTTTCCTGGCAGACATTTTGGTTGAACACGATGTGAGGATACAAGGACAAGTTGCGACATGAGACGAGAAGGCAGCGCTTCAGAAGATCTTCAATTTGCTGGTTGCTGTTCTGAGTGCCCTGCTTGGCAAGCCTGAGGATTGACAGCAAGCGGCAGCATAGAGGCCTCTGCTCTTCACTGAATACCTGCATGCTGTCAGGATATGGGGTCCACATGTGAGAGGACTGAAACAGCATCCGCAATGGATTCCACCTGTGCACAATGCTTGCAAGCCTATCCTAGGTCCAGACCCAAGTGCTGGTTCCATCAGGGTGTAGCTACTTCGGTCTACTGCTTGAGCCCAAGTGGTGTTGCTGGTCATAAACACCAGATAGTATGTCAGTGAAGCTAAAAGTAAACGGGTGATGACGTGCAACGCCACCACTGCTTCGGATTTACTGAAGGAGTAATGCTTGAATATATGCCAGTGTATCTCATTTCCCAGACGACAGGCCTTGTATGACTGCTTTGAGCTTTGCTATCTCAGCATCCTTGGCCAGCAGCTCATCGTAGTGCAGCTTGAAGACTGCTGCATTGTTTTCTAGCTCTTCCTGTAGCTCTACAGCCCTCTTCCTGGATGCCTGCCCTGCTGCTTTCTGCTGCGCTGCGCTGTGTAGAGCATTCTGCAGCTGATGCTCCAGATTCAGTATTTGCCGTTGCTGCTCCTGCAGGCCAGCACATACCACTGCTCACTCACTCTCATGGATGGTGTGCAGCCGCTGCTCCTGGCAATGTAAGACCTTGACGCTGTAAGAGCGCATAGGGAGAGCTGGGGGAGGATACCTCTATGGTGCGAGTGTACTGCTGCATGGGTATCATCTGGTTGTATGCATCCTCATCTAGGTACACTGCGTCTTCTATGGCCCTAGCCATGATGTCCACAGCCACCTTAGCGTCCTCTATGTTGCCTACTGCTGATGACCATCGCTCATATGCCCCCTCTGCAATAATGCTCACGCATTGGACGTCCTCAATTTTGGATGTGCGAATGTCAAATATAGCCTTTTTAAAATCACAAACACTGTTGTGTGAGGCACCAATGAAACTTTTCACTGCTGAATGGGGCAAAGTCACATATGCACAACCATCGGGGCCCCTGATTGCTTGTCGTAGGAGATGAGCAGCCAAAGGATCCACCTGATGTAGAGACATCATCGGACCGCTCTGATGCTGTTGTGCTTGGGGGAGGTGTGGAGCTGATCTGAATCTTTGATAGTGAGTTGAGAGCTGCTTCTGCTGCAGCTGCAGCGGGAGGCTTGCTCGCGGCCATAAGTCCTTTCGACATGTGACGTGCTGAAGACAATGTGTTACCCTGCAGTTTACAGTGTTTCGGTATATGTAGAGGCTTCAGCGAATGATGACATCACCTCTGGCACGCGTTACATGGCAGGAGCTTTTTCGCCTTAAGCAAGGCATTTGTCTAATGTCACGGGATTAAGTTTTGAACAGTAAGCCTGATAAAACAGCAAGAAAGAGAGACGCATACGATGCCGGCGCAGTCATCGTCGTGTACCCAGATCACTCTGCAGCCCATTAGCGTCGATGCCAAGCAGACGAATGGTAAAGGAGCAGGGCAACTAATACCACGTCGAAGCGCTACTTCTGGCTCCAAGCTGAATCTTGTGCCCAGGTGCGCTTACAGCGGGAATTGCTGAAGCAGAATTAGCTCAGCTAACCTCAGATCTTATCATTGGCCTGATATGCAGGGACCAGGGAACAAAGGATGAGCTACCTCCCCGGTATCCTGGATGGATCTCGGGCGATAACGTACAGGCATTTGACGTCAGGCAGCCTCAGGGGCTGTACTCTGCCTGGGATGTGCTGCGAAGCAGCAAGCCAGCATGCTTGCTGCATGCCCCTCTCATGGGCAAAGTTGCTTCAAGGTGGAGCACTGATTACCTGGTGAGTCCACTGACTGCGCCACATCTGCACCGTGAATGCTGTCATGTGACCATCGAGTGCGTATACATAAGCTGGTGAGAATCAAGTGGACGGTTTCGAGCAGACTCAAGATCACCGCTCCGAGACTGGTTCACACACAGAAGCTGGGCCTGGCAGCGTCATAGCCGTTCTGTCAGCAGTCAGATGTCAATGCAGGCTGATGTGCATAGCTCTGCCTACACACTCAAGGGGCCCTTCATTTTACGGCCAACACAACAAGCCTGCGTGAAGAGAAAGGGTGACACATGTGTGTGTATGCAGGCAGGCGCCTGGGACGCCGGCAGGAAGGTGGATGTTCTGTGCGCTGAGGAGAGGAGCAGCGTCTACTTAGACCACGATTTGGACAAGAACATATTCGGCTCCTTCTACCATGTCCGGGAGCCCAAAACTCGCAGGCTGCCCATGACTGTGCCCGACTTTGCTGTCTGCCTCAAGACATGGACGTCCAAGAAGCTGCTCCTCAAGGTGTGAGAGCCCCGCTCGCTCCTCCTCATCCTGCTGCCGCCACAACTTACACGGCAAGGGTCCTTGTGTTGGTGCTGCCTGGCTACACAAGACAGACAGGAACGACCTGCGCAGCGTGCCCTGCTTTAGCGCGCTCGGGCCTGGCCCTTGCCAGGGACTGTATCATGACTGCAGCACCTCTGAAGTTCACACCAATATGCGCCCTCTGCCGCCCTTGCAGCCAGAGACCAGGGGCTAATCTAAGGGCTGTTGTCAGCATGCTCTGACAGTAGGTAATGGGCACAGGCGCAAGTAATGCATGGGAAGAATGGCCAAGAGATGCCAGAGCTGGAAAAGGGGCTCAGCGGGGGGTTGCAGACAGATCTCAAGGATGGCCTAGACTGGCAATGGCTCAAGGTGGGCTCATACAGTTCCTGTGTTTCTTCATTCTCCGCATGAAGATCATACTCAGTATTGGTGCAGCTGCAATTGGACCACAGGGTAGCAACTCTCATTGAGAGATGTCTTGCGGCACCTGTTATGCGACACTTGAGGGCTTGCATGTTCGGCTGCAGCAAAGCATATGCCCTGGAATCTGTGCCTGTCCGTTGCATGCGCATGCCATGGTCAGAAGGAAAGGGACGACCGTATCATGAGTGAGGGCTGTGTCACGTGTAGACACCCTGATCTGCTGCGACCTGTGCTGATGAGCAGGACATGCAGCGGATGCACAAGTGGGGCAGCCTTAGCTCCGCGTCGCTTGAGATGGGGTCAAAGGACGGCTTGCAGCCCGCCCAGTACTCTTCCCGGGACAGACTGCTTTGCCAGGTAGCATGCTTGTCTCAGATCGTGGGTGCACATCGTCTGGCGTTCATAGCAGCCAACCATGACTCGGCAGATGCAGCACACTATTCTGGAACCAGTTGGGAGAGAGTATGCACCTCTGTTTTGATTGAGAATCATGTGACTGCTATCAGTGGGTGAAGACTGTCTAATCAAAAGTGTGTGCTCTGCAGGTCAATGGGCGCAGGCGCATCCTATTGATTGGGCCAGAGCATGCCCACCACGGGATGTACCCCTTTCCCATCCAGCACACCTACGACGGCTATGCCATGCCTTCCCTGGACAGCCCTGACACCGAGGCATGGCCCAAGCTAGGTGATGTCAGAGGCCTCACCGTGGTGCTGGAGCCAGGCCAGCTGCTCTTCATACCTGCATACTGGTGAGTGCCTGTCACTAGGGTCTCTTGAGACTGTGCAAAGTCTCTCGCTAAGCATCAACTCTGTAGTTGACAAAAATGCTATTGCGCACATCAGGCCAATGCTCTGCAACAATGAATGCAGGCAGCAAGCTAACGCTTAGACCTCATGCAGTAGCACAGCAACGCTGTCCTTAGGTGATGCACACACTTGCAAGTACGCAAAGCTTCATGATGCTGTATAAGTGCAGCCAGCACCCTCACTATAATCTCGTCCATGACTGCTTCTCGCATCTCTGCAGGTATGCCCACATCCAGGACATGCACAGAGGAAGCACCGCCCTCGTGTTCACCTTCTACCCTGGCATGCGCCTGCAGAGCAGGGCTGCAATGGGTGTGGCTATATCCCGGCTGATTGAGGAGAGAGTGGGGCTGGCTGAAGGCATGGAAGACGTCCGCAAGTGGCTCATCATCATCAGTGAGCACCTCTTTGGCTACTCCTCCACGTGCATATAGGTATAATTACCCATGGCGGCAACCCGCAGCCAGGTGCCAAAAGGCATCTACAGACCTCTCTGCAGCCAAAGTCTGGGGCCGGTCAAACATGGATGCTGCAGCCTCGTCAACCGGCAAAGGAACCACTCCTAAGCATGAGTCCCGTACCCCCTCTGGACATGCATACTAATGCAACCTCTGCATGCAGGGTCAGCCCAATTAAGGGCAGGCAGCAGCATAGGTGTCTGCCATGCAGCACACTGAAGTTTGCGTTCTATGCTGCTGTGGGGTGGTGTCACACGTGTCCATACCAACAGAATTATTGTTGCCCATTCCAGGCTGTGATGATGAGGAGAGGTGGCTGGATGTGAGCACGGTACGCGGCTACAAGAGAGTGGTGATGTGCGAGGAGGTGCGCGAGGAAGTAAGAGCAGTCCTGGGAGAGGCCACAGACATCAAGGAGTTTCTGCTTGCGCTCTGTGATGACCGCCTGGTGGCCACACCCTGGCTCAACAGGGTAAGCCATCCAACCTCTGTCGCAAGTGGACGTGATGTCCTAGATACCTTTGTGCAGCCGCAGTGAGAGTGTGGTGTGGATATCCTGCAACTGCTTGAGGCGGCCCAAAGTGTGTTTTGAATGTCTTGAGGACCTGGCTCAGGACATTGATAGGCTGCCGTTGAATGTGGGTCAGGCATCATGCTGAATAGGCTCTGCTCCTGCCCGCACTTGCCTGCTGTGAGTCTTGACACAAGCTTGCAGCTTCACGAGAGCAGCTGTCTTGCAGGATTTCCGGGAGCCGCTGTATCTCACAGACAAGCCGGTGCAGCTGCTGGACAACCGCACAGACGAGGAGCTGCGGTACCCCGAGTTCTTCAAGCATCGCCTCAGTCTTACGCCCGTAATGGCAGTGTAGAAACATGTTTCTTAGGAATAGGTCTTGTTATGCTGCTAAAGACCTTCAAGGGTAGGGTCCTTGCAGCCAATGTGACGCATAGCAGCTTACAAGCAGGACGCGTATTGGAACGCGCAGAACCTCAGTCATGGGCAGCGCATGGCAGTAGACATGTCTTGCGCAGGTGCTCTCGTGTAAGAAGACGCTCGTCCAATTGAAGCCCATGCATCCATGTTTATGGCAGGTTACTGCGCAATGCTGCACTCCAGCAGAGGTGTACATTACCCAGAAGCTCCCACACAACTATCAACAGGGGGTAGGACCTTAACAGGTCCCTCATGAACTGTGGAACGGCCTACTACCAGAGCCTGTAAGTCATCATGGGATTTGGTCCCCACAGGACTGTTGGGAAAGATTGCTGACACCCTGGGAGGTGTGGCGATCCGGACTTGTGGGATGGGGGAAGGCGTACGACCCCCAGAGGAACTGTGGGAAACGCAGCATTGGAGACCATGGGATGTGGGATGCCCAATAAAGGCCAGTGGGTACTGTGAGAATCCAGATTGTGGGATGTGGGACGGCGTCTATTGAGGGTGGAACGTGTCAAGACTGCAACGCATTGTTCGTATGTGAAATTCTCGTCGGAATGCTATGGGTGACGCCTTTTGCCGTTCCTCACATGCTCACTTACTAAGTAAATTGGGCATCCTACGGGGCTCCTCTACAGCAATATATACGCCGGTGTGCATGCGTGACTATAACATCACCTATCAAAACGTATACATGCCCCGGTGACTGCGCTTTGCTGCTGGAATGAAGAAGTGACATTATGGAGACAGTTAAGGCAACCCTAGGGTCAAGGGTCGATGCAGTAAACTCACACTTGAGCCTTGGCATGCAGACATGTTCCAGAGAACACGCACCAAGCACACCCAACACCTGCCACTTCCGCCTATTACAACCAGCTCAAGATGTCAAACCCAGTCGTGTTCTTCGATGTCACTGCGGGAGGCCAGCCTGTTGGCAGAATCGAGATGACGGTGAGCTGAGCTGCCTGTAAGCCCCCATGAGTGTTCGTAAAACAGCCAGACCGCACAGACCTGTCCGAGCTGTGCAATCACACCAAGGGGCCGTGAAAAGCCCCTGCACGAAAGACTCCATTGAGCAAATATCTCCTGATCACCCAAGATACCATATGAATGCTTGTTTCATAATCAGCTTAGGGGTGCCTTTTCGGAGCTTTGACATGTTTGAACTAACTCTGCAATCCGAAAAATGGGTTGCCTTGCTTTGCTTGCCCTATACCTCGTGTTGTAAATGGTTTGATCAAAGCTGATCAGTTCGTCTGTTGCGCAGCTGCGGGCGGACGTGGTGCCTCGCACAGCCGAGAATTTCCGTGCCCTCTGCACTGGTCAGTCTTTCACGCTCTTTCAGGTCTACAGCTGCACGTTGTTGTAAGCGGGGTATACTGACATTGTCACGTTTCCAGCAGTCAATGATATCACCAGCCCGTCCTTCAGCTGCGATAGCTCAGATTGGGTCACGCGCCCTGTCCTGGACTCTTTCTTGCTCGCTGCATCACACACTTGCTTGTGCTTCAGGTGAGAAGGGCATGGGAAAGATGGGAAAGCCTCTGCACTTCAAGGGAAGCGCCTTCCACCGCGTCATCCCTGACTTCATGTGCCAAGGTAGGCCCCGCCGTCTTGTACCTCATCATACCTTTCCAGAGGCAAGGCCTGGAAGTTCGCTATGTGGCTGCCTGCCACTGAATGTTCTACTGTATGCCAATAGCCTGTTGTTAGGCTAGCCACTTCTGGAAAGTTCAACCCCCAGCATGAGCATGTGTGCAGACATGAGGTGATCCTTTGGGCTGGTTTGGGGGTTTATCTGCTTCACCGTGCGCAGGAGGAGACTTCACCGCTGGAAACGGCACTGGCGGAGAGAGCATCTACGGTAAGCACATTCCCCATCTCCGGCCGCGTCATCTTTATCTTGCAATGACTGTGCAGATGACAGTCACTGTGCCAGCATGTACCTGGACTTGACTGTCACACTGAGACTTGCACGTGTCAGTACAGCAAGCGGTGAACGCTGCTTGCAAGGAGACTGCCTCTGTGTGACACACAGGCATGCTTGGGAGTGCAGCTTCTACAAAGGGGGTTTTGCCCGAGTGCAGTACTTGCATAACAAGTGTGTGTATTGGTGCAGGTGCCAAGTTCCAGGATGAGAACTTCCAGCTGAAGCACGTTGGCCCTGGAATTCTGAGCATGGCCAACGCAGGTCCCAACACAAATGGTGTGACTCTGTCTTCTCCTTGTGTTTCAGGACTTTCAATGGGTGCAATGTGCATAGCACTCCCAACATTGGGTGTCTGGTGCCCCACCTAATGTCACAGCACGACCATATGCACAGACAAAGGGGCCAGCCAGCTCTCAAAGGAATGCACTGAGGGAACAAACAATGTTTGTGCAGGCTCCCAGTTCTTCCTCTGTACTGTCAAGGTGAATCACACCCCCAATCTTACAGCTGTGACACCCGTTCAACTTCTACCTGCTTTACATCTAGCGTACCACATGGATACAGAAGCTGGATATTGTGGTGCACCTATGATGCAGGCATTGACCGCCTGTAGTCACCTTGCCCCATAAGGATTCCTTTCTGTCAGGCATGTCAGCTTAAGTGTACATGTACAGAACTGAGCATGCACCCCTCTGAGACTTGCTACATATAAAGACGACGCGGTTCTCAGTAAGTTATTTCTGCTGCAGACCTCATGGCTGGATGGCAAGCACGTGGTGTTTGGCTCTGTCACCAAGGGAATGGACGTCGTCAAGAAGGTGGCGCACCTCATTGTGCTCGTCCCTGTGCTGCTATCTTCTATAATCGCCTATTAGCATGCTATTTATGCAGCATCAGGGGGCGTGGTGGTTTATGCAGTGTGCATACTTTTGTACTGGACATTCAGCCATGCTGCTCATGTGTCCTTCAGTAGTTCTGTCAGGAGTACCTGCACCAGCTTGATGTGCTGCATTGCTGTGGGCTACCATGTTGCTGTCTTAAGTGCAAGTGCAAGTGCAGCCCTGGACACATGTGCCAGTAGTTTCAAGGGAGGCTGTCTGTCCTTCTGACAATTCAGTGCTGCTTTCTGCAGATTGAGGGCTTTGGCAGCCAGTCTGGAAAGACCTCCAAGCCCATTGTCATTGCTGACTGTGGCCAGCTGTCATAGGCTGCTGCACACCAAGGCCGCCCATGAGTCTCTATGAGCCATGCAATGCTGCTCTACAGAGAGTGGAAGTAATGTCAGGGCTGGGAATCTCTTGGGTGTGAATGCATGTCAAGTGGCTCTACGCAGTAGCGCTTCCAAGACAGTTTCATGAAAGTTGCTGATTTTGCCAGTAGGACGGGGAATGCCTGTCTTGTCTGTGCATTGAAGCAAGTGCAGGGGCGGTACAGCTGCTGTCGATCTGTTTTCAGCCAGCATTACAGGCACTGGCCAAGGCTGTGACAAGTCCAAGACCGCAAGCAAGTCTTTGCAGTGTAACGTGTGAAGTGGCTCTATATCCTGCTTTATGAAAAATGAGTGAGATGTCAGGCGTGCGCAAAGTGCTGGCCACTGGTCTCATCAACATGTGCCTCCTGCCTACTGTGCAGAGCATAGTTTCCTGGGCTGTTGCAGTGTGATCACTGAAGACAGTATCGTCTACTGGACCAGTAGTACTGGTATTAGCAGGTCTGCGAATCCTAGGACTGTTCCCTTTGTGCTGTCCTTTGAAGATGCCAGATAAATACTCATGCATACTCTGTGATTCACACTGCTAGTTTTCATCCTACAAAGTTTCCGGGGGAGGTTTCTGTGTTTAGGGCAGATGGGCAGCGCTGTTGAGCATCTGATTAGACACATGACTCATGGCCAGCATCGTCCGTATTCTTGCAAGCGATGGTCTGAGGCACACCTTGCTGGAGCAAGCTGACGTTAAGTCTGCTCTTGCATAATGACCAACAAAGGCAGCTCGCATACGAGGTGCTGAAAGATGCTTGTTCGAAATGGCAAATGCACCAGCATCCTAGCCGTTATAGATGCTCCCATCCGCACACTGAGCAAGAGGGGGAGCATCTAGTATGTCTGATGTAGTTAGCAGCAGTATTACAGTGGCAGCAGAAAGGCCGGGGGGCTGACATTGAGAGCCATGCCTTTACTTGGGAGACGCACTGACTCTTCCAGACAGGCTGGAACAGGTCCAGCGGGTCCCCTGCCTACAGGCAAAACCGACTTGCTGCTACGATTTTTTGACTCAACCTTCTTCGACGAATGGATAGCCCTGACGTGAGTACAGTGCTCCCTGTAGTGCAGATTGCACGACATACCAGAATGAAGTTGGAGTGGTGGGCTCAATTGCAGCATGTGTTTGTGACAACTTTGACACTCAATTATCGAGTGCAGCAATGTCTGTGTCGGAGTGCAAAGAGATGCGGTTCGTACAGGTATCTGTACAAGAGCAACTCACCAGGAGTGCAGGACTACCTCTGTAACCGCCTGTACGCTCTGCCAGAGGCCGGGCTCGAGAAGTACCTATCGCAGCTTATTCAGCTCATCATCATAAAGCCGTATGGCCCCCTGGAGAGGGTGGTCGTCGACCTGTGTGCCAAGAGCCTGAGAATAGCTGTGAAGGTGGGCATCTACCCCTAGCATCAGACGATTCCAGTTCTGACGTCCCTGCAGTATCTGTGGAGACATGTCTGTGCTGCTGCTTGACAAAAGAACACTTGTCCTCAGCACAACATGTACCGAGCTTCCTGAAGCAGTACATCTGGAGAGCGCATGTGTTGATGGTGCAGACGTACTGGCTGCTGCTGGCAGTGTCACAGGACCAGCCCAAGAACAAGTATGTGGCAGAGCTGCGCGACTGCTGCGAGCGCGCTGCTTTGGAGGGGTCCTGGGTATGTCAGCGCCTCCGCATGCTCTCAAGTCTGTCTCGATCAAAAAGTGTCAGCTGTGGGGCGTGCAGAGCATGCACCAAGCGATGCCATGCAACATGCAGCCTTGCTCAGCCCTGCCCTTGCCCGCGTCATGCACAGTAACGCAGGCACAGATGGCTGTGGGCTCTGTTTAACCTGCTGTTTGTGGTCCCATTTACAAGTTCAGCCGGGGGGGCCAGGGATGCTGTAGGGTCTCAGGATGACTGGAGACGTGGTGTCTCTGGGCTAAATCGCCTGTTCATGACCTCGCCTGCCCTGAGGGAAGGCTCCTCATGTGCACAGTGTCGTGCGCAGGATCCCCCCTTCAAGCGGACTAGGCTGCTCCCGCTGAGCCCTCCCCGCAGCAGGGGCTGGCTCCTGAGCTCTCCCATCAGCCCTGGCCTGCTCAGTCGGTCCCAGTCCGGCAAGCTGCGGTGAGCTAGAAACGCCCTACGATTGCCAGGTCTTTAAACACATCAGAGTAAAGCACATTGCCATGATGGAGGGGTTGCGAACATTCAGGTCGTGACAGCTCGAGAAGATGCAAGTCCTGGAGGACCCATCCCATCTCCATTATGAGGGTGTGCAATAAGTGCCGTCTTGCTGTTCACCTCACTTTCATGCAGAACAGTTTAAGAAATTCAGGTGCAGAGTTAGTCATTGACATCATTTCACAGCTTACACGCATATGATTTACATGTGTTTGCAGGGCACACCCGGGTGAGCAGCGGGTGACCGCCAACAGCAGCAACCGCTTCGGGTCCCCAGACCCCTTCCAGGGAGGGGACCGCCCGCAGCAGCACCACATGCAGGGGGGAACCGGGGGGCACCCGGCCATAGACATCATGAGCCGCCCCACCTCGCCAGACGGCTTGGGCGGGGGGATCTACTCCTCCTACACCATGGGCGCGGGCCTAGAAGGACTCATCTGCGCCTCGCCGCCTCCCACACGTGATGGGCGCGACGGCCCTCCCAGGTTCTGCCTCTCATGTCTCATCTCATGTCTCGTGCCTAGGGTCACGCAAGCCTTGAAGCAGTCATTTGCATCTATGAGTCACCCAAGCCTCGTTCCCATGGACCCTGGTGGTGCTGCTACCCAAAGGCGTTGGCATGGGGGGCCTCATGAGTGTCTGCTGCCTTTACATGCAGTTCTTGGGATCAGCCTCCTGTGCAAGGCGCCCTATGAGGGTGTGATGGCTCTGTCTCATACTGACAAAGGCCACAAGGTGACAATTCCCTTGGATCAGGAGAGGTTCACATCTGACACTCTTTCATGAGATGTCCTCAAGCAGGGGGTGTGCTGAGTGCAGCTGAGCAGCAAAGTATACATTTCTGACATGGTTGAGTGGGCTTTGCAGGGCAATAACATCCACGCAGATAGCAAAGGCGACGGATGCAGAGAGAGCGGAGGCGCGCAGCCTGAGCGCTGACAGGCGCCAGAAGCTCAAGCTGGAGCTGGGCGACTCTGAGGGTATCAGCACCCTCCTGGAGAACAGCCTGCTCGGTGCAACAGGTGAGACTTTGATCGCTTGCTGAGTCTGGAGACAGGGACATTGTCTGTTGAGCATGCTGAGGGCTGATAGGGTAGGCCCTGTACAGCACATTCAGCACATCTTGCATGTCCTGAAGTCCTGCAGGGCCTGCATGAACTCAGTACCTTTGCTGCTTGGCAGCCTGCCTTGAGGTCCTGCTTCATAGTGTCTTTACAGCAGCGGAGACAAGCAGACTTCTTTTTCATATTAGGGAAGAATTTTTGGGCTGCTTATCTGCGGGGAGAGCGGGGATAGAGGCTTTGCTGGACTTTGCCATTAAGGACGGTGAAAGCAGCCTGCTTTGTGGTTGGCAGAGTATGAATGATTCAGTGATGTAGCACCAGTTTGAAGCTTGTGATGGCTGAGCCAGAGGGGCTAGGGGCTGCTGCTAGAGGCAGCCCATCTGGAGTGGTAAAAGCAGCCCATATTGTTGTCGGACAGAGTCTAAATGAGTGAGAGATGTAGCGCCATTCAATTTATGCTTGACAACAGAGTCAGAGGGGCTAGGGGCTGCTGCTGAAGGCGGCCAATCGGGAGTGGTGAAAGCAGGGGACGGACGCGAGTCTCCGCCCTCCTCCCCGCGCCTGCGCCAGACCACCTTTGGCGCCACCCTGGACTTCATAGAGGCCCTCTGCGACGCCTCCTCCCGCCTCACGTCCTTCCCGCCGGTGAGGGCTCCATACAGCCCCTTCACATTGCAGCCCTGTCCCTTGGACTGCATTGAGTATCTCTGCAAGTTGTCTACCCTTTCTCCGCCAGTGCAGCTTTTGTATACTGGTTACAGTACCTTTGGGGCGATGCTTGACTTCATTGAAGCGTCTGCAATGCATACAACCTGCCTCACACGGCTCTTGCTGAGAGGCTCAGTCTCAAAAGGGCACACCAGCCTGCAGTGACAGGGATTGCAGGCATGACAGATCAAAGACAGGTCCCTTTCCTGTGGACTGACAGGAGTGCCCGGTGCTTGCTGCAGGAGGACAGGGAGTGGGCGCTGAAGAGGGGCCTGGATGAGATCAACAAGGAGATAGAGACAGCCAGCCGCGCGGACGTGGCCTGCTGGTTCCCCATGGGGATGCGCGACGAGCGCATTGTGCGTCTGGCTGGCAAGGAGGCGCAGCTTCTCAACTCCAGGCAAGTAATCACTCACTGCTGGGGTGGCTTGAAGCTCAGCAGGGTGCATGTCCGCATACAAGTGCGCTCTGAAGGCTGAGCAGCATCCTTTTGCGCAAGTCAAAGCGCCGGCCATGGGTCAAGTACTGCATTTTTAGGGGACTACGACCGCTAGATACTCCAGGCACATGTGCTCACGCATTGCACTTGTAGAAGTCACTGACAAGATGTGCTGCTGTAGGGAGAAGGCGCCATTCATGCTCCTGGTGGAAGTCCTCAGCAATGATCAGGGCAGCGTGAGGGAGGATGCCAAGTACAGCGCGGGCAGCACCTCCGCCAGCCCGCCGCCCACTGCCCTGCCCAGGAAGGCCACGCAGACCAAGACCGTGCCCAGGCCCTACACGCCCGAGGGCAGGGAGCAGCGCAACGGCCATGCAGCCCTAGGTGAGAGCGCTCAGCTTACAACTCATTGGTGTGGGTAATCTGCAATGTCTGCTGTCAGGCAAAGACTGTCCAGGGTTGGAGGATGACTGCGCAGGAGACATATCTTAGCGCGCTGAGGCTGACACGGCAAACCTTGCATGTGAACAGAAGCTTCCTGGCTGTGTGAAGGGTTGCTGAGGCGCTGGCAATTGCCATGCAGATGACTCAGAGTCAAGCCCTGAGCCCCTTTCAGGCTCCTCTCCCAAGCGGATACTGGACTTCACAGGGCAGAGCGCCCCAGCATCAGCGCCAGAGCAGGCTCAGGGCGGCACACATCAGGAACCTGAGCCTCTGGCAGTGGACATTGGCAGCTCCAGGAACACCTCAGTGGAGGGCCTGAAGTGCCCTGTCACCAGCAGCTTCAGCCACCCTGAGCATCAGTCTCCAGGTACTGCGCTTCGCTCGTCTACCCATGATAGCAGGTCTGCAGCCAAAGAGTTTCAAGCGGCGATTGTGTCACCCGATGAGATGTGGCAAGACTCCTGCTGGCCAAGCCACAAGGAGAGCAGCGTGGGCTGCTTTGTGCACGCACCGCAAGATGATGCACTCACTCATCAGCTGAACACGCTGATCGTTTCGTTGTGCAGGTGGCTCCTCACCAGTGGACAGAGACACAGCGCTGGCAGAGTCCGCAGCTGCAGGGGTACCCTCGCAGCCTGCAGCTGTGGCAGGCGCCTCAGACACAGGCGCACAGCAGAGCAGCTCTGCTGCTGCGCCTGAGACGCAACTCAGGGGCAACAGCACAGCAGAGCCCCAGGGGCCTGTGCCAGCGGCTACTGTACAGCAGCCATCCCAAAAGCATGAGGTAAGTGCTGAGGGCTCCTCTGCTCGCAGCACCTATCGAATCTGATAGATGTCGCATCTGATGGGTGTCAGGTGCGTGCACAATTGCTGTTTGACTAATGACGGTTGTGCATGCATCCAGCTGTACTTTCATTTGTTGACCTTCCCCTGACATGGGACCACACCCTAGATTAAGACACATGTCATTACTGTGCGCCTGGCTTTGCTGCAGCGTGCTGGCGCGCTCTCTGTGGCGCTAGGGCACCGTCCGCAGCCCGTGAACATTCCAGCAGAGGGCTCCAGTGCGGAACCTTCTCCGGACATGCTGCCGGCACATGCAGCGGTTGTGGGGAGCCCCACGACCACCGCTCCCATCATGGCTTCCATCCGCAGAACCCGCAGCAACGACGATGGCATGCAGGTGTGTAAGGCGTGCAGACGGTGCACCCCTGCTGCAAGTTATTAAGCCCTGCTTACGGTACCCAGCCCTGTGTGGACCGGGCATGTGGTGTGCAGGCTCCAAATTTTTGTGCCGGGACTGGCCCTGAGCAAGCTCTGGCCACATACTGCTCTCAACCAAGAGGTTGTGAATTGTGCACGGCTGAGCATATCAAGGCTCTGAGATGGCAGCTGTAGGATAACTGAGCGCATGCGCTCATGTGTCAGCCGACTTGACATCTGCAACATGAGACGCCCCGCATGCTGCAGGATGGGACGCATGACCTGAAGTCGCTGGGCAGCGGGGGCATGCGGCTGGGTCCAGTGTCGCTTGTCAGAGCTGTGGGCAGAGTGATCCGCTCGGTGGTGGGAGGCGATAGCGATGACTCTCACCAACAGCCAGTAGGTCCTCAGGAGCTTGCTTTACATAAAGTTGTTGGTGCAGGCGGCGGTTTCACATGCTGACAAGCATCTCGTAATATAAGAGGCTTTGGGGAATTGAGGCAAAGAATATCATGTCATGTCTGACAGGCAACCACCCTGTCGGAGGTTTTCCAGCCTTCTCAAATCGCCACAGGAAGATGGATGTCAGCACAAGGTCACTCTCTCTTGCTTTGCTGTTCTAGTTGCAGAAATGATGTGCGCACATGCTGCAGGCACAGCAGACAAGCACGGAGGCCGCTGACACGGCGGCCAGGGTGGCGCTGGCCGCTGCGCACGCTGGGATGGGCCCAGCGCAGCAGGCGCAGGAAGACGCGCGCGCCGCGCGACTGCGCCACACAATCCTGGACGACATGAGCGGCGCCCTTGGGGAAAGCAGGCGCTCCGGCAGCTTCCTCCCAGAGAGCACTCCTCTGGGCGCCCCCCCGGAGTCCTCTGAGAACTCTTTCTCCAGGTGTGGGCTGAGCTTGGACTTAGCTCACATGGAGCTAAGAGCGCCAGACTTGTGATGTCCAGTTGCTGTATGCCATAGGTTTTCGTACGGACAGCGCCACAGGGTCCGCCCTTTTGCTGAGACTGCATCATGAGGAGGTACAGCTGCTGGATACTTTCTATTGGGGCTGGTTCACACGGTCCCAGAACTACTGAAAGTCTCCAGCCAGTTTAGTCTCCTCATGATCAGCTCTCACGCAAGTGTCCTTCCACGCCGGTGCATCTGGAGGTGACTTGGTATTACCTCACCAGGAGCTGGAAGCTCTAAAGCTGTATCTCAGCTGTCTGGATACCCCTCCCGTGCTGTAGCTGCTCATGTGAGGACTCACACATTGATGTGCAGGGGGCTGCAGTCAGCAATGGCGGGACTAGGCGGTACAGGGCCTCAAGTGACAGTGCGGCTAGAGGTGATAGGGGACTACTCCAGGGAGGAGCTGGAAGCCATGGAGGCTGTGTCCCAGCTGTCCTCGGAGCCCTGCCAGCACCGCCAGTGCCAGGGCGAGAGCAGCAGTCTGCCCTCCAGGGGCTCCCAAGGTATTTCAACAGCCTGCCATCTTGTTCGTGACCTGCTGTGGACCTGCACAATCTGAAGGGAAACTTGCAGTGAGACACTGAATCTAACACATCGCCTGGTGCACACATAAGGATCTCATAACTGCCAGGCCTTGTCTTCCTGGGAAGTCGCGATATGGTGTGTTGTTTGGGACACTCTGACGTGCACCTCCGCACCTCCTTTTGCCTTCCGGAATTCGCCCTCAAGAATTTATCATGGCATGCAGGGGGCACAGGCAAGAAGCTAGAAAGCAAGGAATCTGTGGTCTCTGGCGCAAGGGCGCTGACTCTGCTGTGCCACTGGGGCAACTGCAAAACCAAGGAGGATGACATCCGGCATACGCGCATGCAGCCGCACATCAAAGTCCGCTTGAAGGTCTGCCCCTTCTCTGTTCCTTCACCGCCCTATGCTGCCCCCAGATAGGCAAGAACGCTCCCAGGCATCTGCCATAGGGCACCATCTTCTTGTAATGGCCACCGGATGCCCTGAAGACCTGCACATGACAGCGTGCCAGTTGCCTGTGACGTAATGTGGTACCACTGTGTATGCTGTGGGCAGACCTTTGATAATTGTATATTGGCTTGCAGGTGCATGGCGGGGTGGATCTCCGGCTCGCCAACAAGCCAGCGTCAGTGCACCGCAGGATACCTTCGGACGAGGCCCTGATGCGGATGGCCGCCTACCACAGGGCGCCCGTGCCCAAGCTGCCCACTCTGACCAGCCCGCCCACCTCGCCCAACCCCAGCCAGGACCTCACCAGCATAGTGGAGGCCATGCATGAAGGTGTGTACCAGACAACACCCTAGCCACCCTGACGGCAAGCGTTAGGCCAGAAGCCATTGCATCATTGAGTCCTCACGCATTAGTGAGAAGGATTTTTGCAGCCATCTTCTCACTTTTTGCTGACACATACATTGCGGGCTTCTGGCCTAGCTTTACTCAAGCGGATCGTGATTCTTTTGGCTATGTGAGTGCTATGCTTCTGCTTTATTGCTAGAGCTGATATGTGCTAGCCAGGAATTCTACAGAGGCAGCTGTGCAAATGCATGTTGCCGCAGACAAAGTGCTTCATCTTCTCACTGACGGCATGCCCTCTGTGAATGCAGCTGTCAGGAAGGCCACCGAAGCAGATGCACAGCGGCCACCTCAGCAGGACTCAGCCAGTGGCGCACATGCTGTCGCCCCAGCAGAAGCCGCAGATGCCACCTCTCAGCCCCTGCTCACCGCCTCTGCCTCGGTGAGCTTGTGTATTATGCAGAATAACATTGTGCAATATTGTCGCCTGATCTATGGAGAGCCTGCTGCTCTGTCCTACTTATTTGGAAGAGACTTCCTGATACAAAGTCATGCTGTGCCATGATAATATTGGCATGTTCACCTGTACAGCCTTCACAGCTCAGCTGGGGAAAGCCCTTTGACGTCATGCTTTCTCCGTTATATTTGTCAAGCTATGCAGACACAAGCTGTGCTTCTCTCTATCGCAGAGATGCTAAGCACATGACATGCCATGCAAATGTTCATCAACCTATGCAGGCGAGCAGGATGGCAGAGGAGGATGCAGAGAAGGCAGCTGCAGCAGCGCGGGCAGTGTACGGCGAGCCCTTTGCCGACAAGGCGAAGCGCGTGCAGGGGCTGTCCCCGCACGGGCGCCGCCCGGGCTGGGCAGTTCGGCCCATCATCGTCAAGTCGGGCGATGACTGTCGGCAGGTACAGCTCCTGCCTTCCTGTCTGCTCGTCAGTCGCCTTCCCGTTGCTGGCTGCTGACCCTAGCTGCAGGCCGCAGCGGCCTATGTGGTCTTGCTTGTTTTTAGCTGAAGCTGAGCGGCAACATGACCATATAGGTCACTGAGCCAGAAGGTCAGGCTTACAGTGACTCCCTGCAATGTCTAAAAGTGCAGATGAGAGAGATCAGATACCTGCAAGTTTGTATGCAAGCTCTGAGGTTTGCAGCAGTCGTCATGGGGTCCTCGTGCCGCACAGAAGGCCCTTTCTTTTGTAGCCAGAACTGCTCTTGTACCAGCAGTGCTGTTGTGTGCAAATATCTCCTGTGGAAGTTTCCCTGAGAATCATTTTGGCTTTGCAGGAGCTGCTGGCAGCGCAGCTCATTCACGCCTTTGCGCACATCTTCCAGGAATCCAGCCTGCCCCTGTACGTGCGACCCTACGAGGTGCTGGTCACCTCCAGCAGGACTGCCCTGATTGAGGTCGTCCCGGACAGCCTCAGCATCCACACCATCAAGGTGCTGCTTCCCTACATCTCATAGTAGAATTACCTGGCTAGGACTCCTAACTGGGGTAAAGTCAAGCTCTACTCCAGCTCAGGATACCCAATAGCTCAATTGCGAGCTACTTCTGTGTGTAATAGGATTTATCCCGGGAGGAGCCAGTAGTGGCTACAGCAGATGAGCAGGCTGAGATCGTCAAGGCGCAGGTGCTGAGTATACGTGATGATGCCTGGTAGGAGAGGGCAGCGAGGTAACAATGAGACAGAACAGTAGCTGACATCACATGACTGTAGCCAGACATCTTGGACACTGAAAGGGAGTCAGCTCACAATGTGTGTGCTGGTCGCAGGCAAAGGGTCCTGCAAACGCCTCTCTGTCGGACCACTTCTTTGCCAAGTTCCGGCGAGGCTCTGTGGAGTGCAAGGCGGCCCAGCGCGCCTTTGCCGAGAGCATGGCCGCCTACAGCCTGGTCTGCTACTTCCTGCAGATCAAGGTGGGTCCCTCTGTCATCCACATGTACTATTTATCACATGCGGGCATGTCATTCTCGTTTCCATACACTCACCAGGGTCAGCGCTACCCTTCGCTGTTGTCGGTCGCTGCCAAGTCCAACCTGGGACATAGCAACTTATTTCCAGAGACGCACAGCAAGCAAAGGCTGCAGCCTTTTAAGAAGTAGCAGTGTCGTGTGCTGCCAGAGGACGCTTTGTGGTATTGCCTGATGTGAGTGTGCTGCAGGACCGGCACAACGGCAACATCCTGATGGACGTCGCGGGGCACATCATCCACATCGACTTCGGCTTCATGCTGAGTAACTCGCCCGGCGGGGTCAACTTCGAGGCGGCCCCCTTCAAGCTGACCCGCGAGCTGCTGGAGATCATGGACTCCAACTCTGAGGGGCACGCCTCAGAGATCTTCGACTACTTCAAGGTAGGCCTTCTCTTTTGGTGCTCTGCCTTACCTACCTGCTCTCGCCTCACTTGCCTGATGCTGCATGGCTTGATGAGGCCATCTGGGATTGTCTGCGTTGCTGAAATCTGCCTGGCATGGTTGCGGTAAGCCTGATTGTGAGGCTGTGCATATGAGATGCTTCAGCACGCTGTGGTGCTGCATAGAGGCTGGGCACAGCAGGAGCTCTGCTCTCAGGGGTTGTGCAATGGGTGCAGGTGCTCTGATAGGCATTGCTTGCCATCATAGTGCTTGGACCAGATAAACCCCACCCCTAAGAATTCAACAGCTGGTCAGCCTGGTGTGGCAGGGAGAGGTGAGGCCATGTGTTGGATGCAGGTGCTGTGCATCCAGGGCTTCCTGGCCTGCCGCAAGCATGCTGACCGCATCATCCTGCTCGTGGACATGATGTCGACCAGCGGCTGCCCCTGCTTCAAGGCGGGCCCGCGCTGCGTCAGCGCGCTGCGCAAGCGCTTCCACCTGCACTGCACTGAGACGCAGTGCGTGGAGGTGGTTTTGAACCTCATAGCAGACTCCCTGGACGCTTGGCGTACCCGGCAGTATGACTACTACCAGCGCGTCCTGAACGGCATCCTCTGAGATTTCCCTGGTCATGGGAGCAGCGGAGAATGTCCGCGGGCGTGCGCGGCCAGCGCTGCGTCGGCGCGCTGCGCAAGCGCTCTAACAGCGCTGCACAGCGAGGCAGTGCGGGGAGCTTCAGCTGAGTCTCCAAATGCCTGGCGCACTCAGTAGTATGAAAACCTACCAACCATCCTGATCTGTATCTCAAGAGCAGGACCCCCTGGGACCCCACTCTAGGGCCGTCTGCAGCAGCTAGGTATGCTAGCAGATGTTTGAACGCCTGGCGCGAGATTCGCATACCCACACGGAGTCCCTGGAGGCGTTGTGCCTCTAGCAGCACATCTCTTGTCAGGAGATCTGAAAGGTACTCTGTCTGCACCTGCTGTGGAAGCTACATACTGTCCAGAGGGTGAGAGGGCGGCCAACACGTCTGCTTGAGGGGATAACAGTATGTCTTTAGGAACAAGTTGCTGCGTCTGAACAGATCCTGCAAATGCCCATGCCCCTGCTGGCCAGACCGCTAACTTGCAATGAGATGCATGTATAAAGGAGGGCTGCTGCAGCAAGACACACACTCTCTGATCAGTTATGGAATGCACAGCAGTGACTGGAGCTCTGTGATGTGTTGATTCTTAAGAAGATTCGCCGACCAGAGGTTATAAGGCTGGATAGCTATGCTGTGGTACAGGCCGAGTAACTGTGCTATAAGCAGCGCCTGCTCATTGAGACCATCTGCTTCTCGTCGCAGATTGATCACGATGTTTGACAGTGGCACACTCGCCCAAGACAGACATCTTGAGAAGCCAAGAGAGGCAACTGAGTCATGACAAATTGCCGCAGTCCAAATTTGGGAAGCTCTGACGCAGCGAAGGTCTTGCATAATTGCAGAATCGGCGCCATTGCGTTCCACAACTCCACTCCCACACCAGAGAAAAGAGACAAGAACAGCTCCTGTCAATATCAATTAAGCCCTGTTATGCATGCAACGACCTCGAATGGGTTGAGCACCGTCAAGGCACACGAGTTGCAGAAAGTACACGGCCTCAATGAGATCGCTGCGCGTCAGGAGCCGGAGTGGAAGAAGGTCCTTAAGCGGTACCTGGACCCTATATCCCTTACCATCGTGAGCTTTCCTCTCTGTCATACATTAACGTGCTTGCGTTTGTCCAGCAAGGGTCACGCTTTACGGGCCGACATGGTCACATCATCGGACGTGTCTGATGCGCGTTGCCAGCAGCAATGGCTCTGAATCCTAATGAAATGATTTGTGAAGAAAACAGGCATGCTCTTAGATGCACTTCTGCGTCGAGCAGTGCCGTGAAAACCATATTCGTTGCGGATCATCTGCGAGTCCCTACGCAGCATTGTGCTCTATAGGCTTGTGGGACTCAACAAAATTCTCAACGGGCATAAGAGGGCCTTCAAAAGGCATCTGGGAAGGAATTGCAGAGCCGTTTTGGGTTTGATGTCTCAGCCTGAGACAATTTCGGGTTGAGTCTTTGATTCGTTTAAACAGCAACGAAAGACACAAACATATAGTTGCAACATTAGAGGTGTTGTACGTGAGCAAGGGGGGCTTCAAGGGTGGCCCACAAGCTTCAGAATGTGCAATGACTAATGTGCGTATCCGGGACCTTGGCACATGCTTTCGATAGCCCTGATGTCAGCAGGCTGTGCTCAAAGCGGACTGACGCAGCTCTACACAGGATTGGGCCCTAATGGGACACCTTGCCTGGGCTGAGCTTATCCCTGCTGTTGCAGCTCGTGGCCGCTGTCATCAGTGCGGCAGTCAAAAATGATGGCGATCGTGGATGGACATCGTTCGTGCTTCTCATCGTGGAGCTGAACATCATTGTCTGGGTAAGTGTCTTGTCTATACGGCCCCATGTCACGTAGGCGCATCTCAGATTTTGCTCTACGCACTCTTTTGCAGGCTATGGCAGCCTGCTCTAGCAACCTGCGGTAAAGCTAACATATGTTCTGAGAACCTCCACTGACAGAGATTGGCTGACGCGGTTCATGCATTGCAGGTGGGCTACTACTCAGACAGGAATGCTGGCAATGCTGTGAAGGAGCTCAAGGTGAGCTATCCCAGCCCATTCTTACCTTGTCATGCATGCGGACAACTCCCCTGGAGGGGCACCAAGGCACAGTGCATCAGGCACAGGAACTCTCAGCTCAGACAGCAATGGTGGAGGCATGAACACATCTCCACCCTCACAAGCGCACGTGCACCTGTCCCCTGGAAAGATGTGGTAGCAGGCCTGCACGGCGCTGCAGACGGAGCATCATGGCTCTGCTGGGTGTCATAGTGATGCTGCCAAGCTCTAATGCATACGCCCTATGGCCCCAGACTATGGCTACCGTCCCTGTTAGGAGATCTGACAAGGCGCCTCTATGCTGTGCAGGAGCTGTCTGCTCCCACAGCAGTGGTGAAGCGCGATGGCGAGTGGAAGACAGTGGAGGTCCGTGAGCTCGTGCCAGGAGACGTCATCGAGCTGAAGGGTGGCGATGTCATCCCCGCAGATGCTGTGGTAAGCCCTTCTCCATGGCCTTGACAAGGTGTTTCAGCATTGTTCGGGATGTACCCTTCGCAAAGGCCCTGAAACTCCTCAAGACATCATAGGAGCGGAGAGCCCATGTCTCGCACCCGTGTTCCCGCCCACAAACTTGTCAGCATGCGAGTAAATTGAGAATGCTGCTGACTCATCCGGGCCATGCAAGGCTGTGGATATGACAAACCTGTGCATGGGGCCCCGCTGTGCATGCTGGTTGCATCTGAGGTACACCTTTGCTGCGTGCAGCTGCAAGGCGCATTTGAGCCGATCAAGGTGGATGAGTCATCTTTGACCGGCGAGTCATTGCCAGTCACCAAGAGCCATGGCAGCAAGGTGCAGCACGCCCATTTTGCCTGCTATCCTCAAACTTTAGTGCGCAGCCTCTGCTTTGTGCATGGTCTCTGCCTGGGCATATGTTAGCAAGGAGTCTGACATCTTTCTCTCGCATCTTATGGCAAGCATGCGCGCACTTTGCCGCAGGACAGCATGCTTCTTGTATATGTGCTGCAAAGTAGATGAACCTTTGCCGGCAGCCCCAAGTGAATTCAGAGATGGCCCTGATGAGGACCCAGGCAGTTATCACAGCAGCAAGGCACAACACTATCTTTTGGCAATATGCGACGCTGCCCCAGGGTGTCAGGTCTAGGCTGAAGTCCTGCTCTGTGAGAGGCGTCTCGGCGCTCAGGCTGTCATGTGCGCGCAGGTGCTGGCAGGATCAGTCGTGGCGCAGGGGGAGACGGAGGCGGTCATCTCGGCGACGGGTGGCAGCACCTTCTTCGGCAAAACCGTGGCGCTGCTTGCTGAGCCTGAAGAGGTTGGCCACCTGCGCAAGGTGTGGCCCATCTACATGATAACAAGTATCTGCTTTCATGGGTCTCAAAGAGGCATCTGCTGGCTTGCTCACCCTTCCCGGTTGTCACATCTGCAGAAGGCAGCTCTCGCTCCCCAAATGGCAGGCCCTCCTCCAAAGTGACAATCCAGGCATGCATGGAAAAATTCAAGGCAGGCATGGAACGGAGTGTCCCACTGTTGTGCTAGGATGAGGGATCCTGACGTCATGTTTTTGTGCAGGTCCTAAACAGGGTCAGCCTGGCCATTGCTGTGGTTGCGGTGATCGGAGTAGTCATCATCCTGGGGGCGCTGCTGGGCCGCGGGGACTCTCCGGGCTACTCTGTAGTCATCGCATTTGTCATCCTGGTGTCCTCTGTGCCCATCGGGATGCCCGTGGTCACAACAACCGTGCTGGCTGTGGGCGCGCGGGAGATGGCCAAGCAGAAGGCCATTGTAAACAGGTAAGGCCCCTTCCCGGTAGCCTTGCATGGCCTGTTCAGGCATGTAGTTACGGATAGGGTACAGTATATGGGGAAGGTCAGAGGGTCCTTGCAGAGTGTATGTGTCCTGCTTATGCACCATGGCACAGGGTGTGAGAAGCTTGTGCTCCTCAGTCAAAGGTGTCATGTTAACAGAGTTGACCTTCTTTGCAGGCTGTCCAGTCTGGAGGAGCTCTCTGGGATGGAGACCCTGGCATCAGACAAGACAGGGACGCTCACCCTGAACAGGTGCGGGATGCACTGCTGCCCTCACATGTCCGCATGATGTGCTCACATGCTTGCATAGCGCCCTCCTGTCTCCTCTGCTCTATCTGGCTTGCCGCAGCCCCTTGCTACAAGTGAGGAAGCACCTCCAGCACTCACGATCATGGATCAGTGTACTCCAGGTATTATGCAGGACAGGGGCACCTCATACCTTGTGCCTTGCTCAAGCTTCGGTTTCTGACACCAGTGTGTCTGTACAGGCTGACGCTGGACACCCAGGATGTGCAGCCATGGGGGGACGCCACCGTAGACCAGGTCCTGGAGTATGCAGCCCTGTCAGCCAAGTGGGAGAACAATGACGCCATCGACCGGGCCATCACGCAAGCCGTGGGCGACAGAAACAAACTGGCAGGGAATGTCGTTGAGAGGGTTGTGTCCTTCAACCCTGTGGACAAGAAGACCACTGCGGTGTTCAGCACGCCTGAGGGCCGGAGGCTGCATGCCACCAAGGGTGCTCCCCAGGTGACTTTCTGCTGCCGTTCTGAATACAGGTGTCCCTTAGAAGAACAAGCAGGAAGAGACTGATTGTTATTCCCATGCCTGCAGCGCAGTGGCTGCGAGTCATGTGCATCACTAAAGAACAAGCGCATGCAACCCATGCTTTCCTGGTGTCTCTACAAATGCAAATTTCAGCGTTGAACAACAGTCTTCATCATGTATAAGGAGCAGAGGCTGCATGCAAGTATGGGCACCTGACAGGCAATGACTCTACGTGTGGCATTTTCAGACAGATGCTTCCCAGTCTGCTTGCAATAGAAGCTCTTCCGTGGCAATGACATTGTAGCGGTCATGCAGATCATCGCAGCTCTGCTGGCCAATGTGGGCGCCAGGGCTGCAGTGAACGCGTACATGGAGGAGCGCGCTGCGCGGGGTCTCAGGGCGCTGGGCGTTGCCACGTCAGCGGATGAGGGCGCCAGCTGGCAGCTGCTGGGCCTGATAAGCCTGCTGGACCCGCCCCGTGAGGACACACAGGAGACCATCAAGCAGGCCAATGCGCTAGGCGTCGAGGTGAGGCCCCATACTGGACATGCATGACAGAACTCGTTTTCGCAGGAAAGTAAGTACCCTTGCCATCATAACTCTATATGTAGGGGAGCATGTTGACCCTGCCCAAGGCAGCAGCTACATGATGGCCAAGGAAATGCGCTGGGCTCCTTGGTAAGTCACGCCGCCGTTATATACGCAGCGATTACAAGCCTTGTATGTATAGCGATTATATGTGGCCAGGATACTGTCAGCTTAAACGCAAGCAGATCATCTCTGACCGAACGGGCGCTGTGCAGGTGAAGATGGTGACAGGCGACCAGAGGCTGATCGCCATCGAGACGTGCCGACGCTTGGGCATGGGGACCAACATCATGGAGGGCTCGGAGCTCGTGGCGGGGAAAGCAGGCGCCCTGGATCTGGCGACCAAGGTCACGGAGGTGGACGGCTTTGCGGGCGTGTACCCGGAGCACAAGCACCGCATCGTCAGCGCGCTGCAGTCCAAGGGGCGCCTGGTTGGCATGACAGGTGCGCCTGTCTTGCTCAGAGGGTTGTTAGATGTCCTGGCACTCTTGGCGTGTGCTAAGGCTGTATACCAGCAGGTCTGCTGCACTTGTTTGCATTGTCGATGCTGGCTACGTTGTCAATTGTGACAGGTGGAGCGGGGAGACAGGACCGCAGCAGAATACAGCTCTCTGATGTACTTTGAAATGCTGAACTCTTTCATGATGCTTGCAGGTGACGGCGTGAATGACGCGCCCGCACTGAAGAAGGCCAATGTAGGCATTGCTGTGGCAGGCGCCACCTCAGCTGCCAAGGGAGCTGCTGACATCATACTCACAGAGGTGCGCCCTGCACCTGCAACATGGATGTCTTCTCTTCCTGCTTGCACCTGTGTGCCCTCCCAGTTGCTTCTGTAAGCGTGCCCCGGGTCAAGGCCCTATGCCTTGCAGCCTCCTTCGACGTCACACAATGACGGGGTTCAGGACACTGGGGCTGAGGCAGCTTGCAACCGCTCAGCAATTAATGCAGATATCTTCATTGGCTTTGTGTTGTACAGGAGGGGCTGAGCGCTATCATCACAGCTATCAGGACCAGCCGCGTCATCTTCGCGCGCCTGCAGTCCTACATCATCTACCGCATCGCCAGCAGCCTGCTCATCCTGGGCTTCTTCTTCTTCTCGGTCATCCTGCTGGGCCTGGAGATGCCCACCTGGGCCATCATCGTCATCAACATCACCAATGACGCCTCAGTCATGGCCACCTCCTTTGACCTGGTAAGACCAAATTTGAGTCACCGTCATGCACGTTACTGATAATCTCTCTATCGTGGCCACAATCTTCGATTTGATGAGCTGAGGTTGTAGAGTCATAAGCATCAATATCATCGGCAAGACCTCAGTCATGGCCCATTTTCTTGCCTGGTGGGTCAATGGTCTGGCATCGAGGCAGTGTATGCGCGCTGGGTCTCACATCCCGCACTCTATGACAGCTCACAGTGGAGCACCTCACAGTAACGCTGTGCTCCTGCTGTTAAGGGTCCTCTGCTATAAAGGATGGCATCGTGCATCACTGGCTGACACCATTGGATGATGACTGCAGGTGCACAGCTCAGAGTACCCGCAGATCTGGAACATGACGAAGTGCCTGTTCGTGGCGCTCTGCACCGCGACCGTGGGCATCGCCGGCAGCGTGCTGCTGCTGTTCCTGAGCCTGCCGGAGCGCGTCAACTGGTTCCAGTACTTTGGGACCCCCGTCGACCATGGCCTGCCCACTGCGGTCCACAGTACCAATGGCCAGGTGTGCTGATCTGATGTTTCTGGACGCCCATGTCTGCTGATGATCCCGGCGGCATGGATGCCCATCTCTCAGTGAGAGAGTTCTTAAAGACGCTGAGTTCTCAAGACTTGTAGAGTAGGAGGCGCCATGGCTCCGGCAGAGCGCCTAGCATTGCGCCAGCAGGTGTTGGCTTTAGTATCTCTTGCGCTCATGAACACCCAGCTGAACACCATCGCCTCTCAAGCGCCCAGCCTCTGTATAGATACATCACCATGATAGCTTTTGCATTCCCAGCAGTCTATCAAGTCTATCAAGTGGCTTCAATGTACATGGTATGTGCCTGCAGGTGGTGGCGGTCCTTTTCTTGGCGCTCATGGTTATCATCCAGCTGAATATCTTTGCCACTCGCACTCCCAGCCTGTGGTGGAGGTTCACAGACAGCACTGCGCCCCGCCCCTCGATCTATCTGATGATTCCAGTGGGAGCAGTGCTGCTCGCGTCGACTTTCATTGCTGTGTACTGGCCGGAGGCGGTGCAGCCAGACGGCGGGCGAGGCGCCCTGATTGGCGCAGGTGCATATTTCAGGGAGCTCCCTCAGCTCACCCAAAATGAGCTCAGACCCGCCCGCCAATATCATAGGCCCACTCATGCATATGTGCATGCTGGCATCTCTCCATGTTAGCTCACCACGACGTACAAAGGTTCCCATAATGTAAGTGGCATCTTGGGATACACCATATCATCAGGACCGTCCTGATGATGGACTAGGCATCTTCAAACCATGCAGGACATACCTGACAGTTGCTGCCATGAACATGTCTTTGTCATTTAGCAGTGCTATGCTCCTTGCAGGCTGGGCCAAAGTAGGCATCACCTGGGCATACTGCATCGTGGTCTGGCTGCTCGCTGACGTGGCAAAGACGCTCTCCCAGAGCTTCTTCATCAGGCAGGAGCGCGTCAAGGAGGACTGCAAGATGCACAACAAGGCCGTTCCAGCCTGGGCCAGGGCCGTTGACTGGCCCGGGGAGCTTGCTGAGTCAGCCTGCGAAGGCTTTGAGCGTGCGCTGAAGGTCCGTCATGCTTCCTCAAGGAATGTGGCCTGCTTGCACTCCACCGCTGCATTGGCCCTGTGTGTGTAGCCTGCTGCACCTTATGTTACACGGGCCGCCCTGTGTAACACAGAGCGACCTCTGGGAATGGTAGAATTGACACAGGCAACTATTGTTTCAGCTAGGCCTTTGGCAGTTCAGGTGGGCGTATGACGGGGGCATGCGTAAGGTGCAGGCAGCTGGCTTTGAAGCATGTGTGTCTGTGCAGAGCTGCTCAGGCGCGGTCACGCCTCAAAAGAAGGCGAGCCAGAAGTTTGCTGCTGCCAAGGTGAGACAAGCTGCTGCATGCCCTGTACACAAATTTCGGTTTGAGGTCATCAGATGGCATAGACAAGAAGTTGCATGAACAGGGCGCTGCCTTATACTTGTTTGAGCTCCAATACAGCATCAATGATTGGGGCAGTGTGTGATGCCCTGGACTGTGTGCAGTCGCCGAGGATGGTCTCGCCTGAAAAGGCTTATGCGCCTGGTGATTGAACAGGAGATTTGCTGTGCAGGGTGCTGAGGAGGAGGCCATGCCTGCACACGCACAGAACAAGTATGCAGCTGGAGATGGGGATGTAGTCATCCAGATGCCCCACCCAGGACCAGAACAGTAAGATGTGTGCAGCGAGCAAAAGTACTCTGGGACAGCATTACTCGCCTACAGAGGATGCTGATGGTATCAGGAGCAGTAAGAGGAAGCTGCCTCAAGCAAACCACAAGTGCTCTGACAGCTTGATGGGGAATAGTCACTTTCTCCCGTTCCAAATGCAGGGGAGTCCTTTTCCAGTGCTCGCAGGCAATAGCCCTCATGCGCTCGTTGTGCTCAGGCATTTCAAGCCTGGTGTCGTGAGGCCTCAGACAGGCTATTGTCACTGCAGTCCTGCAACTCCAGCCGTAAGGGAGTGCTGCGCAGCACTCGTGTGAAGCAGGCTTCAGAGCCAGCTGAGCCTTACTGAGACCATGCTTCAAGCTCTTGCAGAGCGAGTATGGTGTGGAGCCGAGACTGAAGTATCCCTAGTGGGTTTAACCCTGCTTTTTCAGCTTGACCCCTGAGGGTCACTCAGACTCAGCATCTGAATTACTGCTCAAACGCCGATCAGTCTGCAGGCAAGAAGTACTACAATAGCTGATGTAGACCTGCTCCTTCTGTCCTTGGCTGCAAGATCAGGATAGGCACATCTTGTGCTGAACAAGGACTCAGAGCATATGCCCCTTGAGCTGAGAAGTTAGGCAGATGAAGCAGAAGCAGATTGGACAGAAAGTCAAAAGGCAGATTTGCTCAGGCTGTGCCGCTGAGTCGCCTCGAAGTATATGATTTTGAAGTATATCGCAGAGCAACAAATCTGTTGAGTATGTCATCATATTGAATCGGTACACAGGGACATCAAATGTGACCAGGGCAAGGTTCAGAGCGCTCACGTGTGACCAATCAGCCGCTGAGAGTCAGCGAGTGACTTGTTCCAACCATGGCATGTAGTCACTAGTGCTGTGACCATGAAGCAAGCGTGGTGTGATGCTCTCAGAAGTGTGGTTCATGCATAGTTTGCAGATGCTGCGTAGGATTCTATGGACCACCACATGAGCATATCTCGAAAAGGATGTCAAGATGTGCTTTAGTTCTTCCCGGTCCCATACAGACACAGGACAAGCACAGCTAATCTCTACAATACTAATTACATTTAGGTCACATGCTTTGCCTGTATAGACTTGACTTGAAACAACGAAGAGCTCCAGAAACAATGAAACCCATTCTTGTTCATAACGCCCAAATGATTCATATTAGCAGAGGGAAAACAGGATGCTCTTATAGAGTCTTGCCTAATGCTGTAGATATTGTTGATGTGTTACCTGCCACAGGTGCCTTGTGAATCCTGGATATCTAGCATTGCAATTTCAGGTACCCCATGCTAGTAGGACTCCCAAGCTGCTTTTAGCAGGTGCTGATACAGCCCCAGACCCTTGCTCACCCGCAAATGCAGCTGTTTAGGCTGCCAAGTCCAGTTGCGGTGCGCGTTATCTTTCCAAAGGTTGCGCAAATCTTTGGCTTCGATGCTGTGAATGTTGTGCACTTCCATCCATAGGCGCTTTGCCTCAAGCGCCTTCCCTTCCTTCCGCGCTAGAAGCCTGCGCAGGTAGCTCCATAAGGTCTTGCACTCATAGTCAGCATAAGGTCCATCTGGAGTCCGTTTACAATCAACTCCAGTCTCTGGTACTCACACTCCTTGCCAGTGGGGGTCTATCACCATGATCTTATGAGGGTGTCGCTTTGCCTCCCAGTGCAGCAATGAGGCCCTTGTGCCATATACCACCTCTTGTACGCCCACTTGAACCCTGCACACACACTCTCTCTTGCATCTGCACCCTTGGCAAGTCCGGATACAGCAGCTTAGGCGCTCTGTGCCACCTTCACAGCTTCACGTTCAAGAAAATGCATATGCAAAGCAGTGCTAGTCTTCACCTACAAGCATGACTCCAAGTTGCAGCAGACATCATGATCATCATACTGGCAAACGTTCCAGGTTTTTTTTTTGCCAAGTGAATGTAGGTCTGCAATAGAAGCTGGGACAAAACAGGGGCTTGAAATCAGTTTGTTGACAATGCATCTAGGGATGAGCTTGCCTTCTGCTGCCCTCTCACTGGAAAGCCCCTTTCTATACATAGCTCCATCAAAGAAATAGTGCTCAAATACATCACGGAAGGGCCCCAGAATTAAGCTCCTTGGCTGCGAATGCGACGCAGCTTTGCAAACACCTGCATATCAAGCGGTACTACCTAGTAGGCCTCCTGTCTGAAGAGGCCATGTGCTAGAGAGCGTTGGAGGAGGGGGTCAGTCATGCGGTGTATCTGGCCTCAGGCTACTGAATATGTCAGAGGAGATTACATGTAAGGATGGCCGTCTCCTGAAGGGTGAAGTGCTCAGCTAGTAGGTTCCAGATATCTGCAGGTAACACTGGGGCCAGGGGCATAATAACACCAAGCAATTCTGTTCCCCTACAAGGGACAACCACTGGCTGGTTAGCAAAAGCTCACTAGTAACTGAAGGGCCTACAGGCATTGCTTGCAGCACTGGCAATTGCTAAGCTCGGCAACCAAGATGTAAAGCCTCCATGGCCAAGTGCTTGTTATCCGCCCATACAGATAGTATTCGCAGACGTCTCGCTGGCAATCCTATAGGACAGTTGGACGCGCCTGCAGCTTGCACTGCCTGTATATGATGATGACGCTTGTGCATCCCATGTGTGACATGCTTGTTGTGCGTCTTGGGGCTGGTGCAATACTATGCCTCGTGGGCACATTAGATTGTCTTCCATGGATTGCGGCTTCAAGCTACCAAAGATAGAGGTATGGCTTGGAGTATTGGCTCCTGTCAAGCTGCATTTGCGGGATCCACAGCCGTGGAAAGTATATTCACTGCTAGACATCCATTGTAATGCGAAGACTGTGACCAGCTATCCAGGTAAGCATTTCTGTCCAAGGTTTTGGTTGCCTGATTGGGCACTACCACGTGTTGGTCACCTCACACTGTCTGTAACGGAACTATATCACCTAGCCATGTGAACACGCCCCACAGGAGCTCACATAGCGCAAGTTGAAATCCCAGCTCCTTGTAGACATGTAGGACCTATCAATGAGGGACCCATGCGCTCAGTAGTCAAGCAGTGAATGAGATAGGGCTGGCAGCTTGAACCACACTGCAAATCCTCTTTGTACATCATCCTTCCATCATCCTTTGTAATTAAGGACGGTGTTGTTCCTGGGTGAAAAATGCAGCCCTGTCTAAAGAGTCCTGCAGAATACTTCACGATAGCTAGAGGCAGCTCTGCAAAGCTTGCTCGCACAGTGCTGAACACACTAGGAAGTCCGACTATATATGAGTCATATGCCAAGGATATTGTGCATCACAAGTCTTGTATACGTCCATGCTTTTCACCGCCTGCTGGCCCAGCTCCGGGAGGGTCTGCTGCCGGGTGCATGCCTGCAGCTTTGCTCAGCTTGGGAAACCACACGATCTGCTTCCCTCTCTGGAATCCCTTTTGAGAATGCACTCCACAGCCATAATGGTGAACTGCTCTCAGAGGCTGGCGCCCAGGCTGGCGCCAGCGGATAAGGACCTATATATCATATGCCCCACTCACGCATCCAGGCAAGATAGATGCTGCGCAAGCATAGTGGCAAGGCTCAGCCTCTCTAAGTATGCTAGGACCTACCAGACTCACGCATGTCAGATCAAATCAATTCCTGGTTTTACAGCTGATTTCTGATTTGTGTATGACCGTCCGCCATTGCTGGCCTAGGTCAGCTTTAGAACACAACTCTCACCTTATATACCTTAACATTTGCAGCAATCTCAGCTGTTTATGTATGTGATGGGCCAGCCAACCTGAAGGCAGACGCAATAGCTCCCTGTGCATATGCGTTCCCATTTGCTGACTATGATTTGCATGCTTTCAGTGGCGCCTGTAGAAGCCTTGGGACATGACAGCTCCACTACAAGAACCCCAATCTTGCAGCATTCTCCATAACAACATGAACTCTTGTGGCTCCGACGTGCGCTTTGCCCCAATAACAGAAATTTCAGACTCTGCATCAATCTAGGTTCAGCGCGCAGTGCTGATTGAGCTGCGCAACTTGCGCGTCTTGCGCTGTGTTGCACTAACCTCGCTGGTGTCGCTTCAGCGGAGGCTTGATTAGGGCCGGTTTGTATCTTGCACGCTTCTTCCGCCGCCTGCTTGCAGCCTGCACATTGGCACGCCCAATCGTTTTACAACTGTCGTGCAGGCCATGTGATTGTCTCAGATGCAGCCTGAATCCTCTTTCGCTCTTTCACAGAGTTGCTGTAAGTCCACATCAGGGGGAAGAGCATAAAAAGATAGTAGCAGCAGACAGCCATGCTGCCTCATGCTGTAGAGATAGGTATACTAGCAGGCACACACACATCTGCAAGGCAGCGCCAAAAAAAACCCCAGAATAAAGCAAGGGGCCTGCCGGACGCAACCCAGTGTGGTAAGGGTCACACAGTGTCTGGGGATATACCGTGCTGCGAATGGAGTTGGCTGACAATGTGACTTCGCAGCAGCCGCTTCTGTTGCGTTGCAGCATGTCATAGTAGTGCTTCAGGACCTTCTCTCGTGGCCGAAGCCGTGAGGAAGCTTTGCAGACCCCTGCACAGAGGATAGCTCTGATGTCACATACCTTAGTCAAGTATGAAGGTGGTGACAAGCTGCACGCTGAACGCTGTGCAGGCTCTGATCAGTAATACGTCACGTCATTAACCTAAGTTTGACGAAAACGTGGGGAGCACCTATCAGTCTGGCCGTGTCCTGTACAGATAGGTGCTCAGCTATGGTGTAGACCTCTGTGGGCAAAGCAGGCGCTACGTGCATTTTCGGCTCTGAGCAAGCTCCCTGCCCTGCAGAAGCAATACCAACACAATTGCACTTTCCTGTGCGGAACGAGTTAGTCTCACGTAGAACTGCATTTTATTGTTAGCTCCGACAAGGCAGGAGTGTGTTATACCTTGGCTCATCTTTCCCAGCCTGGGACTACAGGGCTATTTCACAGTGTCAAGCTGCGATTTTCAGGTCTTCCGCCACCTTGCGGTTGTAATAGCAGTGTACTTGAGTCTTAGCGCCTACAAGCGTTTGAAGGGATCGTCTCTTGTTGCAAAGCTGCCTCTTCTGCTCCCATCGATTTTGGCTGCCTATTGGGTGATTGTACATGTGGCCACTGACTCATGGATCCACCTCAGCTTTTACTGTCCAGAGCCAGCTTTATGAAATTGAGCAGGCTTTTCACAGCACATAACAGTGTGTACAATGCCATCGATAGTGGTCAGCAACATGCCTCACATGTGAGCAAGTATATTAAGCTTGAGGGCCAATGGGGTGACAAAACTTCCCCCATGAATGGGCAGAGCTTGAGTGACTTTTCTAGATACCTCAATGTACCCTCCTCTCAGCCTCGAGACCTCCTGAGGGAAGGGCGCAGTAGTGCATCCACGCTTTGACTCCCTTGGGAGCAGTCAATGCTTCAAAATGCATACCCCTGCCAAGGCAGCAGACAGTATAGGCCAAGCTGTGACTCACAATTTGCAGGGCTCTCAGGATGCTATATTTACCTCTCAGTCCTTCAGAGTCAGCCAAGATACCAGAAGCAGCTACTCCCTTGTGCATACTACATAGTATGCCTGGCCGCATACATCACATGAAGATGATCTTGCCCCTGTGCACAACTTAATGCAGCACTGGCATGGATACCATTATTATTACCCATTCTGGGAAGCAGCAAACTGTTGCCGAAGAGTGTGTGCCACATTGAGATTGCTGTAAGCCCACAGGTCAAGCTTCCCTCCCAGCGAGAGACTGCCACAGATACGCACAGCCATAGACTGGCAGGCTGCAGGACTCTGCTATGCTTGGTACAGCTGGGCTGCGCGCACCCTACACATGAGTTGTCTAGGAAAGGCCGGTCTCCTAAGTCAGCGCCAAAACAGTATTTGCAGACAGAAGTGTAACGGCAAAGGGGAGGCCAGACATATTGAAGGTATCTCCTGCAGTTGGGCCCAGAAAGATATGTTGCATCACAAACGCCCGGGAAGCCTGAGATGTAGCAGCAGACATCAGCATTACACAAGTTTGCAGCATGCCTCACATCTGCCCTGACCAGCTGCAGTTGTTGCCCAGAAACCCACACACCTCATTCTGAGATGAGGTCCGGACGCTTGCTTCAGTCTGGTACACATAGCTGCGAGCTACTGAGCGAGTAGGCCGCTGCGCCCTCTGCATGATGCGCTGCGCTGCGCTATGCTGGCGCTGCTGACCTCACTGCTGCGCAGGCTTACCAGAGGCCTTCTGCATCTTACGCCACCTCCTGGACGCCCACTGGAGGCCTGCACATTGGCTTTCTTCGATTCAGAATGTACATGCCATTCAGCCTACGCTGCAGATCTTATGCAGTCCTGCACCCCTACCTGACAAAATCTTGGCTGAAGTGGGCACTAGCAGTAGTGTAGAACATGGTCCAGGAGTCATTCAGGTACCGTCATGATGAGTACCTGCGCTGTCTAGCATCAGACCGTTCGACACCACATCTGAAAGTTGTGTGAATGACAAATGATGATGTTGCTCTTTGTGATCAAGCAGTGCGCTTAGACGCACGCATGCTGGAGAATATTGGATGCTATGGACAGGGTTAACATAGGGCTCTTTTAGGCACCAGCAATGTGAATAACACCGGCCAAGCTGTGTGAAGATGAGCTCACGCTGCAGTACTTTGGGCTCCATCATCACACCAAAGGGAGCCAGTAGGCGGAAGTGGTCATGGAGCATTTCGTGGTAGTCCTTCAGCTTATCCTCAGGCGGCTGCAAACGTGACGATGCCTTACAGACACCTGCACGACGCTACAAATAGCATTGCAGATCAATCCCAACTGAGTGACATGCTGCTTGCAAAGCTTCCGAAGAGTGTGCCACAGTGTCAGTGATAGGCTCAATCTGCGACGTGGGGAAGAACAGCACTCATGAGCCTGGCGGTGTCTTTCAGATCATCCTGGTATTTCGCTATATGTGTCCAAGTCTCTGTGGGTAATGCCGGCGTCATAAGCAGTTCTGGCTCCGGGCAAGCTGGCTTTCCTACACAAGAAGAGACCATTGGACGTCTTGCATCGTCCCTAAAACGACTTTACACAGTGTGTATGCCACCGAATGCTGAAGATCTTGGCGTATGCGATTACCTGAGCTCATCTCGGAAAACACCAGGAAATGTTCAGGTGCTTTCAAGGCAGCACGCCGCTGAACTAAATGAGGGGGAGTGACCCTGTTTCTTACAGAAGAAAGCTTCTGGAATAGAGGCATGGGACAGGGAGCGAATTGGCTCCTCGTACACACTTTCCTCTCAGAGATTACTAATTAGTAATCAGTGATCATGCATGGATCCCTCTTGTCTGCTGGGTCCCTGAACAGGGCACTTCATGCTGTTGAGCAAGTCGTCTCAAGCGTTAGCAACAGCGTGGGTTGCTTTCTCAGCGGTTGAACAGTATCATGGCTCTCACGCAGACATGGCACCAGGCGTGCAAGCCCCAGCATGATGACATCACCCTTACACATGCCTCAGTGAGTGCAGCATGTTCAGACTGTACAGACTTTCACTTAAAGTACTCAGGCTTCAAGTGCAAACTTGGACTGGCACTTTGTTCATCCTTGAGTCCCTGCTTTCCTTCCACCCATGACATGCGTCGATGAGATGCAGTCAGTTTCAGACAGTGCTCAGTGAGTGCACTCTCCCTGACCCAGAGAGGGAAGCAGAGCAGATATTGCTTTAACTCGCATCTCTATCCTATGAGCCACTAAGTGTCTTATCTATCTCATCTTCTCGACTTTGCAGGGCCTGCTGAAGAGTCCGCTGTTGACCCTGCAGCTTCTTCAGCTTGCTCTCATCCTCATCTTGGCTGTCTTTTTGTACTTACACATAGTGATTGGTGTAAGCCCACAGGTCAAGCGTTCCTCCCAGCCAGAGATTGCCACAGATTGGCACAGCCACAGACTGGCAGGACACACAGAGCAGGAAGAGCTTGCTATGTTAATAACATCTGAGCCACATGCCCTCTACACCTGTGTTCTCTTGGAATTGCCGGTCACCTGAGTCAGCGCCAGATGCCATTTCTGTCTACAATCTTGAAAGTATTTGCAGCCATATATGTGACAGCAAGGAAAGGCCAGACATGTTGAAGGCTTTTTATGCATTTCTTTGGCTCACGTGCAAAAGATGCGCTGCATCACAAGTACACAGAAAGCCTGAGATCTAGCGGCAGAGATCAAGGTTACCCAAGTTTGCAGCAAGACTTCATCTGCCCTGAGCAGCTGCTGTCGTCCCCAGAAAGCCACATCCCTGATTGTGAGATGAGGTCCAAATGCTTGCTTGGGTCTGGTAGGAACACATGCAGCTGCTAGCTACTGAGTGCTTTGGCTGCTCCGTCCTGAGCATGAGGCGCTGCGCTGCGCTATGCTGGCGCTGCTGACCTCACTGCTTCGCAGCCGCACCAGAGGCGCTCTGCATCTCGCGCCACTTCTTGGACGCCCACTGGAGGCCTGCACATTGGGTGTCGTCAATTTCAAAAGTTTGCATGCCATTCAGCCCCTGCTGCAGATTGTATGCAGTCCCGCATCCATTCCTGACATCTCCTGGCTTTAGCAGCTACTAGCAGTGGTACCCAGACCAGGACACATTCAGGTATTGTAATGAAGATGACCAGCAGCAGACCATATGACTTCATGCCTGATGATCATACAATAGCCAACATGACCATGTCGCTCTTCAAGATCACGTAGGGCGCGCAGATGCACGCATGCTGGACAAGCTTGAATGCTGTATACGATAGGGCTCTTTCAGGCACCAGCATTGTAAAACATATGAGCCAAGCTGTGAAGATGCGCTTACGCTGCAGTATCTTGGGCTTCATCATCAGACCAAGAGGGGCTATGACGTGGTAATGCATCTGGAGACTTTCGTGATGTTTCTTCAGCTTATCCTCAGGCGGCTGCAAGCGTGACGATGCTTTGCAGACACCTGCACGGCGCTACAAACAGGAGTGCAGTCCAATTCCAAATGAGTGACATTTCCAGAGAGTATGTCGGTGATGAGCTTCATCGACGACGTGGGGGAGAACATTACACATGAGCCTGGCGGTGTCTTCTAGATCATCCTGGTATTTGGCTACATGTGTCCAAGTATCTGTCGGTAATGCTGGTGCCATAAGCACTTCTGGCTCCGGGCGAGCTGGCTTCCCTACACTAGTAGAGACCATTAGACGTCTTGCATCGTCCCTCCAAAAAGTTTAAGAAGTATGTATGCAGCTGAATGCTAAAGATCTCCGAATATGCGATCACCTGAGCTCATCTCGGAAAATGCCAGGGAGCTTCAGATGCCTTGAAGGCCTTATGCCACACGCCGCTGGGTAAACGACTGTGAGTAGTGCCGTTCCTTACAGAAGAAAGCTTAAGGAATAGAGGTAGGGGCAGAGGCATCGATTCCGCTCCTCGTACATACTTTTCTCTTCAGAGATTCAGGTTGCCTAATGTCGCCTTGGCAGTGAGCTCCTACAATCACAAGGAATGAGTCAACAGCTGACAGGGCAGAGGGGTCCTGAGCACTTGCCTACTCTGTAAGCTTGCTTATCTGGTCAATGGACAATGTCAATTATGTAGAAGATGTTGATAATTAGCTCTGCATACAGATGTCATACATCTAGGGCAGTTTGCTGTGCACCTTCTTCACCGTCTTTGGTTGAGCTTCTGACTCCGTGCCAGGGCGGGTATCTTCAGGTTGCTGCGTCCTCTCCTCCGTGATCAACTTGGATGTTGCAGGAGCTGGGCATGCGGCCTCAGGCTGCTGCTGCCCTGCAAAAGGCTCATAAACTTGCCTCAACCAGTCTTGGCCGCAGCAGGCCCTTATACACTGGCGTACTTATGACATGAGAAGGCGATGCATTCTCGCTGGACATCACGACCAGCACGCAGTGATTGCGTGCTGCATATCTGCTGACTTCCGACGGCTTCGTTATGGCAAGGGAACTGGTCATGTCAGAAGTTGGCTTCATTGGGCAGTGAAGAAGGGACACACCTACTGAAAGTGGCATGTCCTGCGGGGCTTGGTGCTCAGCTGTCCGGCTGGGAAGTGACTCCGGTGCCCTGAGCGCAGTCGGCTCCGGAGAAGCCTGATGCCCTACGCAGGAGCAAAGCTTGGCCATTGGACCTCGATGAACGTCCTACAATGACCCGTGGAGTGTGATTTGGGATGAGCTCGGTAAGGATTGAGGTGTAACATTACCTGTGCTCATCTCGGTAACAGCTCAGAGAGTATTCCTCCTTAATGCCTCTCGCCTCCGTGTCTCAGCTTGAAGCTGTGTATGAGTGTCTGTCCAAAGAGTCTTGTCACTCGAGATCACAGATCATGCTTGCAAGCTCCAATGTGGGTTTGTGAACCAGTCCTCTCTGTCTCATGTCTCGGCACCTTCACACAGCTTCTGGACAGCTTTGACAACTTCCTCAGACCCTAAACCCTGCGGAATTCCCCTGCTGCGCGACAGTCACTACTGTCACTTTCGGCGTCTGCACTTGATCATCTACAGCATTACCATTCTGAGATATATAAGCTCACCATGAGTGGGTCTCCAAGGCCCTTGCCTTTTCTCAGTCAAGATACCAAAATACCTAGAACAACAGTGTCACTTATTTGATGGAGTACTCCAAATTCGGTTATGATGGCCACCACTGAGAAAGCTGTGACTTCCAATATGCATGCCTCACAAGGGCTGATCCTCATGATTCTTCTCTCCAAGGAATGAAACCCATAATCTGCAGCGCAAGCAAAGAGTGTTGAACGGTTGCTCAGCTCCAAAAGTTGTGCTTATCGCAAGATGCGGTTCAATGCGCGTACCCAAGTGATGACTACTTGGCTTTGAAAGTTGTCTAAGGGACCTACGTGTACCATTCTAAGAGATTGTGAAATCATGAGATGATAAGTGCCGCGGGCGGTCCTCTAAGAAATGCTCTGCAGGAAACAATGCCTGGAATGCTGCCGATTGATGCAACAAAATGTCTCTGTAGGACATCTTTGGTAACTTGAGTACACTCTTGTGTCACTCGCAAAACACCGCAGGCGGCTGTCCCTGGTGTTCATAATTTTGCATACTAGCAGATCTCTAGAGACTGTGATATTAGAGCTGATGAATTGGATGATTTACAGCTGCAATTGCAACCATGCCCTCTCCAATGTCACATCAGCATCACCTTTCGCGCACCGCAAGGATCCCAGCCCACCTAAGGTGCTGCCCCATGACTAACACAGACCCCATCAGCAGAGCGCAATGCGCTAGAACGAGTCACCGTCTGACAGGACTGCCATTCACCCACTAGAGGCCCCTATGTAGATATACTGGCTGCCATCAGGCCATGGCCATGTGCAGTGTGCACCAAACATGAGTCAAGCTTGCTGCATATCCTCCATGCTCTTTAGGGCTTGCTGCAATGTCTGCTGCTGGGCCTGCAGCTTGCTCAGCTTGCTATCGTCCTCAGCCTTTATCGCTTCAGGCGTCCTCTCCTTGTAGGATGCCATCTCCATCTTTGCTTTGAAGGACTGGATCTCCTTCTCCAGCTTGGCCTGCGCAAATTATATGCTCTGCCTTTCAGAATATCAACCTAGTTGTGCAGGTAGATATCAACCGGCATACATTATATGCCCCACATTCCATGCACAGGGAGGTGGTCAGTGTCATTGTATAGATGTATGCTCTGGCCTAAAGATCCCAGAGCATGAGATACACGCAAGGCTGCATACGGAGACAGACTTCATGCAGTCTGTCACACTGACGTTGCTCTACTCAACATCTGCTTGGCCAGTCCTGAACCTTACCCAGACACCTCAAAGGTGCAGTGTGGCCTTCTAATGCTCACCAGACCACATTGCAGCATTCAGAGATTGCCACCAAAACAGGCCCGTTCACACTTTCAGAAGCCTGCTGCGAGCTGGTGTACAGAGTTGTGCCACACCTGCTTATCTGTGAGTTTGGCAGCCTCCTTGACGGGGTCCAGCACGCCCTTGAGCATGAGGCAGACTGATGTGGTGTCATCCACAACATTCACCGCACATCCGCTCGGCGCCTGTGTGTCAGAAGACACCTGCAAAGACAGAAGAATCCTAACTTTCACGCCTGTCAAGCATGCACGGCAAATCTGCAATATGATATGGAGACTATGTCAGAAGCGCACAGGGCCACCTCAGAACCTGACTGACATATGTGGTGCCTGGGAAGGGGTTGAGGACTTGATAAGGTGTATTCTAGCGGAGCACACAGCACTTGTGTGATGTCTCATCAGGTCACAGCATGTGGAGGCAGATGCACAGGCAATCCAATTCTGACTCAGCGAAGACCTGTGCACAGATCCGTTATATGCATGAAGCTCTAGGCCTTTCTCATGCTTATGCTGAACCAGGCAGCCGCTGGGGAATCTTGAATAGGCTTCCGTGCCCGGCAAAGCGCCACACCATGCTCTATGTGAGTGCAGCTTGCACATGTTAGTGAACTACACCTACCTTGACATCATCGCTGAGGGCAAGCGACCCTATCAAGCCTGAGAGGTTCGCCAAGCGTCCACACCTCTCTGCCTCCTTGCAGAGGATGTAGAGCTGGGGCCGCTGCTTTGGCGCCAGGTCGTAGTCTGCAGGACACATGCTGCTTGGTTGCATGACACCCTCCACTTCAGCATTCAGCTGAGACTGGGACGTGATGCAGGTAGGAGCGCCAGAAATGATGCAATGGTGTTGACGGTGGCATATACAGCACAGGAAGGTGACGTGTATGCTGTGCAGTGGAGGTCTATGCTGTTGTTAAGTACAGCAAGGACTGCCCTGCAGCAGGGAAGACATCTGTAGCTTGGCATGCATGCATTGGGCAGCCAGGACTCAAGCTTCAAACACAGTGGCAACACAGCGCCAACCGTCACTCAAGGCACCTGATCGCAGGCTGCGCGTCTTGGCCACGATGCTGTTGACAGCCTCCATGTCAGCCTCCACCTCAGCGCAGCTCCAGGCTGGGTCGGGTGCCGGGTAGGGGGCGATCATGAGCGCCTCCGGGACATCCTGGCCTACAGGTTTTGGCAGGTGCTGCCACAGCTCCTCGGTCACGTAGGGCATGATTGGGTTCAGCAGCCTGCACAGTGCAGAGGAAAGTCTTCAGCCGCGATGTACTGTACGTATGCCACACACAAGGTAAGGGCATAAGACTGTGGATTGAATCTGATTTTGGCGTCCCTGACAGCACCATGCCAAAAAGACTGTGCAGAGCGGGAACAGCTGTTGTCTCCTTTCTCTATCCTTTCACACCAGGCACAGCTTTTTACAGGACCTGAACCGTTACACCTTGAGGTGAACATTGGACAGAAGGTTGCAGCATGCCTAACACAGATGCAAGGGCTGCACCCAGGCAAGGCATAGAGTATGCCAAGGGTATGCCAAAGAATGTGCTTGCAAGAGCTCGCAGCAGCCAGTCACCAAGGGAACAGCATTCGCACCCGAGGCCTTTGTCTAGGCAGGTCCAGAGGGTTTCCCGGAAGGCCTGCTTCTCCGCGTCGGCGCCTTCCTCAGAGCTGCTGCGCGCCATGACAGGCTTCACCAGCTCAATGAACACGTCGCACAGCTCATACTGCCACCAGCTGTACAGTGCCTGCATCAACACACAACAACTTTAGCGTCGAGATAGCAGCAGCTGAACAGTCAGCTGCGGAGGACCTGCAGAGGATTTGCTGCTATTGGCCTGGAGTTGAAAGCTCATACTGCCACCAGCTGTACAGCGTCTGCAGGAGTATGCATGGCAACCTCAGCCTCAAGAAGCTATAGCTCTTTACCATGGCACATGCAGGGTATTTGTTGCTCTTTCTGCATCAGCATAACGGTAATGAGGCTTGTGGGAATGCACCCACAAGACGCCACAACCAGTATACCTGCAAGACTAAAGCTGCCTCGGGAGACCTGGCAGTGAAGTCAACAACCAGCTGACATAGATATTTCACAGTCATGACCACCTAAAGGACTAAGGTCAGAAGGCAGAGTTAGTCAGACGTCGGCCAAAGTTCTGCATCATGCAGAGGCAAGTGGCAAAACGTTATGATAACTGAGGATGGTGTGCTCACCTGTGTTGCAGCTGAGAAGGCATACGTTGTGAATGCTGTCACAGTGGCCTCTATGGCAGCGTTCAGGCGGCTCAGGATCCACCGGCATGCAAAGGGCAAACCAGCTGGGGAGGGTGGACTGGCGGATGGCTGATAGCCCTCCCCAAGGTTCATCAGCGCAAAGCGCACAGCGTTCCACAGCTTGTTGCACCAGTGCCGGTAGGCCACAACCCTCTTGATGTCCAGGTTTACGCTGTTGGCCTGCATGCAGACGGAGTAGCTTCATAGAGCGCAGACACATAACACGAACCCCTCAGCTGCTGAATCTTCCTGGAAGGGACAGGTACAGGATTTTCATGGGACAGCATCATGCATCTGCAGGCTTGAGGTTACAGCCCTTCTCGCTGGTCAGGGGTAATCTCTGTTGAACAGCTCAGCACAGCAAAGATGGCTTGCTGAGTCACTTCCGAGTTCGGGCCATGGATATCATCGCTTGCGCGCAAGGCTCCACATGGAAGGGGTAGGTCACCTGGGACGTGTAGGACAGCAGCGCAAAGCGCAGCGCGTCAGTGCCGCATTCCTCGATGCCCTCAGGATAGTCCTCTTTCTGGATGGCCTTTGCCTTCGCCACCTCCTTGGGATCCAAGTTGCCACCGTCCAGGGTGGCTTGCAAGTCCTGCACACCAAAGCATCAGCTCAGAAGCTGCGGGTGAAGAATGGTGTGCTTGGCGAGGGGGAGGCCACCTGAGAAATGATTCCGGGGAGCTGTTCTGACAGTTCAAGAAGCCCAGTCATTCTGGCAGTCAAGCTCATGACGCAAGCCAACAGCGACAATTGAGGGGAATTAACATCAGGTGAGCATATGTAGTGATGTGCAGAGGGTCCAAGCCAATGCTTTACTGAGTCTTGTATGTGCAAAACTTATATGCAGGGCTGAGAGGGCTCACCTTGAGGGAGATGCCCTTGATGACGTGCAGAGGGTCAATGACATTGCCCAGCGACTTGGACATCTTGCGGCCGTGCGCATCGCGCACCATGCTGTGCAGGTACACGGTGCTGAAGGGCAGCTTGCCTGCACAGACAGCAATGCACATATGAAGCCTTGGGCTTGTGCAATGATGGACCCTCATTCTTGGGATTATGCTCTCACATGACACCCTCTGTGCAATAATTGCCTTTTGAAGGCACCTATGATCTGCATAAGCACAACTGGCACACGTCGCCTTGTTTTCTGACTGCGATTCAGAAGGCGCAAAGCGCCTGTTGGTGTGCTGGTCACATTAATAGGATTGTCTTGGAAACAGCCATGCCTACTGGCCCGGGGGGCGCTGCGTGCTGCTACACAGCCCGGGATAGATTCCGATCAGCATTGAAGTCACAGAGCAGGTAGGGCTTTGACCTGTCAGCTTCTTGCCCATCATGACCATCTTGGCCACCCAGAAGAACAGGATGTCGTGCCCGGTCTCAAGGAGAGTGGTCGGGTAGTACTTGGCCATGTCAGGGGTCTCATCTGGCCAGCCCAGTGTGGAGAATGGGAACAGACTAGACGAGAACCAGGTGTCTAGCACATCCTCATCCTGCATGGGATCAAGACCTGCTCAAGCAGTGCAATTATATGCCGTGCCTGCTCACAAAGCAGAAGCTCAATGTTGTTCCTAGCAGGCTAAATATCTACGGAGATTGGCGATGCATGCGGGTTGACCTGACAATTGCTGATGTCTGACAAGCGCTCAGGATGAGCTATCAGATGCACGCGGGCAGGGAAGCATACAGCGTCACCCCACAAAATGCATACAGAGCAGAGTGTGTAGTGCTCCCGCACAGGGCACCCAGCATGGTCTGGCGAGCTTGCATCTGGTCATCGTTATACAAAGTAGGGGAGCTGCGCGCCTGGCTCAGGTTTGCCACCTTGCCTGGGAATTTCTTCTCCGCCTGCTCCTGGGCAGCTTCAGCGTCTGACGCCACCACCCACCTGTGAGTGTGCCACAAATTTATCACGGAGTCTGTGAGATCTCTGCGCTCTGCCCATCCACCAGCCACAAACTGTGTGACTTCTGGTAGTCTCAGCAGGCGGGTATACACCACTGACAGAGAAATTCGGGGCGCAATGTACCTGTCCAGGCGCTCGCTGGTGGTGCCAGCTGCAGAGCTGTCCTCCCCTTCCAGGCACACGTACCATGCTGGAATTCTGTGGCCCCACCACAGCTGCCTGCTGATGCACCAGTCCCTGATGTTCTCCAGCCACCTACAGACAGAGGGCTTTTCAGAGGTCTGGTAATGCTGTTTTGCCGTCACAATCAATGTAAGGCTGTAGGATCCAGTAGCATGCGCCTTCCCGCATGCAAAGGGGTGTGGTGAATTCGCAGACAGTCACCATTATCAGGCGGGCAGGCAACATCTTTCCAGATGAGCAGTGTACTCACACTATGCGCGCAAGGCACATGCCACTACCAGGTTGGAAGAGGGGATAGTGAGGAACTCGCATTTGTTGCTATCACAGCCTTGGCAGCTATGCCCTTCAAGTTTGGCATCATATTGTAGCATGTGGGGAAGCTTCCGGGTAGCTGCTCACCTGAACCAGGTGGCCTCAAACTCGGAGGGGATGATGGTGAGGCGCTTGTCCTTGACAGCTGCCACCGCCTCAGCGCCCATCTCCTTCATGTCGACCCACCACTGCGGCTTGAGCATTGGCTCAACAACGTCACCGCTGCGGCTGCAGACCGCCAGCCGCATCCCAGGGTTTGGGGAGACCTTCTTGAACAGCCCGATCTCCTTGAACCATGCCACCACAGTGACCCTCGCCTGCAGCACCACAGCAAGCATTCTGAACTGGACGTAGCAGCTTGTGAGTGGCCCTGCTGTCAGCAGTCCAGCTCAGGATAGACTACATCTGTGTCACAGCACAGCACAGCGGCCACCATTCAGTGGTATGTCAGGGTACAGAGAGCAGTGGGGCCACTAAAGCTATGCTACATGGTATCTGATTTCTTTGGACACCTCAGCGCACGGTTTTCGCACAGGTGCAGCCTATAGCTGTGGCCATTCTGCAAGTGGACATAAGGCAGTTCTGAAACAGGTTTGGAGCAAGTGCTCTCTGAATTCTAATCATCGGAGGGTATTCTCCTAGAGCCTTGATATAGAGCCTGCAATGACTGCCTTATTGGGATGAGTTGGTGCTCTTGGTGCCCAGGGCCTGTATAATGATCAGCACCCTGACCATTGATGTGGTCACTTTCATTTGAGGGCGGGGCAGTGTGAAGGGGAGTGTGGGGACCACACCTTGAAGCGGTGCTGGCCTGCAAACTGGCCGCCAGCAGCAGTGATGGTGCCCTCGTTGGTCAGGATGTTCAGGAACTGCAGGCCGTGGCGCTTGCCGGCAGCAAAGTCATTTGGGTCATGCGCAGGCGTGATCTTCACCGCTCCCGTCCCAAAATCCATATCGACAAGCTCTGCGTCGGTGATGATCGGGATTCTCCGTCCATCCAGTGGGTGAACCACATGCTTCCCATGCAGGTGCTTGTATCTGCATGCGCATCAACATCACTGTCATAATGATCAGCCATGACGCCAGTGCACCCCACGAGAGCACAGGCGATTTATCAGGTATGACACAACACATTTGCTTTCTCCAGGTCTGCCAGGTCTCAGAGGCCCGGCATAAACCTCTGATATGCAGCAGTCCTTGGTGCTGTACCTTGAAAGGACTCCCATGCTTGATATGCAGCGCAACAAATGCCATGTCCCCAAGGACAATGTGCAGAGGAGTGGTGGCAGTAGGTATTGCCGCTAGTGAATTCATCAAAATATTGAGATATGCATATTCTCAAAGATTCAGGAGACCCACTTGGGGTCCTCTGGGTGCACAGCGACTGCTGTGTCTCCTAGCATGGTCTCTGGACGCGTGGTGGCGACCTCTATCACTTCATCGCCCCCTTCCACCTTGTAGAGGAAGTGCGTCAGGGCGCCAAACTGCACCTCCTCCTCGTAGCCTGGGACCTTGAGCATCTCAAGCTCCTTGACGTCTTTGTACTCGAGCTGCGCATGACAGGAAGAGCTTTCAGTGCTGCAGGAGATGCTAGCGCAGGACTGTACAGGCGCTGTGTTGCTGCAAGACATCATGGGATGCTCTGAACTCAGCAAAGCACCCTCAATGTTGACCGTGTACCATGGATAGCACTGCCCTAGGACAATATGCCAGAGGATTCAGATGTGCCTGCACGCATGCCCTGCCGCAGTGCAGCTGTCCCTTCTGACACCATACCAAGATAGCCCTTCTCTGCAGGACCACGTGGCAAAAGAGCACTCAAGGCAGCAGGCGCACCTCTATGTCAGAGACGGCTGACTGAAGTTGCGTGTCCCAATTGACCAGGCGGTTGTCTCGGTAGATCAGGCCCTCAGCGTGCAGGCGCTTGAAGGCCTCCAGGGTCGCCTTGCTGCACTGGGCGTCCATGGTGTAGGCCTGCCTGCTCCAGTCCAGGCTGGCAGCCAGGCTCCTGAGCTGCTGCAGGATCTGGCCGCCCTTCTCATCCACCCACTGGTGCACCCTCTCCACAAAGGGCTCCCGGCCTGCATGAGAGAGCTAATCAGCTGGGCGAGAGGGGCCCTTCTGACACAAAGGAAGATACATCCTAGGCATGTGCCAGGCTATCACAGCTTGATCTGCATCTCACTGCCCAACATTTGCATGTGCTTAGCAGAGCACATTGAACCCAGGCATCTGAGTGCTTTGAGGGCGAGGGACAGCTGCTCTGCTTACAATGATATGCTTTCACAATCATGGTGACAATCAGCTATGTCCAGACCATGCCAGCTGCGCCCTTGCCTGCAGCTATCAGTTGGCTATGGTCTCGAGGATGAGTACGCTCAACAAGCAAGGCAATGTGCAACACCCTGAGAGATGGTAATCCGTGCAGAGGCGGTGACGACTTGCCTAGGTCGTGCCGGCTCTTCTTCTCCGTCCTTTGGGTTTGCTTCTCCACAACAGTTTGCGTGGCTATGCCTGCATGGTCCGTCCCTGGTATCCACAGCACTATGCGCCCACTCTTGCGGTGCCACCTGGACAGCGAGTCCTGCACAGGCAACTGGCTATTATAGGACATGCCATGCCAAGCACTCTACATCAGAGAGCGCTACTCAGCACTGTAATGCTCAGGAAGATCAGGAAAGCCCTACTCGCGAAAGTTACCCTACGTTGGTAAGAGGGGGTGGGAAAATCCTTGGACAACGTCCCAGATCTAGAGGTGCTATTCACATCTTTCATGCTTTCCAGTCCATACATCAGGTATATTGCAGCTGACGCTCTGTGGCAGCCCTCCAGCCTGCCCTGTATTGGAAACTCCCATGTGTATGAGAGCCCTGCAATCTGCCAGTCTGCAGAAGTGCAGTCACGTACCTCAATGGTAATAGTGAGGGCGTGGCCAATGTGCAGAGTCCCTGTGACGTTGGGCGGCGGGATGACCATGACAAATTTCTTAGTGCCCTCTGCCTCATTAGGCTTGAAGAAGCCACGCTGCTCGCACCAGGAATACCTGCTCGCCAACATGTCTCACTCTCACTGGTCTCTCTTCATGTACACAGCACTGCCTGCATGCTGGCACCATGACATCCACCTCTCTTCATGTACACAGCACTGCCTGCATGCTTGTACCATGACATCCACAAGGGCAGCATGCTTCAGGCAGTCCCTGACATTGCAGCAGCAGCAACCAATTAGCTGTATCCAAGCCAGGAAGAACCCACGAAGCCTCAAATCCGGTGTTTGCTACCCGGGCATAGCGATGATAAATGTGTACATCCCCCTAGCCAATCTCTGCTGTGCATACTACATAAGTGTTTTGCTTGCATGTGGTGCATGTTTCTGGAGGAGGCGTACGTAGCAGATTCCACAATCACAGGATGATAGCCCTTCAGCATCTCAGCACTGTAGTCCTTTTTTTGCCCCTTGGGCACCGCCCTGACCAGCTCCAGCCTTTTCGAGACCTCCTCCTCCTCAGCAGCCTGTGCACAGACACATTCCATCATTGGTTGTGCGATTGTCTTGGTAGCATCTGATACAGCTGTGTGTCAGCACTGAAGTCTTTTCTGTGCCCCTTGGGCACCGCCCTGACATCCTCGTGCTCTGCAGCCTGTGCACAGACTCATTCTTCACCCCCAGCTGCTCTCCCTTGGTTGCATCTATCAAAGCTGTATCACACGAATGGCCAAACTTGCCAATGTACCACTCCAGCGGATGCCTGCTTTTCTGGACTCTCAGCAGCACACCATTGGGCTGCAAAGTACTCTCGGTGCGAGGCGTACAGCTACAAGAATCCAGGAAAGCATGCATCTGCTGGCAGGCAGTGGACTTTTGCTCTGCCAGAGGCATGCAATCTTTAAAGGTTCCTGATGATCATAGACTACCTTCTTGGCTTCAGCTTCTTTCTTGACCTTAGCCTTCTTGGAGTCCCCTCCTCCGCCCTCTGCCTTTGCCTTTGCCTTAGCCTGAGCGATGCGCTCCTGCTCCTTCATCTTGGCCTTCTCGGCCTTCTCAGCCTTCGCTTTTGCTTTCGCGTCCTGTAGCGTTATGATTGCCCACTCAGAGACCGATAGGGCAGGGACATGAGCCATTGCCTAGCCAGCTGAGCAGGTATACCTGGCACCAGACACTGACGGTACTGGACGCGCACAAAGACATCACTCAGACCACTACTGCACCTTTTTAGCCTTCTTCTCGGGATCCTCGGGCTCCTTGGCGGAATCTGCAGCTGCGGGAAGCTGCGCCCCATTCTCCTTGGCTGGCCCGTTCAATGTGGGCGCTGAAGACGCGTGCTGCTCAGTCCGCTGTGTATTAGGCTGATTGTCCGGCATAGGGGCTGCGTCTGCAGGCTGGACTGCTGCAGCCTGAGTCACTGAGGCAGCAGCTTTGCCAGTCGGCGCTGCATTACTCGTGGACCCAGCCTGTTTGTCGGATGCAAGGTCCTCCATCTTTTTAATAATATCCTTCACGCCCATTTGAAGTTCAATTACCAATCAGACCTCCTATTACATGGTGCTGGCCAATGGGGATCTGGACCTGATCGCAATGGAGAACAGCAAGACCTTTGCGAAGGACTGGTCCGGCTAAGTCTAGGAGGTATCCACTATTATTACAGTCCTGAGTACAGCAGGAATAAGACAACACTGCGGACATGCAAGGCAATGGTCAACCAAAGACACCTGCTGGAGCCAAATTTGCCGCATGCTGCGGTTCATGCCTTGTCACACCGGCACAGCACCAGCGATCCTGAAAAGTCTTGGGAGCCCTTTAGTTGTTGCAGAAAGTGTAGAGAGAATTTTGCCGCACTCTTTGTAGCCTCTCTTGAACTCACATGCACGTCGGTCCTCCTGGTACATTGCTCCGGTCGTCCTTATGTTACGAATTATTGCCCCGAGGTACATTGCAATGATCTGTTGACTTATGCTGTGGCTTTGACAGTTCACATCTACGGCCCTTGGCCTCATCAGAAGAGATAGCTACCTTCAACGTTTGGAGAAGGCTCGTGGTGCCTCTGTGCGCACGAAGCCAGTTGTGCGTGAGGGCAGCGCCTGCGCGCTCTGCGTGTGTCCAGAGTCCCATCTGGCGCCTGGCAATGAAGCAGTCCACCATTGGCAAGTTCTTTGCCAAGCCAGCTGCAGCCCAGGGAGCAGCTAAGCCCCTTGCTCCCTCAAACGCTGCAAGGGAGGTCAACACTACGGCAAAGGGAATCAAGTCTCCTGAGAAGAAGCGTGCGAGGTCTGGGCAGGTGAGCAGAGCGCACACTGACAGTGTACCTCAGCCAAATCTTGGACAGACACCAGCTCAGCTTCTGCCTGAACATTGGTGCATGAGGTGCACTCACACAGACAGCCCTCCCTTACACATGAACTAAGCGTGTACTCTGTTGGTACAGGTCTCTGGCAGCGACCCTGTCAGCCAAAATGGCTCCCCTTCGGCACCCACCCCATCGCCAGCACAGCCAGAGGGCAAATCCCGGCTGAAGCGCCTCAGAAAGAACCCATCCACTGAAGCGCCAGTCGCGCCATCGGTGCGCCAACTCTCTGTCAAGCTCAGATGCATTCGGGTTCTGCAGATGTTGTCTGCAGATGATGAAGCATCAATATACCTGAGCAAAAGTAGTCTTATTGCAGGCAGCGGGGCTTGAGGACTGTGAGGATCTTATAGAGGAGGCTCCCAGCCAGCCAGCGCAGGTGTGCAGGCCTGCCTCCTGTCTATCATTATTCTTTCCCAGCATGTAGGACACCTCACTGCACGCAAGTGTACCTGGATGTCTGCCACCGCGCTGGCTGTTGTGTAGATGCAGAAGAGCTCCCTGTGCAGGCTGCTGCAGCAGAGGCACAGCCTGCTGCAAAGGCAGCAGAGCCAGCAGCCGAGGCGCTTGAGAGCCCTTCGCAGATGGCAGCCTCTGACAGGATCGAGGACAGCGACAAAGGGGGGGCAGCCAAAGCGCCACAGCCCATTGCATCAGGTATACTGCAAAGGCTCTTCTGCACTATCTGCTATGTCATAGAGCAACTGAGCAAAATGCATGGCCTGTATACTGGGACTGCTAGAGTATATACTTGCTTGATGGTCCATGTGCCTTCACAGAGCAGCTTCTTGCAGCCTTCCCTGTTGTCTTTGATCCTGCATTCTGGGCTAGCTGTGTGACAGCCGAGCATCTTGTGCTTATTGTCAATGCTTGGGAGCATGGCAACTGTACTCCCTGCAGGGTGGGCTCTCACATGCTCAGCATTGATACTAGAGAGGGACAATATGGACCAAGAGGGCTAAATCTGATGCTACAGGCGCAAAGGCTAAGGGAGGCAGCACTGGCGAGAAGAAGGCGTCAGCAGCCAAGCAGAAGAGGGGCAAGAAGGCTGCCCCCGTCGAGCCAGAACAGGCTGATGAGCTGGCGGCAGCTGGCGTGGCCGAGGAGGATCCTGCGCTGGAAGACTCTGAGAACTCAGAGAGTGTGGGAGGCATTGAGAGCGAGGAAGAGGATGCTGAGGAGGGGACCTCAGGCAAGAAGCCCAAGAAGCAGGGCATCTTGAAGGCGCCCACGGCAAAGCAGAAGCCTGGAAAGGTGGCTTTCATGCTCATGCAGCCCTGAATCCTTCTGTGGTATCCATGTTGCATCTCAAAGGTCTGGCGGGGTGTGCCCTCAGTTGCTGAGGGCCTTGATTGCCTTGTTGTACTGTGTCTGTGGAGGCGGAGACAAGGCCTAGGCACAGGCTCCTGGCAGCCGTCTCTTGAAGGTCTCAGGTTGTAGCATCTATCTGCCACCGTAGTCCATAGGGTCTTATGCTCCGACTAATGCCATGTCTTGCTCTGCAGGGTAAAGAGAAGGTTGAGGGGGTGGGCACAGGGGCTCTGGCAGCTGCTCTGGCCTACAGCGACTTCGACGTCACTCAGCTCGCCACTTGGAAGGCTGGGGACCCAGTCCCTTTCTCCTTCCTGGCCAAGACCTTTGACGCCATCGCTACCACCACCAAGCGCCTGGAGATCATCAAGACGCTCGTGGGCGCCTTCAGGGCCATCCTGGCAACCACCCCTGAGGACCTGCTCCCCATTGTGTACCTCTGTACGAACCAGGCAAGACCTCCCGCTTGTTCTCATGAAAGAGTGGTATTGTACAGGTTGCACCATTGTACAGTCAGGGTAATTGCTCAGCCTGCTCACGTTCTTCACCTTTTGACAACACAGCGAGCGTGATCCAAAAGGATGTGAGCGTGAGGAGCAGCGCGCTGACTGTATTCTGGGTGCATTGCATACTTCATATGTATTGTGGCCGAATGGTCTTTCAGAGCCGACCGGCACCTGAATCTTGTTGCCTGCATCCAAGGAGGCTCATATTGTCTACCAAGGAAGGACTTGAAATGCAGATTGCGCCTTCACATGAGGGTCTGGAGCTGGGCATTGGCGACAGCATCCTCACCAAGGCAAGCTCCAACACACCATCACCATTGCACTCTGTGTCTCACTGTGTGCAATGCACCCTGTACAGGTCCCGTGCTCAGGCACTCTCACCTGCTCTTGTAAGCTTTTGCAGATTCAGGGGACACATGAGGCAGCTTTTTCGACTCCGCTGTTGCCATTACCAGTACAATGCTGAATGTATGGACCCTTGCAGGCCCTCAGCCAGGCAACTGGGAAGTCCATACCGAAGGTGAAGGCGGAGTATGACAAGGAAGGTGATTTGGGCACTGTGGCGGCCAACGCCCGCTCTTCCCAGAAGACCATGTTCCAGGCAGCTCCCCTCACTGTGCGTGCAGTCTTCAAGTGAGTATCACCCAAAGGACCTGGCCCTAGTGCTCATAAAGGACATGCTGGTTTTTGCAAACACAACAGTTGCCTTCACATGCGGTTTTCCTGGTTTCTCTGCATCTTCTTTTCTTGGTACGCAACACTCCCTGGTCCTGCTGGATAGCTCTAGGACAAGCCCCGCAAATGCATTAATCTACTGAAGTACTGCTGTAATTGCTGCTGCAAAGGATGTAAGGAGCTGAAGAGGGACTTCTTCCATTGCTGCAGGCTTTTCAGAGACATTGCCGGAGTCCAGGGCAACAAGTCCCAGGACAAGAAGATCGCGCTCATCACAAAGCTGCTAGTCTCGTCTAGGGATCTTGAGCCTGGCTACATCATGCGCGCTCTCCAGGTATCCCAGCACCCAAGCTGTATCACCCCTTGCCACTTGGGGTATATTCAATTCGGCAGCGCATCTAATCCTCAGCGGCCTGCATGTCACTGGTGTTGGTCACTGCGGCACATGAGCCCAAGCTGACACTCGCATTGCTTTCAAAAAGATCCTGCTCATATCAAGTTCCTGGCTTTGATGTGGGCTAAGACTGATATGTGTTCTACCTTGGCTGTGCCGGGCAAGCTACACATTGGGCTAGGAGAGGAGTCGATTGTCTCTGCGCTGGCGCATGCGCAGCTGCTGCACAGTGATGGCGGACAGGACAAGGACGGCGCCCTGGCCAACCTATCAGACGCTGTGTTACAGACAACACTATGGAGGCCAAGTGCGCTGGATGTCATGTGCAGGGCAAGCTGCGCATTGGGCTAGGAGAGGAGTCGGTCGTCTCCGCGCTGGCGCACGCGCAGCTGCTGCACAGTGAGGGCGGACAGGACAAGGACGGCGCCCTGGCCAACCGGCTGGAGCGCGCTGTGCAGTCTGTGAAGCAGGCCGTCAGCCAGTGCCCGTCCTACGAAGTGCTCATACCCGCGCTGCTGACGTACCCCTTGGAGGTGAGGCACAGCCCAGGGCCTTCCGGTTTCCCAGCTAAAGGCTCTGGACAAACTGACTTACAGGCTGTGAAGCGTTCAGGGCTCGTTGTACGTCAATCATGTGTACCCTCCATGCCATTGCACAATGCGAAGCAAGCCCCCATGGGATCTCCAGCATGTGGACCTTTCCGGATGCCAGGGATCCCTTGAGGGATTGCTCCAGCAACAGCCAAAGTCTTTTGTCAACGTTCCCTGGGAGACTGCTCTAGTAACATTTTGGTAAGACAAGCATCTAGGATCCAGGCAGGTCTCATCAGCAAACAGAGGGGTGCAGCTTTGAGTGCACCTCATGGTATGCATTATGCAGGAGGCCAAGTGTTCCAACGCGACGATTCCTAACTTACGCCCCAGACTTTGACAGGGCATCAATCTGTCTTGGATATGGTTCTCATCAGCAAAGCTGTGTGTGCTGCAGGACCTCCCAGAGCATGTGAAGTTCATTCCGGGGGTACCTGTGAAGCCCATGCTGGCCAAGCCCACCACAGGCATCAGCGAGGTGCTAGACAAGTTCACCGACCAGGAGTTCACCTGCGAGTACAAGTACGACGGGGAGCGCGCGCAGATCCACCTCCTGGAGAATGGGAAGGTCTTTATCTACAGGTAAAAGACCACCAAAGATCGCTGGCTGCTGTGAGGTCACGTGTAGCCTCCTGTGAGCTTCCTCTGCAGATTACTTATAGCGCTGTCATTGCGTCGGTGTATCATCCCATCATTTGGTATGCACCTGTACTCTCCAGTCACGAGAGCTTGTCCCATGCAGACGCGGGCTTTGAGAAACTACAATGAGGCTGATTGTCTTGTGTGTGATGCAGCCGCAACAGCGAGAACAACACAGTGAAGTACCCAGACATCGCGGCATCAGTGCCTGGCCTCGTCAAGCCGGGCGTCAAGTCTGTGGTGCTGGACTGTGAAGCAGTGGCCTTTGAGAGGGAGACCGGGAAGATTCTACCCTTCCAGGTAACATGCCGGCTGCTGCCCCACTTGCCCTGCATGCCTACACCTTCATGGCTTTTCATATGATGCTGTGCTGAAGCAAAAGATTATTTAGTGGGCATGTAGAGCTTGAGCCCCGCACACAAGTCTCCCTGCACCAGCACAGTCCTGGGATGACGCCTTGACAGTACAAAGCGGTTGTGCCTTTGCGCCAGTAGGGCATTGTATAAAGTAGCTATTTTTCATGCGTGACCTTGGATATTACGGACATGTGGTTGGGGGCAATGTGCATATGTGTCAGGATGATCATAAAGGGTAGCGAGACTACTCAACGCTGCGCTGCGCTGTGCAGGTGCTGAGCACGCGGAAGCGCAAGGACGTGGAGGTGGCCGATATCAAGGTGCAGGTCTGCCTGTTTGCCTTCGACTGCCTCTACCTGGACGGGGAGATGCTGCTGCAGCGCCCGCTCACAGAGCGCAGAGCAGCCTTGCTGAGGGCTGTTGAGGAGAAGCCTGGAGAGCTGCAGTATGCGCTGTACAAGGTGTGTCGCCCCTCTCACTAGATTCAGCAGAGGCGTTCAGGTGTGCAGTGAGGGGGATTTGTCTCAGCTCTGGGCAGACCCCCAAGGAGCTGCTGTCTTTTGATGATGCAAGACACCGTCCACAAGCTTGTGTTCTTAGCTTGACAAGTCCTCACATCATGGGCATGATGCGCCTGATGCTGCGCGTCAATGACATTGGTCTGGCCTGCAGACGTCTATAGCATTCCTGAATGTGTCACTGGCGGCAGGGACAGGATGGCTTCTCAGAAGGCCTATGAACAGCACATGCAAGCCGGGCAAGCTCTCATAAGATAGTGCACTGGCTATGCTGACTACACAATAAGTTTGTGCCATGCAGACGTCTACAGATGTGGAGGAGCTGGGGACGTTCTTGAATGAGTCAGTGGCAGCCGGGACAGAGGGTCTCATCGTAAAGACCATGGACAGCACTTACGAGCCAAGCAAGCGCTCCTCGCATTGGCTGAAGCTGAAGAAGGACTACCTAGAGGGCGTGGGAGACACCCTGGACGTGGTCGTGGTGGGCGCCTGGTTTGGCAAGTGAGTGACCTCTACTCGCATGTCACCAGAGAAATCCTGATGGGCTTGTAACAAGAGTGCAGCAATACTCAGAGAATGTCATGACTTTCATCACTGTGGCACAGTTATGGCAAGCTTGTACATCAGCAGTCAGGGTATAGCCTATTGTGCACGGGATGCATCACAGTGTCCCGCCATGTCGTTGTGTGATCTGCATAATGTTACTGAGCTGCCCAAAGTCCTCAGGATGATGTTGCGCCCTGCAGGGGAAAGAGGTCGGGTGTGTATGGCGCCTTCCTGCTGGCCGTCTACAATCAGGAAGCCGAGGAGTTCCAGAGCATCTCCAAGATAGGGACCGGCTTCTCAGAGGAGCAGCTGAAGCTGTTCAGCGAGCAGCTGAAGGAGCTGCTTGTGCCCGCCCCCAAACCCTACTACAGGTATCTTGGCATTTATGCCCACACTCTGACCTGACATACAAGGCTGGAATGCGTAGGACCAATTCAGCAGGATGCTGCACTGTGACCCATTCTGTTCTCTTGAGTTTCATCACACAGGCTAGCCTTATCAGTAGGTGATGCATCACATTGTAGCTGCCCTATATGGTCATGCTGTATACTATTCCGATGAGCTGCAGGGATTCAAGACACAGTCAGCAAGCACTGATAGTTGGACCATGTTCTAAGGGAAGGTTGTACAGGTCACTATGGGCGCTGGTAGACGATATGAGCTGGGATTGCTGCAGGTACTCTGAGACGCTCATACCAGACGTCTGGTTTGACGCCAAGACGGTGTGGGAGGTCAAGTGCGCGGACTTCTCGATATCGCCGCGCCACAAGGCAGCCATTGGGCTGGTGGATGCCGACAAGGGGATCAGCATCCGCTTTCCGCGTCTGGTGAAGGTCCGGGATGACAAAGCCCCCGAGGACGCCACGTCAGCTGAGCAGGTGGGTGGCTCTCTGCTGGCTGCCTTCCTGTCTGCATGTAGGCCGTTTCAGGCTATCAAGGCTCCAAGAAAAGTTGCTATGTCTGATGTGCAACTCACGTCTGCTCAGGTACTGAGCGTCCCTCAAGCATGCTTCTACTACTCCAGAGTCAGCACTCTGTGACATAGCTAGAGAGGCTTTGAAAGCAGAAGGTTCCCGTGGATGTGCACCACAGATCTGCAGGATCATGCAGGAGGCACTCCCTGAATGGAGTCTGTTGTGTGCAGATTGCAGAGATGTACCGGAGCCAGGCCATTGCGCACCAGAAGGGCGCAAATGCGGAGGAGTGAGCTTCTGCTATACATGAGGTCTGGAGGCCCTCACAGGACCTCAGGGTGGGCTCATGATGCTAGCTGCAGGCACTATCAATGCGAGAAGTAGGGGACTGTGCTCCTGGCCAGCTCTGCTTTAGCCAAAACATACTGGCTCCTTGCGGAGCACGCAACAAACTCACAGAGTGGTATTACCGGGATGGGCTCCTCAGCAGGCTAACAGAAGGGTTTTGTGCTTTGCAAAGAAAGTCATGATCTGCTTCAAGCCAGAGCGTTGATTGCGTCTAGGCCTAGGGTAAGGCCTCACAGTGTTGGGGAAGACAACACTTGAGTGACCATTCCTGTGAGAAAAGCAATGCGGCAGAAGATATGTTTGGCATCTGCATGAGTAAGATAGAGGCCAGTATGTATTGGGCTGCCCAGCCGATGCTACTCTTAGAGACCTGCAGGTAGTTACGAGGTGGGTCTTGCGTGACGTACTGTACCGGACAAGTCTGCCCTTCGTCAGTGCCCACACCTTGCAGACTGTGACAGTGTTGGTACATTCAAGTCGGTTTGCAAGCACTTTTGAGGACATCTGCGTGCCCTGCTGAGCACGTTATGTAACGGGAAGCTACGGCTCATTCTGAAGGGGCGTAGCTTCGCTACGCACCCAGGAAGCCTGTAGGACGGTGAGCTGCGCAGAGCGAGGCTGAATATAGGGAGTGTTCAGCTACCGGTGATCAGAAATGTCCACATTTTGTACGCTCATGTGGCTCCGGGCGATGGCGACCGGCAAGACGTTCTCATGAGGTCACAAGTACACACGCACAGGGATACGGCACAGTCAGACTTCACATGTGTAAAAACCTCCTGCTACTTGATTGACCCCTTCTTCTCCACAAACGCATTGCCCGTCGGCTCCCGGCCAGGAGAGGGTTTCAGGGGCCTTGAATGCTGGAAAGCTTCTCTGCCTGCGTGAGCGAAGCCTTTACACCGTGATGGCCATCCATATACTAGCCGTTACCTAGAGGATCCCGGCAGAACTCTTCGGAAGCGTTCCTGTGTCCCCTCGCAAAGATGAGGCCCTTCCCGCCAAACCTGGGGTCAGTTACTCATCTCAATGGGGGGACTGAACCGCGTTGCAGTACGCGGCGTTGAGCATATCTAGCCCTGCACAACGCTACTACATTAACAAGATACCCGCGCGCTCCATCAACCCGGTGCTCTCAAGATCATCAGCCAAAGGTAAGCCTCGTCCTCGATCATGATGCCGTACAGTGACATGTGCGGGGATATTTGCAGGGCGTCGTATCTCACATGATCAGGGCCGCTATCGCATACATCTGCTCACGTATCTAGACACACCGTCTTCTTTGTGGTCTCTGTCATTACAGGGCTTCAAAGTACTTGCCCTTGCTTGTGCACTGCACCTGGCGCCCATGATGAGGGTTTCGACTGTGATCAGCGTGTGAAAAGATTCCATGCGCAGTGGCTGGCCGTGTCGCCTTGTGACAAGCTATCAGATCAGAGCTTTGGCAGATTTTCTGTAGGAGATTGACTGCACAGCTGATCAGCTAGCTTGCCCTCATATCGCAACATGAGGGTACTGGTGTCGAACTCTGATCGAGAAGTATGTTACGCTGCGCTAACCATGACAATGGATGTGCAGGCCATCGACACCATTATATTCCGCACACTAATCAGGTAAGTGGCATTCTTTCGTGACTGTCCTACCTACGCGGTTTTAGGCCGAACTCCGAGCTGAAGGGCTTTTTCGATGGTCCCCAGCTAGACGGTGCAGGAGCAAAGAGACAGTATGTGCTTGCTGAACAAATAGAGTCACAGACTGCTATTCACGGCCATACCAGTCGGTCGCCACTCTAGGGTCTACGTTGGCGTTTTCGGCCTTGCCTGCTCAGCCTTTCCATCGACAATGCAGGTCCAGATTCAATAATGGCTGTCTCTTCAAACAGCGCAGCTCTGCTGATCAGCCTGCTGGCGACGCTGCTTGTGTATCAGGTCACAGCTGAAGGCAAGCGCCTTTACTTCTCAGGGACCATGCAAAATTGCCTGGTCTATCACACTCTGTATTATGTGCTAGGAATACATTGAATTGCATTGATGCGCATCTTTATGCCATTGAGTGCAGCACTGACCTGGATCTATTGCATGTTACAGGAGGTACAGCAAAGCCTGTGACGGACGTGCGGTTTATCCTGCCTGCCGATCAGGTAAGGGCAACACTTTTGCCTGCCTATAGCAAGCCGTCAGAGTGAGCGCATCATTAATGCCACCCCTGCAATGACCCTGATGTGCTGGCTGCCCTTAATGTGCTTTGCTTATTTCTGCGATGGCAGTCACAGCCGTGGTGGATGGATGATGTCATGGAAGACCCTGATAGTAAGATACTGCGTGTGCAGGCCATATTGTCGGCTGGAGGGCTCATCCTGAATGGGACCAGCACGTCGGTCCAGTACTTTAAGAAAGGTGCATGCTTGCTTTATGATCCCTCTCGTCTATGGTGACATATGACTGTGCAATGCAACATTTCCTTGCAGTATGCTCGGACTTGCGGGATCAATGCTCCATGTCGGCAGGTAGCATGTGCCCAATGTCAGTCACCCAAGAAGCCTACACACACTTGGAAGCATCATCATCCTCTGTCAGTCTGCAGGGCGTGTTGGTGGTCCATCATGCTGCTGATGCGTGCAGGAGACAAGATTGGTCTTCTTCCCACAGACGACTTCACCAACACTTCTGCCAAGTCCCGGTTCGTGACTGGCAATGGTACCTGGCTGGCTGCACCGAGCGCTGTCCTGATGGGAACGGACGGCAACACTACGCACGCTGTGCTGCTCTTGCTAGGCAACCCCACCTACAACAGCCTGTCCAAGGTGAGGGCAAGCAACCACATGCAGTTTGTGGCTACTGCATGGTTGTGCTGCTTTCGCTAGGCAACCCCACCTGTGACTGGCAAGGCGCATGAGAGCGATGGTGTTAAGCACTGTGCCGGGGGCAGTGTGCATAACAGCTTGCAGCCAGGCTAGATGCATGGCTTCACACGACAGCCAAGTTTTCTGCTTCAGGGTCTAGTTCTGAGGGCGCACATTTGCCACCAGCCAGTATAGCGGGACATGTACGTGCTGTCTGTAAGTGATGAGATGTGGTGAAATGATAGCACCATGCCTGGCACCATGCAAGTGGCATGTCACGCATCCACACTGCACAGTCGACATATTCTTTGGTGCGCAGACCATGGCCTTCACTCACGTGACAGTCCTGCCACTGAACGCTAGCCACCTGCCTGTGAGCACGGGTTCCACAGTCGAGATGTTGGCGGAGGCGAACCAGGGCACCCCAACACCTCTGGTGCGGGACGTCGCCAACGGGACTGTGTGGCACGACACAGCCCTCTTCATTGACCACGCCGAGGGATCCACCCTGTCAAAGGCTTCCACTGAGGGCCTACTGGGACTGTGAGCCTCCATCCTCTCCTCCCCTTTCTTGCTGCATACTACAGCATCTACGGAGCTGCCTTGTGTACTATTCACCTTGCTGATGCATTGTGATCCACATTTACGCGAGAAGCTATACTCTTCACCTAGTCCTGACCTCTACTCATGTTTTGGACTTGCCAATGTGCCAAAGTCTGGTGAGGCCAGGCAAACACATCGGGAAGGATGTCAGTTGCTGGGCGCACTGCATGATGCATGTGTTGCACAATGAACACTCTCCAAATTTTATGAAGTTGCTCTGCGAAAAAGTGTGGCAGCCACACTGCGCGGGTAGCCTTCTCATGCAGGAGTGCACTGCCATGCAGGTTGCTGGTTGGCGCAGCAGTTGCTGGCGTGGCTGCTGTGGGCGCTAGCGCAGGCGCTGCTGCAGGCGCAGCCAGCGGCAACAGAGGGGGTGGTGGCACCACCGTCGTCAACAACTACGGCGGAAAGTGATGCGCACTCTGAGAGTCGACAAGGTGGCCATCTGCGGGCACATCATCCCCAAATACAATATTCGGAGTCTACACCGACTCACTGAACAGAGCATTGTTATCAACAACTCCACCTTTGGGAAGTCTGGGAAGTGAGAGGCAACCTCGAGACTGACAAGGCAGCCTTCTGTGGGCGCCTCATCCTCCCCACACATATCAGCAGTCCATACAGAGACACAGCGTGTTCAAGAGCTTGGCACCATTGCTGTCAACAAGTACAGCTTGGGAAAGTAAGAAGCAGTTTGGAGTGTTGACAAGGTGGCCTTCTGCGGGCAGATCACCTTCTGCGGGCAGATCATGCCCGCAAAACAGCATTGAGTCATCAATACTGATATACAGTGTAGGAGCTCTGAATGGAAGCTTGGACATCTTTCAAGATGCGTAGTACTCAGTTCCGACGAGCCATGATGATGCCCTTTTCTTGGGCATGTGAAATAGCTCTCTCTGGCGCACACGGATATAGCGCGCAGCATTCCATCAGGCCATGCAGGGTGGAGGTCAGTACTGCCGTCACGGCAGGACCTGCACATTTGCAGGCTCTGCCTATCTGTATTCCGAGAAACTAATCAGGATGTTATGTGCACGAGACCACCATTTAAAGTCATACACAGGTGTAGGTGCAGCTCTGACGCCAAGTCATGGGAGCGCACCTCATAGGTGTGGCATATTCAAAATGCCAATAATACTGTCGCGTACTTTTGGCCCATCAGTCTCTGCCAGCAGTGCTTCTAGCTTGGGCTAGATGCCTCTATGAATTGCGAATCCATGAGGTGGAGAACCCCGTTTCATGGTACTGATACAGACTGCCAGTTCGGTGTATAGTGCAGAAGCCTCCATGTGATTCTGTGGTCACATAAGATATATTGACAGGCCTTGGGGGTGTACAACAGCTCTGATGCTGGCTGGCTGCCCGGTTCTACTTCCTTCAGCAGAGAACTTTGAACTTTCGGGTAGTGTGCCTATTCCTCTGCAGGACAATCTTGAGTATGAGACGTGAAAGCTCAGGATCCAGGGTACAATTGGACCTTAGGTGTTTTTCTGCAGCCGCAATCTCGGCCTGTTTCCAGACATTGCTAGAGCACTGGTAGCTTACTCTTTTATGGGTGTGATCTGACTACATGTGCACCTCATGAAAATGGAAACGCTTTCACTTTCGGGACTCCCAAATCCATTTTGTGACACGATGCTTGATCAGAGAAAATACAACTGTGACCTCAGGCGCTCTGCTTGCCTAGCAGAGCGTCACAAGCACATGCAAGCAAACATCTGCTATGGCATGGCAGGTATACCCCGGCTGCAACCCATGCCATCTCGAAAAAAGGCAAATGGCCTGCGAAAATAAGAAAGCTATCCCTGCAGGTGCCTTGTTGCGCTTCCGGAACAGTCAGCAGGTTTCCGAAAGGGCCATAGATCTCGCTGCGGAACCATGCAGCGTATTGCATCGCATTCGCAGTGTTGACTTTCCAACGACGCTCTATACAGAGCAGGCAGCCCGCTGGGCTTTGGAATGGGCGCAATCGATACAATGTAGCTCTGCCCAGACGGCGTGATCTTGAAGTGCTACCTACGTTGGCCGCCGCGCCCATCGTGTGTCGGTTACTACCACATGGGGAAAGGCACATCATGCCCCACTAGTGCATCGCAGATTTTGAAAGGCGGGCATCAGGCCCGTGCCCACTGGGCAGCCCAGTTCCTGGCATCATGCTGATGATCTGACATTTGTCGGTAGCGCAGTTTCAAACCTACTAGCAACCAAAAGTACACCGTTTCTTACACACACAGTAGTTCTGATTCGCCAGATGGCAAGCATTACCGGCCTTCTCTCGTTGCCTGATGAGTTGCTGGCAAGCATTGCAAAACGCACACACAACTTTCGCGAAAGGCATAACGAGCTCAAGTATTGGGCCAGGGCTGCATCCACGTGCAAGCGGCTATCGGAGGTGCAGCTCTGTTCCAGTCAACCCATACACAACTGGAAAAGTGAGGCCTCCAAAATGCACCCTCAGGGCTACCCCCACCCCTGCACAGTATGTAAATTATAGGAAACTTGCACTTATGCTAAGAGGGCAAATGAAGTGCAACGCCACCACTCGTATCATGGCATTAGGGTGATTTTGCTGCAGCAATTGGTGTTTGCCACATCAGCCACTGTTCAAGCTATGCAAATGGCAGCTTCCGGTAATGTGCAGGCCTGAGGTGGCATTTGAAGCGATTACAGCACGCCAAAGCTATATGTATAGGCATTGATGAATGGCCTTGGGATTTGCACGAGTTAGGTGGATTTTTCAGGGAGGGTCCTTGCAATTTGAAGCAGCTGGACAACTTGGTAAGCCCACCAAATACCTGCTCAGCCACATATCAAAATGTTAATTCAGCACTGCCTGGCTTGCATCAAAGCTTGTCAATGTAATTAACGGCACATATCTGTCCAAGCTATCTATATAGTGGTGTGCCATGCTGTCACAGACCGATCGGGATTTTGTGCAGGGTATGACTATGAGAAATTGTGACAGGGACTTCCTCTCATCATGGGTTCCTACGTTGCTCTCCAGTGTAAGGAGCCTCACTACTGCACATTTGGATGTGGAGATCCTCCCATTCCTGCCTGCAATAAGCTTAAAGGCACTGAAGAAGCTGTACCTTGATGCTTGCATCAGAGATGCTGAGGCTGTGCCCAATCTTGTCCAAGCTGTGAAAGAGTGCCAGCAACTGGAAGAACTGCGGGTCGCCTGCCACCCGGCGTATAGTAAGGGCTGGTATCTTCCTGAACTGGACCTTCGACACCTGAAGCATCTGAGGCAGTGCATATTGATAGATCTGCCCGCTCCTGGCAGCTTTTCTCTTTCACACAGCGACATAGATCTCTATATCCAAGTTGGCCAGTGCGCAGCATGGAGCAGACTTTGGCACGGCGTGCAAAGTTGTGGGCGTTGCCTCACAATAGGACATGACCCACAGCTGAATTCCTCTCGCGCCCCTCCATGTGGTGGTGGTTGCCCTGAAGTGCTGAGAACATGGCCGGAGGGCATTGAAGCCTTCCAAGGACTCAACTTTCTGGACATGACTTGCGAAACTCTCCGGCCACTGGGTGAAGACACCCTTGACCTTGCTCATCTTGCGTTTATCCCTCATGTTCGGCTCCGCAGCAACTACGGCCTCTTCTTGAGGATTTCAAAAGGCTGCTGGAACGTCTTGGACATAGATTCCGCTGGTGCATTTCATCTTGCTATTGACAATGTTCAAGCATTTGTGAGAAGCACCGGCTCTTACCTCTTCAGTAACAACGCGTTATTGAGGCAGACTGATCTGGTTGAGAAGTTAGAGAGTGCACATACCGGTCTACAAACTCAGCTTTACAAGGATAGCAAAATTAGCCCTATGTACAATCATAGAATTACACGGTTGAGCAATCACGAGCTAGCTTGAGGAGCCCGGAATGACAAGGGCTTATGAGCCTACTAGGGAAGGGAAGAGAATGCCAATGGAAGCGATCAAGGCCAGAGCATTGCCTCTGTCCTGTCGCATGTCAAGTACACATGCATACAGACCCAACTGGCATGTCGCCTGCCGGCATGATAGATGCAGACATGTGAGCCTTCTAAGCGTATCCGTAGCGTCTTAGAGAACAGGCTCTATGTCCATACTGTGATATGATAAGCCAACAATTCCTACGAAGTCATTCAGGCCTTGGGAGATTGCACCATTCCAATAGCTTTTTCTTGAGACGTGAAAGCCATCATGCAGAGCGGAAACTGTCGCAGTGGTGTAAGTTGCGCTCACCCGGTCAAGTCAGCTGTTCCTCCGGAACAGTCAGCAGACTTCCGGTACTGAGATTCTCGAGGGGCTCATATCCTCAGTCCGGGAATGGGGTAAGTGACACATACAAAAGGCATTTGCCGTTTTACAGAATGCCTATGGGCGTAAGAGAGCTGCCGTCGGAAGATATTGATTCCGTTTGATGATGTGTATATCGACCTGCCGGGCCGCAAGAATACTGAACTTGCAGACTCTGCACTAATGGAGATAAGTTAATGGGGTTGTAGCAGATAAAATGACATCCAAGTACGGTCATTTTGCAGAGCTTGAATACATACCTCCGATCCGACAGCAGGCGAAGAGAGAAAAGGCCGGGGAGAAAGTGGAAGCAAACTCCCTGCGCCCTTTTCGCCCGGTCTCTGGCGATCACACAGGAAAGGTGAAAGAGAGTCTTTCACGATGACATTGCAATATTATGCTACGGGACCAAGTGCTCCCAAAATAGCAGTCCGTGGCATGCAGGGAAGAGATGCCACTTTCTCGGCATTTGACTACATCATCTCGGGAGGCGGCCCCAGGCGCAGTCTTGCTGCCTCTGGGTGCGCCCTGCTGCTCCCACTGTCATGCTGTGCCATTGGGCTGCCTGTCACGCTGCTTGCCCACATTCTGGCTGCCCTGTGTCACCTCACAATGTGAGACTCGGATATCCAGATCAAAAGCAGAGGCTGGAGCAGCGGGAGCAGAGAGGGTGAGACCCTTTAAGCCTGCAAGCCCTATGAAGCGCGCAACAGCTCCGCAAGCAGGCGAGCTCTCCGGCACAATCTCAGGCAGATACGCCTACATTCTGGTAAGCGCTAACCAATTAGTGCCTTCCCCTGCTGCTGCTGCTGCTGCTGCTGCTGCTCTTGTCCATGAGAGCTCCCTGTGTGGGATGCACTGCATCCTTCAAATCTTCATCCAGGGCCGCATGCTGAAGCTCACCCTTGGCCATGCTCGGTGTTGATAGCGGTGCTCTCTCAGACAAGCTGCAGCACATGCAGAGACATTCTCCACGCAGGATGGCTCGACTCCCTGTGTACTGCCTGTCATGAAGGTACTTGAAGGTGTGGCTATCCTCTCTAGCCAGATCCTTCTGCGCTCATGCAGGATGGCGGGCACAGGAGGCCCAAGAAAGGGCAGGTAGCTGCCCAGCCCAAGAACTTCCTCACTCGGCCGTCCCCTCAAGGAGGTCCTGGCGTGCCTGGAGCAACCCTCAGCCAGCTCAAGCACACATCAGGCGTGGTGTGTATACTCCCCTTCGCAAGGGCATCTCATACCTGGCATTCTTGAAGGGGCTGGAGGCACTGATCACCTGAATGCTGGACTGAACTGTGACAGCTGTGGTGGTGTTCAGGCCTTGGAGGGGCAACGTGCCAGTGCACAAGCTTGGGTGCTGAAAGGTTGTCTGGTGTCCTGGTATTTCCAGCACTAAGCAGTCTGAGACTGCAGAAGACAGCAGATGACTGACAGTCTCTGTGTTGACCAGACAGGAGCTTCAGAACAGAGTCTTTGCAATGCAGGCGGGAGAGTATGCATACCATGCAAACCCATATGCGGTGACTCGCCATGCTGCTGGTGTCAAACCAGGCGAAGGCACAACAAGCAAGCAGGCGTTCAAAGCAGCATGCCACAGCAGATACGGAGGGGAGTTTGGCAGAATACAGGTGCTCTGTTTGGCAAGCTGCTGATTGCCCTTGCCCCGCCACGTTGCACTGCCTGGTATGCATGGTTCCCGCACGCCCACTCACATGAAGAGCCTCACAGAGCAGCAGAGGCGTCAGCAAGCTGTTGCATAGATTTGATGTGCCTCGAAGTCTACTCAATTACGAGCATGAAATGACAGCGCAGCCGTCTATCAAAGCTTGACCTCACAGGCAAGCTTGTTTGTGCAGTATGAGGCTCTTGGGACTGCACCAAAGAAGCAGGCAGCAAAGCTGCTGCGGCCGTTCAAGCCTGGCTTTGCTGGCCGGACGAAAGCCTTCTCCCCGCAGCCTGCGTACATGGCCTGCCCAGACATCAAGCCGTCACATCATGCGGTAGGTCCTACAGCATCAAATGCTCTCATTGACGCTATCAGGGAATGACATATATGAGTGCCACAGAGGGGTGTCTTGCGGTTTCTGCATTGCCACCCAGATGCTGATGGGGATGTTATAGCCAACCAGGCGCCTGTACGTGAGGTTCACTGGCATCTATGCTACACCCAATGTGCTTTGACACTTATGGCTGTTGCACTGCAGGAGAGCAAAGGACACGCTGCTAAACACAGCTGGCGTCCCTCACATGCCAGCGTCACAAGTGCAACCCGCTCGATTGTGGTCATGAACCTGAGATGACACTTACAGTCTGCCAAGGTCCCATCAAAGACACACATTGTGGGCAATTCCATTTGTCTTGCAGCCACCTCCTCAATGCAGGGAGAATCCATTCGAGCAAGATCTAGGCGCTGTGGTACATCGCTCCTATCTTGTGCAAGTATACAGGAGAATTGGCAACAGGAACAACCTGTGTCTAATTAGGCTAGCTGGCTGCTGAGTCTGACATGCTGCACCACCTTGTACGGCTCTTACCACTTTTGAGAGGCTCAATCTCAGTGCCTCTGCTCACTGGTGCGCATCTCAGCGCGGATATCAAAGCAATGTCTCTCAATTATGGCAATCAAGCAGTGCCTGTTCTGACTATCACCAGTCAGGTCGCACTCATAGTACCATTGGTAATGGCACATTGACCTCTGGCAGATCAAGAGTTGTGCTCATATAAAGATTGCATGCCTATTCTATGCTGTTGACACATCTGGCTGAAAGAAGCCACACAATACATATCTGAGCTCAAGGGACAACCTGCAGATTGCACATCACAAAGGCGCAAGCCCATCATAGCAGGCGGGAATGTGCTCTTCACATGCCACACACTCCTGAGGAGCCATCCTGCAGGGATGGTTGCGTAGCACAAATCACTGTCTGCAGAGGAAGCAGTGGCTGCACCACTTGACATCGGGCAAATCTCAACTTTTGCAGTACCTCAGTACGCTGTACGCCTGCTTATGAGTCAGGCATCTGACTGACTGCCCTGCATATCTTTTCACGACCACCTGCTGTACGCCTGCTTGTGAGTCAGGCATCTGACCGACTGCCCTGATTCTGGCATCACTACCACCTGATGCTACAATGTGTAGCCTACAAAGCCTCTCATAGAATAGGCTGACTGCATTGCCTCACGGCCTCATGCCTTCCGGGCATCCTTGGTGTTTGTGGTGGTGATGTACTTCTGGCCTTCCTCTGTTGATGGCCTTGACGCTATCTTGCGTTCCTGCACAAAAGACCGTCTCTGTAGACCCTCATCCTACTCTACATCACTGTCTTTTCTACGTGCCTGCGCACATGGAGCATGCTGCGCTAATGAGCAGTGGCTGCTATGTTGCTGATGCACACTGCAGTTCTACATGCTCTGTCCTGGGACATTGACGAAGCTGCTCGCAAGCTGTACTTAGACTGGGTGCTGGTCGCTTGATCTACACCTAGTGGTAGCACACAGTCCAGATGCTGACTTGAAAGCAGCTTCACCCATGTTCTAGTCCAAGCGACCATACTCGAGGGATGTGCGCGTACCTCGTCTGTGCAGGTGAGGAGGTCGCACTCCTCCAGGGGCTGGCTAACGGGGGGCGCCCCGAACATGATGGCCCACATGTACTCGAAGACGCGGCCGCTGCGGTAGCGGTCCAGCTCCGTCTCCACGATCCAGTCCCGCAGGTGCTCGTAGAACTCCCTGCGCGTGCACACATGCATGTATGTTGAAAGGTGACAGTATTAGACACACCAAAGCAGGGCGGCCATGTCAATAGAGCACAAGCTCTGTGTCTGCAAATTGGTTGCGCCAGCTCTCACGAGATACCTTGCACAGCCGGCGTGTCTGTAGGACAGAAAGTGCAGGAAAGACTGCAAAGCCACAATCAGTCCTTTGAAGACACCATGAGACTTGACAGTTTGGGAAGAACTCACACGCCATCTGCATAACACCGTCATTTTGAACGGCTGTCTAGGGCCGCTAGCTACGGAACCCTAGCTAGCGGAGCCTGGCCCCAACTGTTCAAAATGCATGTTGATGCTGACCTGTGATCCTGATGCTACATTTATAGTCATAGAAGCTTCAGACGGGGTGTGAGCAGTGTACCTGGGATGTGCCATGATGCGCTCCCGGGACACAATGAACTCAGCGCAGCAGGGGCCATGCATTGCTGCTGGGATGGGTCCCAGCCACTTTGCAAAGGTCTCATTCCAGACCTGCATCCATGAGCAGCCTCAGTTGCACAATGCTGCTGTTCGTTGCCCAAGCATCCAGCGCTCAGGCCGCTTCAGATGCCATCTTTGCAGTATGCAAGCCAGCTGTGGAATAATAGGTGCGAGCGTCTCCATTGAAATTTCCAGCTCAGCGGGAACATCTTAGATGTCTATCTGCAACGTCACCACCAGACAATCATTGTCAAAGACGTTTGAGTTGATCAGCGCTCTGACCATCTTGTCGTAGTGACAAGAAGGGGAGACAGGCCTTCAACTCAGACGCCCTCATCAAGTGCAGGCAGTTGTGGAAAGTAAGCTACTACTCTCCACAGGGTGTTGATGCTCATAATGAGTCAGAACATCATGAAACACTTTCAGGTTACCATCAGGGACCAAAATTGGGCCCCTGCTCGACTCAGAGGCCAGATAGATACTGCTCGCTGTAGACGTACCAATTTGCGCGGTCAATGTTCCCAAGCTTGCTGTAGTCAAATTTAAGGCTGCCTTGGTGTATCAAACCAGGGCTGAGCAGAGCATCACCTCCTTGAGCTCCACGGAGTCGATCCACTCGTCCTTGTTCATGCTGTTGATCTGGCGCTCCCTGCGCGGCTTCATGGTGCCCGGGTAGATCCAGTTGCCCACCCAGTTGCAGTCGAACTTCTTGAAGGCCTCGTCATCCGTCTGCCCGGTGCACTTCCAGGCCAGGCGGTTGTCGGGGCCGTTGCGGTAGCGCAGGCTGCCGTAAGGGACCTCCCCCCAGCGGATGCGCCGCAGCAGCGGCACGTGGTCCTTCATGTGCCAGGTGCCCCTGCACATGGATGAGTGAGAGACTGTTTCAGATGAGGATGCTCTGTAACAGCCTGCTGTGATCAAGCTGCGTTGTCAAGCTGTGATGTGCCCAAAGGGGTATTGGGCCTGTGAGCTAGCCTCTGCTTCTTTGGGATCCTGGTGCATAACTAGAAGGGCTTTGCATCGCGCAGACGGTAGTGGACCTGAGCCACACTGTGAGACTGCTTCATCAGAGCCATCAAGACAGCAACTCCCGCTGAATGAATGCAGAGGATCAGCACCAGTATTGGCTCAGTACCGAAGTGCATCTGCAATCCTACAGCAGAGACACCGAATGTCCATGGACCTGACAGAGGATAGACTTGACTGACGATGCACACGGCAATGCATGCATGGGAGCAGAAACCAAGACACACACCTGTGGCCATGCAGGAAGACCATGGAGGCGGGCAGGCGGCCCCAGTAGTCCAGGATGAACTGCAGGTACGCCATGGCCTCGTTGCCCTTGTTGACCAGCGTCCGGTGCTCTGCGCCCTCTGTCTTGTCCCAGTCGTCCACTTGGTACACGACGTGAGGGATCTCCGAGAGGTAGATGTCCAGCCAGGCCGTATCCTGCATGCAAACACAAGTGTTGCAGATGGTGCTGCAGTACTGTTTGGGATTCTGGCTCTTGATGAGAGTCACGCGGAGGGGAATCTTTGGATCTCCGGGAGCGCCTGAGTAGGCCAGCCAAGACTATGCCTGTTCAGGCGAGCGGGTGGTGACAGACGACGTACTGCATGGGCACGGCAACACTGTGAGGTGCAGCGTGCCAGAAAGGGCACTCTCACCTCTGTTTTACCCTCCATCACATCAAGCGTGTGCAGGTCTCTCCTGTAAAACGTGTGCACCCTGTCCCGCCAGTATTTCTCATAGGTTTGAGGGTCCTATGCGGGAAAGGGAGAACTGATCAGGACCCTACATGGAGACTACATATATATGTGCCTAGGGTGACTCTGCTGATGCCTCTGCTTGCTTAAATAGACTGACTGGACAGACAGAGCCTTCACAGGAGCTATCCTTGTAGGAGATCTTCACGGCCTTCTGACTAGCTTTGGCCGGCAGGAGACAAGCCTTTCACCTCATATGAGTCCAACAGTTCCCAGTAGTACATCAGCCTGTATGCTGGACAGCAGAATGTTGTTTGTGCAAGGACTAGTCTGTGTGCAGTAATAGCGCGCAAAGGCGGGTTTCAGAGGGCTTACGTCAGAGTGCCTGGCAGCCACGATGAGGCGGTCTGTGGTGGCGAACTCATTGCCAGTCTGGTTGCCCAACGCCAGCGGAGACAGGCTGTAGCCTGGAGGCGGCACATGGGTCTGCTTGGGGTTTCCAGGGGCGCAATGCGATGCTGCATGTGGGCTGAACAGCGCGCTGCTGTTCAGGAATCCCAGGCTGGTACCTGCAGCAGACGTATTACGTCGCAACAGGGGACACTTGTGACATGAGGCAGTCAACACCTCTGAGCAGTGGCACTAGCTCTGCACCATGTGCAGCTCAGGCAGCGCAGTGAACGTACTTAAGCGCCATGCGTATCAGTAAGAGCGCCTGGCGCATGCAAATCAGAAGCATGCGCATGCACGTCCAAGCAGTATGGACAGCTCACGTATACAGCAGAACCCTAGACTGCTCAGGCATGGCTCACATTGATCGGCAGTGTTGAGCTTTCATGCACGCTCTCAGCAATCAGGCAATATAGACTTGTGCGCTGCATTTGTAAGAGAGGCTTCACCTTTGGCGTCTATTGTGCCTGCATGGCCCATCAGGTTGACGCACACATAGGTCAACACCCCACCCGCTACAAACGCCAGTGCCACATGCTGCAGGTACTTCTGGCGGCTGGTCATTCCCTGCCGCATGCGAGGGCTGCCCTGGAAGATGACCTCCGGGGATACTTTGTGCAGCTGGGGCGCTGAAAGAGATCCTGCGGGGGTCAGCAGCAAGCTCAGGCCTGTGTGATCATCCTTACGGACTCTCGAAGCACCTCCTCTGCAACATCTCATGACAAGGTACACACTATATACCTTGTCTTGACATGGCATGGGCGTGCTTGCACCGCAGCATGGCATTCCTTGAGCAGAGTTAGCATACAGAGATTGCATGCTTGCTTGGCTTGAAGATGCCATGCTGCGGCGCTGGGCCAGGTCTGGCAGCATGATGTACCACAGTTCTCAAGACACATCCCTGCTGGAGGTCTGCCATCATGCACAGCCAAGACCACATGCCATGTGCGGTATGCTGCTATAAAGAAGACTGCCTCTAGTGCAGACTTGGCAAGTCTTGCGGCATCATGCTGATCAGGCAGGTGTCTTGCCTGATAGCTGGGGCTTCAGGAGGGATGCCTGTAGCTCAGGAGTCTCGGGATCATAGATGCGTCTGCAGGAGACCACTCGTCGCACTCCACTCATATCCAAGTATCCATCCACCCCTGCAGGCAACATGTGCATCGTTCTTTTGGCTGACAATGCACTGAAGGTCTCAGGTCGTTCAGCGAAAACAAGCCCGCTGCTTCCCGTAATTTCGCAGCACCTGACCAAGAGCTTCAGCCGATGCTTTCAACCTCTTCTGAACGAGATATCCAGTCTACGTCCTGGCACAGCTGCAGGAAATGTGGTAACACCATCACTTCTTGTTCATTTAGCCTTTCGACGCTGTCCTGCTCACCCAATCCTAGACTGTGTCTCCAGCAGGCTACCCGACACACGGGCATCACAGCGCTGCTTGCAATGCTTCTGCTACGCAGAGGGACCTTCGAAAAGTCGAGTACCATATGATCACATCCTTTGGCGCTGCGTACCTGACTGCTCGCGATACTGTAGCCTGCTGCTCGTCCAAGACGCACCGTCCAGTGCTGTGCGGCAAAGAAGCCTTCTTGCCGTGCCTAAGCTATTGGACGTACAGATTCCTGGCGTTTATACCCAAGGAGCCTGGCAGACATCGCCAGCTGTCGGGAGAGCTAGCACAGACAACCTAGGACAGCAGCCCTCGCACATGCCCTGGAGCGCCACGATCTTTTGTCCTTGTCCAAGAATCTGCCCACGGGCTTAGTCGACCTTTCAGGCTGCTGCAAACAGACGATTAGGGACAATGCCTCAGACTGAAGCAATCCACTCCTTGCTGAGTAAACAGAGTACAGCTGCCTGAGGCATGCATGTGGTTCATCAAGAGTAGGAACGTCATTGATTTGGCTGGAGCATGGCACTGAATGCTCAGGCTCAGGCAAAGCATTATAATGATAATGATAGTTATAACTATCTCTGCAGTGCCACAGCGAACATCTTGACCTCACATTCAGCCGCCACTGCGGTGATGCAAGGATAACAACCACCATTCTCTGCCTCCAGGGTGCTGCTGCTACCTGTATCCTCCAGAGCATTGGCATCCACCAAGCACATGTATCATGACGGGGAGAGCTTGCCATAATGTCTAGATCATATCCCTGCACTTCCCACCCCAGTGGCCATGTCACGCCGTGCAATGCTTATCTTACCCTGCCTAGAGTGCTGTCGTTGCTGCTTCTTAAGCCAAGAGTTGTCAATGCCCAGACAAGGCGCTCACAGGCTGCCCTGACTGTGGTGAATTCCTAATGTCCAACTGTCCTAATGCCCAGATGTGGCGCCCTGGAAGGAGCCCTTGAAGCTGGACAGCAGCCCTGACGCGCTGCCCCTGTCAGATTGCAGGGCCGAGGCGAATGCTGAGGGCAGAGCAATGTCGCTGAAGCTCTGCTGGGCCATGGCTGTCACCTCTGCTGCCTTGTCGCCGAGCAGCGTCCCGAACACTCCTAGCCGCTGGCTCTGGTTAGTAATTCTGGTCTGCAATGCCTGCGCAACAATGGCTGTTGTCAGCCTAGCATGTGCGTTCACCCTGGACTACTCACTTCTGCCATGAATGCGAACAGGGATGTAACTGAAGGCGCTACTGCGCTGGCAACACTTGCGGGTGGCCTGTGCAGCTGGTCAGCTACCCTTGCTCCTCGTCTAGGGATTCATGAGCCACACCAATCTGTGTGTGCTAATGGAAATGCCACGAGCATGAGGAGGCTGTTACCTCAAAGGTGGAAGCAGCTGCAGACTGGGCTGCCTGGTCCGCCAGGCTGGCCTCTGCTGACTGGGCGGAGCCGGTGAATGTATAGTCCTCCAAGGACCTCTTGCCACCTGCACCAGCATTGTCATCAGGAATTCCAAACCTGACATGCTAGGTCGAAGGCACTGGGGACGGATGCAGCTGGCGGATATTTGATGGTGATCATGGACTGGGCACTGTGCGTTGAATTGAATGGCAGGTTTGGGAGTGAAGCTCTGATGCTTAATGGAGCAGGTCACCTCCAAACGCTCTGGGAGTGCCTCCGCTCCTTCTGAGCCCGCCTGACACCACTGCGGGAGTTGAGATGGGCAGATACTTGAAGCGTGCAGCCTACATGAGTAAACAGCGCTCTTGTGTCAGTGCTATGCAACATCACCCATCTCCGCAAAGGCTTCAGCTGAAGCCATGCAGCAATGCCAAGTTGCCCGACTTTGGGTTTGTTTGAGACATGGCAGAAGGTTGTGCATTCTGAAAAGCAACAATCATGTCATCATGGCATGATGCTGCATACATGAAGGACGGCGGCAGCAGGACGGCACCTGCTTGGCAACCGCCATGACATTGGCCTCGCCGGGTGGGGCGCCCCTGGAGACAGGCTTCATGCCCTGCTGCCCCAGCCTCGTCAGCAGCCCGAACAGCACCGCCATGCGCGGCCGGACCGCAGCCTCGTTCGCCCAGACGTATGGCTCGTAGGTGGCCCAGTCTATGGGGTCCAACCGCTCCTGCACAGCAGTGTCACAATGCATTGAGAAACTGATTCCGCTGTTGTAGCAGCCTCGGGATATGATGCCGGAGCTTCCTGCTCCATGGCAGCAAGCATCAAATGAGCGCAATGTGATGTGCAATTCCGCAAGGATGTGAACGCTGGGCATGTGGGCTTGAAACTTCCAGGCGCCATGCAAGACAGGGATGCCACTGGCATGATTCTCTATGATGTTCAGCTGTGAGTCACCATGGCAGGAATGGGCTGGGTTGCTCTGCGCACCCATGCATTCAAGCAAGCCCAAGTGCTCGGCAATGCTCAGGCATTGCCCTACCTGCAAAGACCTCTCCAGCTCTGCAAAGGCCTTCTTCCTCTGCTTCTGCGCTGCGCCTCCTGCTGCGCCAGCCTGGCTCCAGCTTGGATGCTGACCGGGCTGGCCATTAGGCTGGGCGGCCTGTTCAGGCGCAGACGGGCGACCGCCGGCCAGTGCATTGGAGAGGAAGCGCGCATCAAAGAGAAGCTGCAGCACGCCCTTCTCTGTGACTGCACGGTCCAAGGGGCTTCCCAGCTGCAGCGCCTCCCTGCGACAGCATTCAAGGCATGAGGCCAAGTCGTCAGCCTGCCGCCAGAAAGGCTGCATCCCATGACTGCCAGACAGAGGATACAGCAATGTCCCTGCCTCAAGATCTAAAAGCTCCGACTGAAATTGACGCGGCGCATGCTATTGTACCAGACCTGAGAATGAGATATGCCAACATGCTAGATGAATAGCGCTACAGCCTCGTGCTTATGAAGCAGCCTAAAACTGGGGCAACATTGTCAATGTGCTCATGTTCATAAACAGCGACAGGACTGCCAACCTGAAGGTGGACAGTGCAGCATCGCCAAGATGCCAGATGAACAGCGCCAGAGCATCTGTGCTCAGGTAGCAGCCTCCCCCGCGGGCAGCCTCCTGAACGCCCGCCAGCAGGAACTCCTGCACCAGCGGGGATGGCGCAGCGGGCAGCGCAAAGCGCATCTCCTCTGCAGGACCACCCAGATCATCCTCCTGCATGTCGTTGTCAGGGCATCAGAGAAGGCATCTTCTGCAGCTCAGCCTTGTGGAGGGATCACAGGTCAGCAGGGAGGCATGCACAGGTGGGGATGGCGCATCAGATATGGCGCCCAGTCAGGTGCCTTTGAAATGCAGGATGAAGCAGTAAGTCGTCTACGTGGGCAACATACAGAGGATGCATACTCTACAGAAAGGCTGACAACTGACGCCTTCACGGATCATGTCAGGGGATGCTGGTGATCTATGGCAGGAGCCTACATGCTTGACAATAGTCTCTGTCCAGTTCCTCAGTGGGATGTGTGCAGCAAGGGCTGGGTCCTGCTGCATGCTGTTGTGTAGCTGAGCACCCAGCGCCCTAGCTGCCCAGGTTGCCCATAGCTCATGCCCGGCAAGCGCCACCCTCCTGCATGACGCAATCCTTGTTGCTGAATGTGTAATGCATGGAAGAAAAAACGCTGAGGGTCTGTGCTTTCCTGCTGATGCCGACCAAGGTTGTGTTGCCCGGCTGAGTTCGGTCTGCAGCTTGCCACACAATTGCGTTGAGATCCTTCCCAATGCACATGAAATCCTTCCCAATGCACATATGACCAAGGATTGAAGAACAAGTTTACCTCAGCTTAGCCTGGACAGGCTCCAAGAGTGTGGAGGGACCCTGTGCCTTTGCTCTGCTGCTCATTTGCTTTGCACCTATCAGGTGGTCCTTGCTTGACAAGTACTCTCTCCACTGCTCTGGAGGGCCAGCAATGGCTGCAAAGGCGCTGTGTGGAGCTCCAAAGGCACTTGCCAAGCGACCTGCACATGATAGTCACATTCCTACTAAATTTGTCTTGCTACCTAAGGGAGTTGGGACAGGTGCTCAGCCATCAATGAGGAGGAACTGACGAACCAGGTGTCTACACAATGTATGTCATATACAGGCAGAGCTGGCAGGAGCGGTAGGCTGTACCTATAAGGAGGGCCTCCTCAATGGTCTGGGCGCTGGCTTCTGCAGGCTGGGCACCCGGCAGCCCTGCCAGCCTCTGCTGCAGGTCATCTGCAACAGCAGATGCCGCCTTGCAACAGCACTGCTGGATGTGCGGCTCCAGGGCGTTTGCGCGCCTGTTCTGGCGCCTGCCCGCCGCCCGGACCCCAGCGCCGCTGTAGGCTCTGCCGTCCCAGCTGCTCATGGCAGAGGAGGGACGCCCCTGCTGCCCCTGCATGCAGCAAACGCCATCATTCACTATCTCAACCTTTGGAGTGATTCCTCCTTCAATTGAGCTCATCTGAGATATGAGGAACCCCATGATGACCTTTGCAAGAAGAGGGTTGCCACTGCTGTTGTGGCATGCGAGGAGCGTCATTTTACTTCTATGCCTGGAGAGTACTGTGAACGCTAAGAAATAGGCCATCCCCGCACCTGATCAGCCAGCAGCAGCATTGCACTGGACAGCGAGCTTCTCAGCTCTGCACCCACAGTGTGCTCCAGCTCCTGGACCTGAGCGCGGCAGCTGGGCGCCCTGGTGGCGCCGTTCTCTGCCGCAGCGGGCGCATCGCCGTTGGCAGACTGCTGGGTGGATCGCCTGGACCGCCGCCTACCGGAGTCTGCCTGTCTTGGCGTTGCCGGCGCCAGCGCGTCCTCTTCAGGCCATGCTCTCGCCTGAAATCTCCCAGGACCCGCCTGCAGCCAGAGAACCATCAGAGCATATACCCTTGAGCACTGATATTGAGCGAGCCTTATCTCTGTAGGCCCACAGGAGTGCTGTGACTTTCACAGTGCAATGCAAGTTTATGTCATAGAGCCCAACAATATGTCAAGTGCGTCCTCAGGTGGTGAGGACTGTGGACTCACCGCATCAGATTGGCGAGCTGCCTCCATGCAGGCCGCCAGGGGCGTTTTCAGGCGTGAGGCCACTGCTGAGAAAGACTCCTCTATGAGCTCCTGTCCTCTCTGCAGCCAAGCATTGGAGATCACATTTGGAAGTGTAGGCTATCGCCGCGAGCAACATGTATTGATGTGGGTCTGTGTGGCGCCTCTACGGTATATGAGTATAGGCTTGTCTCAGGACCAGTGTCTGTATGTGACCCACTACACCAATCATATTGCACAGAGCGCTTAGGAAAACCACCTGAAGGAAGGCTTCCTCAAAGATCTCATCCCACAGGGCGATGCGCCCTCCCATGACCCACTGGCAGACGCCCTCCCAGTCTTCCGGCAGGGCCGGGGCGGGTTCAGGCAACGCGGCAGCTGCTGCAAATGGCGTTGGTGCAGAGCGTGCGCTTGGTGTAGATGACGAAACAGCGCGGGGCGACAGAATGTCTGCACAGTGCAGATTGAGCTCAGATTTGGACATGTGCATTCTCGCCGCGCAATACTTGTGCAGCCTTGTGTGTGCTGCATGGTGAAATCCTAAAGCTAGGAGAAACAATGGCCAGCTCTGATGCCTATGTCACAAGCTCTGGTGATGCAAGCGCAGCATGGGGACACCGATGCGCATGGTGATTACCACTAAGAAGACAAGTCACCTTGCGGGATGGTGCTCTCCGGCTGCGGAGTGTGCTTCCACTTCTGGATGGCAGCGCGCAGCTTGGACTCGGCTGCCGCCAGCTCAGCAGCGTCTCTGCAGCCGCGCAGCAGCTGCAGGATGGCTGCCTGGGCGCCCTCAGCCGTCTGGGACAGCCAGTGGGCGCACACTGTGTGGGTTACCTCTGCATCCAATGGCTGGAGACGCTCCATAACTGCTTTGCTTTTGACCTGCAGCAAACATCCTAACCTGTCACACGGGAGCTGAGGTGCAAAGCTATCAGCCTTTTTCCCAGATCTGTACTGTGTGGCAGTGACGTTGCCGCAGTGCAGCTGGGCGGGACTTCACAGCACAGCGTGTAAGACAGTGCAGTAAGATCCCAGGCAATGTGCGCCCACAGCGCTTTTTGAGGGCACACATGCAAGCAGCTGGCTCATCCGGTTCCACCATCAAATTGAAGGGCTGCTCTGCGGTCCTGACCTTTCAGGCTGGTATGAATGTGAAGGAGAGGGTCTGTCAGCTGACCTGCCAGGCGTCAGCCTCAGTTGCAGAGCCGTCAGCCCCAGGCAGCTTGTCAAAGAGCAGCTCGCCCGCGCTCATGCCCTCGTTCCTAGCCCGGGCAGGCAGCAGGGCTGCCCGGTGGAAGCCCTTGTGGGCAGCTAGGAACAGCTCCCCCGCAGTGCAGATGGCCTCCTGCATCAAGACGCGCAGCTGAGAACCCGTATGCAGTGGTCTAGGAAAGAACAGGAGGCACATTGCAACATGCTTGCTACAGGGCGCCAGAGCTGAAGCTTTTGCACATGTGAGACGCTGAGACATCTGCGCTTTCATCATTTTGACAAGAGTTCTCATCGTGGGAGCTAGCAGGCAAGCCCTGAAAACGCCCATTTAGCCCCATCACACAGCTGCCAATGCGTGACAAGTCCGAATCAGCTTCTGTGAATGCCCTGCTCAAGGACACTGCGACTCCACGGCACGACTGGGGATTGTAGTATTGAGGAGCGCTATGGCTGGATGATGCCACAAAGCCCAGACCTTACCAAAGAATGCCAGTGTCCATGAGGAGGTTACACAAGGAATTGAATAGCGTCGCAGAGGCTACATACCTGGACTTGAGACGCAATGATCGCCAGACGCATGGATGCTGCATCGGCGCTGTCCATTCCTGAAGCAGTACCCATCTGCAGCGCAGAGAGCAGCCACTCCTTCCTGGCTCCTAAGAAAGCTTCCAAGGCCTGCACAGGATGCAGCGCTCTGAGCAACTACAAGACTTACCGGATAAGCGAGGCAACATGTATGTGCAGCAGTCATCACGTGACAGAGTTGCTGGCAATGTGACACATGGCCCTGAGAACGGCCAACTGATCTGCGCCCCTCATGAGAGCATGCAGGCATGCACTGAAGCCTGCTACTGAAGCTGGCAGTGCAGTCTGCACGCTATGCATGCAGGATACAGAGATCCCGTTGGCTGCAATACAAGATAGACGATGAACACTCCCGCCAGCAATACCACCAGTTGAGTATCAAGGAAGCTGTGCGCCTGACACTGGCTCGCCCAGCTGTGGCGACTTTTCATATCGAAGTACAGTACCTTCTGGGAGGTGAGGTCCTCCAGGGAGGCGACAGCTGCCAGAGCCATGGCAGCCGCGTCACAGGGCAGGGACGCCTCGGAGCGCAGCCACTGCAGGGACTGCTCCAGAACCTGGGCCCTGCACAGCCATCAGAGGCCCTCATTCACGGTTCCCCATGCTCATCTGAGGAGTGACTGTACACCAACTTGCGTTCATGTCCGTTGCATAGCATCTGATCTGCTGTATCTTCACAGACATCCATGCATGAAATAACACCCTTCAGAGCAATTCTGGGTTGCCCTTCAACGGACTGCACCCTTGCAAAAGGCTTCGTCTGCCACAATCTAGGCAGGGCGACCAGTGCTCCCTTGTACTCAGCTGATGACCACAAGGCATGCACATCAGAAATACGATGCATGCACTGGCAGCCGCATGTGGGCAGACTGTTAGCAGTCATGCTGCCATCCACGAGCCATATGGGAAGGCACCTGAACTTCTCTATGCTGGGCCAAAGGTGGCCAATCAGCGGAAAGCGCCGCTCAATGGTGGCGCGCTGGCCGCTCCTCATCAGGCACTCATGCACCACGGAGGCCCGCGCCAGGCGCTGCGCAGCTGCCAGGAACTCCCGCGTGTCCAGGCACCCCCAGATCAGCTCGGGCGTGTCCACCAGGTACTTGACCCTGCTGCCCAGCGCTGCAGCATGCACAGGACACTTTTCAGGAATTGATGCCATACATCTGCATTTGCTTCTTCCATTGTAGACAGATCCTGCTCGACTTCAGCACAAATCCTGCGTGGGAAGTCAGGGTTGTCAACGGCTGCCAGTGGGGTAGCATGCCCTCTCATCTATGGAACCACTGCGAGCTTGATGACATGACACTGAGGAGCGGAGCATAAGCCCACTTCAGATCACTACAGCACTCTTGCATGGGGCGGCATAGATGGGAAAGGTCTGCTGTGCATTGACAGCTATATGCCAGTATGACTTCCCGCTGGGATTTGGAGAAGCAAAGAGGGAACTGCATCCTGCTTGTCATTCTGAGTTTGATGAAGAACACGCCAGAAAGCTACACACCGATACAAGACAGTGCCTCTCTATGTGGCAATCAGCCTGGATCCCAAAGGGTCCAGCGTGCAATTCTGCTGAATGCATCAGTATTAAGGGGCTTTGCCTTGAGAAGATTTAAACGAGTAAGAAGGGCCAGGTCGTACCCGAAAGTATTTGGCGCTGCTGTGTAGCTACGGGCATGTCTTCCTGGGCAGCCGCTGCTGACACAGTGTGCTGGAACTTTGAGAACCCGCCCTGCACACAACCCAACACTCAGAAGCAGTCCGCCATTTCGAATCTGGACATATAGCATCATGCAGCTATTGGGCGTCTCCTGTGCCTGAGAAGGACCCCGAGAAAGAGGGTCTGGCTGTGAATGCTGATACACAATGGCAGATGCAATCAATCAGCCACAGTGAGGTGGCATACAGCCTACCTGTATGTGCTTAATGTTTTGCAGCACCCCATCACAGCAGCGTGTCATCTCCAAAATGGTGTCTGCGCTTGAGATGAGGTCCCTGCATGGAACTCAGATGTCAACTGGTGCTCCCTCCTGGCAATTAAAGCTGAGTGACATTGCCTGCCTGCTGTGCACTGATGTCACCAGAACGCAAGGAAGTGGGGCTACGAAAATGTGCCATAGAGCCCTCACCTATAGGACCCTCCAACAAGCTGTCGTAGCTGTTTCTTTTTCTCCTCAATGTCGGTCTTTGTCTTTGTTTCCACCTGCAAAAGGCTTACTGGGTCATGCTGGCCGTGCCAGGCGATAAATTCTGAGATGGCATGTTCCATCACAGCTCTAAATGCAGAACGCTTACCTCCCGGATCTCCACAACAGTATGGCTCTCGAAGAGGGACTCCGCATTTCTCTGTGCCTCACTGAGGCCCGGAGCCCTCATACTTTCTACCTCTCAGCTATATCCCAGCCTGACCTCAGTGTTTGATGTCCTTGTACTTACATAAAAGCGGGCATAAAGCTTAGAATCACTTTGCCCAGCTATTGATCGCTATATAATCAGTCTGATCATAACGCTGCTGCTTGGGCTGCGTGCATAGGCTTTTTCCGACAAATTCGTGCAAACAGCATCGGCACTCGTCCCCTTCGACTACTAGTCCTGACCCGGCAGATAACAACACGGAACCGCTTTGAGCCTTTATCTCAACCTCCAGCAACGCGATAGGGGCTTGACTGGAGGGAGCAAAAGAGACCCAGCGGTGCCCACTGCCCAGGCCATTTTCCCGCGGATATATACATGAGGTCATCACATCATGAATTTCACATGGACCCTTCTCCATCCTGCCAGGACAGGCTGTACAGCTGAAAGTCCTGTGCTATCCTCCCATACAGCCTGCGCCTAGGTGGCATAAGGTGTTGTACATGCCCTCCGTCTTTTACATCCCTTTCATCTCCCCGTCACAAAAGTAATGCATGCAACTGGTTGCTCCTGGCCAGGCTGAACACTGCCGCATCGCGCAAAAAGGCCTCAAGACTACAAGCTGCTGAGCTGGGATGAGACTCCTCAAAGCAAGATATACAGTGCACGCCAGCTCAATGCTCTCTCACACTACCGTAGTACTTCACAAATTGTTGCAAATCTCTGAACCAGTGGTGCGGACTGCTAAGCAGCCGCCCCCGTGACCTGTTGCAAGCAATACCAGTACTGTATTTCTGTGCATTACTTCAGCAGACTGCCGTGCCACATGGGTCCTTCCTTTCAAGCTCAACCCCAGCCCGTGCCTATGCTTCTCCTCAAAAGAATGGATCCAGCCGAATATCATGCTCCCTGGCAACCTTCTTTCCTGCACGTCAAGAGGAGCTATAGTTACAAAGCTCTCGGCACCTCATAGTGAAGGCAGATGGCAGTGTGTTGTATCCCCTACCCTGCAACACTGTTCTGACAGTGATTACGCAGGGAACAGGGTCCGCAGGTTAGCAAGCTGTATGGCATGAATGCATGAGGCATGACACCTGTGCAGCCATACAAGAAGCAGAGCAGCATAGGTAGCAGCATGACAGGAAAGGCGAGGTGTCATTGCAATCTCACCTGTGCACAGGCATGCTATGCACATGACCTTGCCAGTGCCCGAGCATGAGCCGCATCTGTCACCGCCCACACTGAATGGCCCCGTGCCACCCTGGCTGATCAACCCCTGGCTCTTCCCCTCTACACCTGCAAGAAACCCTGAGTCAGCATACAAGACGTGTCTAGCCCAGTGCTCTTCACAACATCATTGGGAGAGTGAGGATTAGCAGCAGTGAGCATGAGAGGCTGCAGTCTCAAGCCTGCTCCGTGAGCTTCAACACCAGGCTTCAACACCAGGGGCAGGCTATGCAGAGAAGACATGTTTTCTGCCCACCTGAGCCATTGGAGGATGAGGTGGCTGCAAAAGGATCTGCGGATGAGGCAAAGGCAGGTACTCTGGAGCTGACACCAGAGCCGCTGCATGCCCCGCATGTCACGTAGCCAGTGCCCTGCACATACAGCATCATATCACTCACTCTGGATATCTGCACCTTGACCCATGTACACCCCCTTACTAACCACACATACTCCTGAGGCCTTTTGTGTCTCAGGGGCCACCTACTGTGGCCGCCGAAAGGTCTCCTGATGCAAGGGGCGGCCATAGTGGATGGTCCCTCAGAAACACAAAAGGTCTCCTGATGCAAGAGGCTCACCCCACACAATACCCATGCCACATTAGTTGCCTTCTTGCCTCTACTTTCCACCTCCACTAACAGCAGGACGGAGAGACAGTGTTCCAATCACAGCTATCACAGCAGCTGCATGGCATGCTGCGGTCATAGGAACATGCGGGGACAGGGTGGCAACACATGCTCACCTCACAGTACACACATCGCTGGGCAGCTTGCCGGTCCTTGTTGTTCACCTCCACTACCAGCAGCGTGGACAGCACTCCCACAGCACCGCCACAGAAGGATGCCACGATGGGGTCCACCTGCGCACAGGCATTTTGATCTGACAAAGTGAATCTAGAAATGATTGGGTGACATGGCTATGTCCACATAGCCAAGGGCGCATGGCTTTGGCTCCGTCCATGTTGGTGCCATACTGATTCTTGGATCTGACGGTATCAGCATCTTCAGGCCAAGGCAGCAGACAGGCATTGTGGGCAAAATGCAAGGTGCTGTAGAAAGTCTCACATCTGCCAGCTGGGAAGGGAGGTGCATGGAGGAGATGAACTGCTCATATGTGGTCCCTGCATGCAAGCACATAGACATCAGCTCCCATGTTGATATACACAGCTTGGTTTTCACGTTATAGCACAGAGCTTGTGCTGCCTGCTATTCCTGTTGACAGCATGCTCATGGCGTCACGCCTTCAAGCAGCTATTTGGGATATATGTTGCTGCTTAGGCATTGCAAATAAGGCTACAGAGCTGAGGGAAATTACCTCCAAGGCCAAGCTTGACCTCCAGGATGGGTGAAAGGAGGCCGCCAAAGACCACAATGATGGCCACTGCGGCTGTGTAGAAGCGAAAGTACTGCGTCATTGTGGCGTCTGTGAGCGGGGGCAGGAAGGGGACTGCGCTGGGAAACTTCTCCTCTCCAACCTGCACATACACTGGCATGATTTAAGCTTTCGGCTTTGTTGGGATCAGCTGTGCATGTACTGAGCAGCGCCATCTGCAGTCTGCATAACAAGGTCTGTGCTGCTCAGTTCTTAAAGGATGAGAAATCTTGGACGCGTCTTTCGACGCTCCACAAGTCTCTCTGACATCGGGATGACTTATGGAGCTCCTGACAATGCCCAGATCCCTCATCCAGCTCTGAAATTGGAAAATCCAGGAGAGGCAGTCTTGTGCCCCAGGCATAGACAGGCGGAACGGCGAGAAGCAAGGGCAAGAGTGCTTATAGCAAAGTGCAATGAGTGGCAGACTACCTCCTCTTCCCGGGTCTTTTCGCCGCCCTTGATGCGCTGCTGTATTCTCAGCCGCCGCACCTCCTCCATGAGCAGAAAGATCTTGTTTCGCCTGGCGCTGATGTTCGTGCTGATCTCCTCCAGCTGCAGCTTTGCAAAGTCCTGCAGGATTCGCAATTTCCTTCAACATCTTCGACGCGGTGAGAACTTTCTTCGTGATTGAATAGATTGGCTTGTCCTTGCAAGCTTTTGCGATGAGTGCGGAGTGCAAGCTTGGGGCACCAAGGGATCAGAGCTCACCCGGACAGATTGCTGACTCTCAATCATGCAGAAGTTCTCTGGCAGAGACTCTGTGTCCATGAGCCTGCAGGTCCAAAAGAGTCCTCAAAATTCGTGTTAGTGCTCTAGTACTGCTGCTCATGATCCTATGAGCCTGTGAAGTGTCTCACTTGTTTGTCTCGCTCTCCCGACTTGTGCCTTGGCTGAAGTCTCCATCACCAGATTCTGTGACACTGGCGCTTGCAGAGCAGCGCACATGCTCTTTGCAAAGCCTGATGCTGGTAACACGCTGCCTCTTGCATGGCAAGCTGTATATAGGCAGAGGAGCGAGGGGGTGGGTTGCAGTGTGTAGGCCCTGGGTATTCATCCGTAAGCAAAAAGCCCAAGAATGCTCTGTTGATTGATTCAGCAAAAGAAGACCTCGATCACTCGACAGAAAGCCAAGCAATTGGGCTTTCCGATATGCAAACAAGCAAATACTAGTACACCGTTGTGCACTATTCACAGAACGCCAATCAACGGACTGGCTGCTGAGGATGCTTCCTATATACACGATTTTGCAGATAGTCAATCCGAGGCATTGATCGCGGAGCAAGATGCCGCAGAGTCACAGCCCATCTTGCCACTTCAGCACTGACCTGGGCAGTGAGTCACCTCCTTGCGAGGCCAGCCACGCATCCGGCATGGGCTACTCGTGTTGAGGACAACTCACCACACAGCACTATATCTACCTGGAGACCTAGGTAGAGCTCGTGCAAAAGAAGTGACAGCAAAGACTGCACGTTCCGGCTGTCCTCCGGCACTTGCATACTTAGCAGAGCCTGCGGAAAAGAGCTAGTACTGCAATTTTAACGCTTTGTCCGTTGTTTTGTCATTCGCACATCTCGAGCAATGCAAGCAGAGATGGCCATGTCGTTGGGTCAGTCAGTCGGAAGCAGGGCTGCGTACCGCCATTTTGCATTGAGGAGTCAGCAGCTCTCAGGACAGCATGCACAAAGGCCGCAGACATATACAAGGACTTCACTGAGGAGGCAGAAACTTCCGTTGCTGTGCAAAGCTTCCCAGGAAGAACAATCCAGCGCTGATGAGCAGGACCGTCTGAAGTCCTCCCTGGATGCGTCATGCAGTAGAGATGAAGGTGCAGAACGCCTATAGTCTGCGATCTGTGTGCATTGGATAATTCACGGCTTGGTACTTACAGCCTTTAAACGCTTCCCCTGCACCAGACTCGTGTATGCATCACGCAGGTCATGTGGCAGAGTATAAAGGCCCTCGAGAGCGGTGGCAGCTTGCATCTTGGCTGCAGTCCAGCAAGCAGCAGGCTAGTCTGAAGTTGCTCAGCGTCGCAGCAGCGTCAGCTGGTTTTCTAGGTGCGCAGTGCTGCACTTATGCTAGCTGCACTCCCTCGAAAGCTTTCAGAAGACTTGCATGCAAGTGTTGCTGAAATGCTGCATGTTCTGAGGGCAAAGGCCTCTAGGCAAAGATGGGACGCAGGCAGTGCAAGAGGTTTCTTACTACGGCAAGGCAGGACACCTTCTTACCAACAACTGCATCCTTGTCTTTTCCTCTGGGCTAGTAGGCCTCTGTCTTTGCCTTCTTGCCTGTGTCAGGTGTACCTTGTCCAAAGTACGACATCTTGTATGGTGCGCAGGTATCTTTGGGGACTTGTCTGGGCCCAGGTCAACAGTGGAAGCTGTGGGTGTGCTAGCTGCAATTGTTGGCATCCATGAGTGCGGCCACTTCATTGCAGCACGGGCTCAGGGCATCCATGTCACAAAGTTCTCCATTGGTTTTGGACCCCCATTGCTGAGCTACCAGGTGCAGGCCTCTTGCTCTGTACTCCTCCTCATCATGTCAGAGCGTAGTCATCAAGATGTAGGGCCTTCTATGCTGGGCATCAGGGCTGATTAGTAGATCATGAGCGTGACCCATGAGGGTGATGGTTTTGCTTGGCATGCGATCGGCTACAGCAATCCCTCTTTACAACGCCTCATAATATGCAACAGCTGGGGTCTTTCGTGAAGTTGAATGGCGGGGCTTGTGACAAAGGAACGTACTTTCTTAGAGCCCTGCCAGTCAATGTCTTGAAGGATCCAGCAGTTGTATATTGTTGGGCCCTGAGGCATGCCATGTTTAGCAACATTGTGACACAAGCAACGTGGTTTGATGCTCTGCCTTGTGCTGCCAGGGAAAGGAGGTGGAGTATTCTTTGAGGGCGATACCCCTGGGAGGCTACGTGGCCTTCCCGGACGATGACCCCGAGAGCAAATTCCCTCCAGACGACCCAGACCTGCTGAAGAACAGATCCATCCCGCAGCGCGCCTTAGTCACCAGCGCTGGCGTCCTTGCAAACATTGTCTTCGCCTACAGCCTGCTCTTCACACAGGCAAGCCCTTACGCCTTCTCTCCCTCTGTGGTGCAATGGTCGATGCATGCAAACATGCAGCTTGCAGATCTGAGCAGTGCCCCTTTACGTTGATTCCACCTTCGGGCTACTTGACATGAGTGTGCCTGGCAACTAGTTTTCTCTTGTATTGCTTTTGATTTTGTGGACGCTCCATCTGGGAACTTCAGCATGTTTGAGCATGTTGCGCATATGCAGGTGGCCACGCAAGGGGTGCCAGAGACGTACTTCAGGCCCGGTGTGGCTGTGCCTGAGGTAAACAGGAATTCGCCTGCAGCAGCTGCAGGCCTGAAGCGCGGGGACATCATCCTGAAGGTGCAGGGCATAGACGTGCCAGCCAATGCGGCTGCTGTGCCTGGCGTGGTCAGATACATTACGTGAGTGCTATTTTATGCCTACTGCATTTTCCTGAGGGATAGGCCAACCTTCAGTGCCAGATGAAGAAGTAAGATAGCAATCTAATAAGAGTGTACACATTGCCTGCGCTAGGCTGTACTCTGCGCCCCAGAGTGTAAGGAGCAGTGACCTGAGGTCTGTGACATGTGCATCATTCTGATATGATGGCTGCTTGCAGGGACCACCCAGAGAAGAAGATTGACTTCACAGTCCTGCGGAATGGTCAGATCTCACACATCCCAGTCACCCCCTCACTGGCAGCAGACGGCAGCGGCCGCATAGGCGTCTCACTTGCTGTGAATGCCAAGATTGTGCGCAAAGCCGCTAATGGCCTTGGCGACGCAGCAGGACTGGCGGCTGCTGAGTTCAGCCGCCTCACAGGCATCGTTGTAGGCGGTGAGTGGCTCACTGTAGGGCATCACCAACACATGGATGGTAATGCACAGGGGATGCTGTGAAGTGCTTGTCCCTTCAAGCATCCACCTTACTGTGTGAAGAAGGCCATAACAAGCTTGCAAGGCTCTTTGGGAGCTTTATGCTGCAGCTCTGCTTAGCGAGTCAGTGCCTTATGAGGGTTCACCAATACTCTTGCATCTGTTGAACTGCAACTATTAATGACTAGGCTTCCCATGGTGCAGGCCTGCAGCAGATTGTGACCAACTTTGAGAAGAGCAAGGAGTCCCTCTCGGGGCCGGTGGCCATTGTGGCTGTTGGCGCGGAGGTGGCCAGATCAGACATCGCCAACCTCTTTCAGTTTGCGGCCATCCTGAACATCAACCTGGCTGTCATCAACATCCTCCCCTTGCCGGTGCGCCAATCTGCCAATCTTGTGAAGCCCATTATTCTGCCAGGCTTGCATAGTGGACCTGTGAAGTTTGTGTCAGCTCTTGTTTAAACATGAGCCTGGGTATGATGGCTTAAGATTGTTGGCAGTGCATTGCTTGCTCTGCTCACCCTACGCAACGGCTTGCTAACCAGGAGTGAGCGATCAGCATGCTTTTGATTGGGTAGCGTTGGTGCATGGGTATTACAGAGCAAGCATATCCGGCTTCAGAAAAGCTTAAGTATTCCAACTAGGGCCTTTGTAGCCAAGGCCATCCTGGGAAGATTCTACTGTGCATGGACACCATAATACTAGTACACGCAATGTGTAAAGAAAGGCCGTACAGCTTTGGAGTCGAGATTGCTTCTGATGTACCCATACTGGCTGAGCAATGCATAACATGTGCAGGCGTTGGATGGGGGCTACCTGGCACTTCTTGTGGCAGAGGCAGTCAGGGGGAAGAAGCTGCCTCAGGGCGTGGAGCAGGGCATCATGGCATCAGGCTTCCTGCTCATCACTGGTGTTGGGCTGCTGCTTGTGTTCCGGGACGCCCTGAACCTAGCGCTTGGCAGCTCGCCCATGTGAAGTGGATGCATATTGAAGCACTGCAATTAGTAGTGGATTAGCACTCTTGAGCTGTGCACCTCCAGATATGCCTTTCGTGCTGCCATAGTGACAGGGTCCTTCCCACAGGCTCGCAAGACAGCCATAAGGTCGCAGCTGCTGTGACCAAGGGGCAGATAGGCTGGGATGCCAGTCAATTCTCACCCTTGCCTCCCGCAGCTGGTCCGCAGTCATTTGTAGGCGAGAACTACAGAGCGGATGCCTCTTGTAAAGGCAGGATAGCTGTGCAAAGGAGAGCTGGAGACACTAAACCACATACATGTGACTTGGGTGAGGACATGTATCACTACACAGTGATCTTGTGAGTGGAACCTGAACGCAGATGAGCATGATGCTGTTGGCAAGCTACACCAGGGTTGAAGTTGGGCTCTTTTGCTTGGGAGAGTTTGCCTCATTTGCAGCACATCTGGAGTTCTGCACCTGAATTGTGCCGATCGCAGCAGGCATGTGTACCACTGAGTCCTTGTACAACATTGAAGACAAGTAGGCAGAGTAGAAATGAGCCTGTTCAACAGGTTTCCTGGGCTGTTAGGTGCAGTGGCATGTGCTGGCACAGCGCTCAATGGCTGTGAAAAGGTGCTTGCTGCTTAGAAGGCTCTGATTACGCTACTTGAAGTTGTGAAAATCGACATTTGTCCCACGCAATTGAAGTAGACGACTCAAGTCACAAGATCAGACCCACCAAAGACAAATGGCAGGACGATGTGCGGAAGCTGACCGGCAGCTTCTCAGGGCCGAGGAGCTGACATGCCGGTAGTGAAACCCCAGTACTACTAGGAAATTTACGTGAGGCTTTGACAAGACACGCCATCGTTCCTTGCACGTTTGTTCCCCCATACGTTTTGTTCGAGTCTTGCAGACAGGCATATTCTCTCCTAAGTTAGGTCGGGGGATGGTCCTGCGGAATCAGAGCTCCGCCACGAAAGTCAAGCTTTAAAGCCTAGTTGAGTCCTCTTCATCGTGTCAAGCACGCAATGCCAACCACTGTTGGTAAGGATCTTTTACCCGTATCTGAAGATCTGATAAACTCCAATGTAGGACATGTATGAGTCACTCGTCATAATGATGGTAATACGACAAGGCCTGCGGACTTCGATGATCCTTCTCCTGTCGTGATAACAGGCAGTATGGCGGCTGCCCACAAGTCCCCCGAGCTCAAAGCACAGGAGGATCTACAGAGTGCAATCACGCAGCACAGGGATGCCATCCAGCTAGCTCTCAAGAGGTGAGATAGATCGCTCTTCAGCACAGATTCGGCTAGAGATGAGAGAATACCCTGTATTTGCTCTGTGTAGACGCTCCTGGCCAGCACAAAGAAGTCAACGCGCAGAACAACAGAAAGTGGGACCTTGCACGTGCAGGGTGCTCGATGCAGGCAAGACTGAGCCTGTGCTGAAGAAGCATGTCCTGCAAGACGCCTTGGCAGATGTGGCAAAGGAACAGAACATCCCCCAGCTGCTTGACGCTCCCATAGCAAAGCACTTCTCCTACTGTCAGGAGGTGCGCCTCAGGCACTTCACACACCAACACAGAATTCCCCTGTGTCACCTGTCTTATCTCCCAAAAGTGTTTCGCACACGCAACTTCTGAGGGTCAGCAAAAATGTCATTGTCAGGTCATAGTTACTTCATCCTACTGGACCTGCACAGTGCAAGCCGCATGCCACCCACCTTTTCTCTATGACATCCAAGCGCTGTTTACGTACAGTGGGCCGCACTGCAACCCCTTGGGCTAACCTGAGCAGCAGGCGGCAGAACCTTGTATGTGATGTGTTCTGCATGCAGCACTGGAACTGTATGCCGTACCACCAAAGTCGAGGCCTGTCTGCCCGAAGGCATTGGCAGACCTTCTGGCAGCACTGCCTTATGAGCAGGAGCATTGACCACCTGTGACATGCAGGTGATTGCGGATGATCAGTGTGTGGCACTCAGCCTGCGGCCCAGCTATGGCAAGTTCATGCGCTTCCGGATCTGCACCGACACCATGCAAGTGGAGTTCATGGACACGACAGCATTTCTGAAGTTCAAGGAGCTGCATGGAGGTGGGTCATTACTCAGAGCCAAACTTTTGGTGTAGCCACTTTCAGGCTTTGCAGAGTCATATGTGGTGCTTTCTGCGTGAGATTCAGGAGTGTGCACAGCATTTCTCATCATGGAAGCCCTCTCAGAAGGCATGCATTCTTTGATATGACTGATGGGGCCAGACAGCACAGGTTTCGTTTCTCGCCATGGCCCTGTTTCAAAAGCTACTAACTACCCAGCCCTTACTATGATCCCGTCTACAAAGGTGCCATGTCTGGCTGCAGCAGTAGTTCCGGCCTCCTGATTATCCTGGAAGGGAAGTTGCTGCTAAGGATGAGGATAAGGATATTTTGTCTGTGTACGTGTTGCAGAGGTTGATGCTGACGAGGCGTACTGGGCTGTGGAGCTTGATTTGGAGCCCTTCAAAGCGCACTTCCCCATGATGACGAGGCCTTCCTCAATTGGCGATGGCGTGCGCTTCCTGAACAGGCACTGCTCTGCCACAGCCCGCGTATAGTCTGACACACGTCTCAACCCTACATGCACATGTGAATAGCTCCGCATGCAACTCCTGTCGGAGCACTGACGATGCTTTGGTATGGTCACTGTCTGACATTTTGAAGGGATGAAGCCACTCAGCATGACCATTTGCTTTCAATTGCAAATAGCTAGGAAACAAGGCATTTGCATTCTGCAAGCAGCTGCTCTTGCCAGTGCATAATTTGTGCGGCATGTGTGAGAGGCTGCATACATATGCAGGCACCTCTCGGGAAAGCTGTTTGCCAGCAAGGAAGACTTCAACCCGCTGTTTGAGTTCCTGAGATCGCTGCACTCCAATGGGGATTCCATGATGCTAAATGACCGCATCACCAGCTTCGATGACATGGACGCAGCACTCACGAAAGCAGAGAAGCTTCTGGAGAACATGGATGCTGAGGTATGCTGACTATCAAGCTTACGTCAGTGCGCTCATGGCCTTCCACACATGCAAAATTGGTAGACTGTGTTGCCTATGGCTTGTATAATCTCTACACGGTCTTGCCTCTGTGATGTTGGGCTATCAACACATCTATCACATGGATTGCACAGAGTTGTGCGGCAGTGAGAGATAAGGGAGAGGTTGTGAGCACTCACGTCGCCTTTGTGTGGCCCAGCCAGCATACAGTGGCCAAACTAGCCTTTGACATCATATCAAGACGGCGGTTTTATCTCTTCTTGACGAACAAGCTGAGAAGGCAGGTGTCTGCAGGTGCCAGTTGCAGAGGTGGCGCCAAAGCTGCGCGAGCTGGGGATAGAGAGCGGCTGGGGCAGCAATGTGGGGCGCATCAGAAGCACCATGCTCATGCTGGGGGACATCATCCAGGCGCCAGACCCTGAGACACTGCAGGCAAGCCTATCTTGGCGAAGCACTTTATGTCCTGTGCCACCAGCAGCTGCAAATGACTGTCTTTTGTCTGAGCTTTGCCTCACTTGGCAACAATAGGATGACTGCCCTGCACTTGACCAGTGATGCAAGCCCAATCTGGTCAAGTGCAAAGGTAGAATGTTGTTGCCAATGAAGGCAAATGTCTGCCATGTGTCCTTGTCCTCTGTGACAATCTCTTGTCCAGTATGTGCCACTCGTCTGTGGCTAGACAGCATGCATGAAGGCGTCTGCCTCTCCAAGCAATATGTGGCAACAATCGCACATAAGAGACATACAATCTGGCCCGCTTCGCTGGGGCACAGCATGCAGATCCTCAGCTTCCGTGGAGTTTGCTCAGACGTGTGTCTTTGCAGAACTTCCTGGGCAGGCTTCCCATTGGCTTCAACGTGGTCATCCTGTCCCCGCACGGCTTCTTCGGGCAGGCCAATGTGCTGGGCAAACCGGACACCGGCGGACAGGTGACTGCCTCTCCCACTACCCTGTGGATCAACTTCCCTCATTCCTGCCTCCCTGTGTCTATCTTGATCAGGCTTCTGCCATGTGAAGCTGTGCCAGTCTGGACTATGTCAGATGAGCATAAGATCTTGGTAGTATTCCGCAGAGTCAGGGTCTTACCCGCATGTGCCGTCAGGAAGCTACCTGGCACACCCTCGCAAGCAAACATAGATGGCTTCATGACGAGGCGTTTGTGTGTGACCTTGACTTTGCGGAATTGCAACTCAGTCCCTTGACCTGGTCACCTAAGTCTGATCCATACCAACACGTACAACAAGTCTGCAGTCCCCATGCAGATTGTGTACATCCTGGATCAAGTGCGGGCGCTGGAGCGTGAGATGCTGAGGCGCATCGAAATGGCAGGGCTTGACCTGAAGCCACAGATCCTGGTGGTCACGCGGCTCATTCCAGAGGCGCAGGGCACCACGTGCAATCAGCGCATCGAGGCCATCAACGGCACGCACTATGCCCGGATCCTCAGAGTGCCCTTCAGAGACAAGGGCGGGAAGGTTGTTCCCCAGTGGATGTCCAGGTAATATCTCTCATAGCGTTGTCGCTTGGCCTTCAAAAGTCTGTCAAGCTTTTGCCTACAGTGTTTCTTTGCTCCCAGCTGTGCTGCCTCCTACAAAAAGCCTTTGATGGCAAGGCCGTTTCCACTCAAGAAGGTCCAATGAAAAGCGGCCACATGCTTTCTAAGGTGCCGGGAAGTGAGCATTCCAGGATTGGTGTTGAACACATCTGATTGGTCTTGGTCTTGGGGCAAGCTTTGTGAGAGGGACACTGCACTGCATGGGCGAGTCATGGAGCTTTTGTGACAGAATCAGTTGGTGAATGTCCACAGATTTGATGTGTGGCCGTACCTGGAGCAGTTTGCGCTTGACGCGGGCGCTGAGATAACAAAAGAGCTAGGAGGCCACAAGCCGGACCTCATCATAGGCAACTACTCTGACGGCAACCTGGTAGCCACGCTGCTGGCCTACCACCAGAACGTGACGCAGTGCACCATCGCGCACGCTCTGGAGAAAACCAAATACGCCAATGCAGACATCCACTGGTGCGCTCTCACTTCCCAGTCAGACCCTATTGAGTCTCTTGGGGCAAGGAGTCCATAAATCCCCATGTGACAGGGCTACCAGCTAGTTATGATGTTGACGTTGCTCAGTCATGCCCTGTAATCTCTGACATCAGCTCACTAGGTTTGGGTCAGGCCTGGACACAGCTGCAAAAGACCTCAATTTGGAAGGATCTGGGACACTCTCACCTGAACTGCACAAAGCTCCTAGTAGTTCTGCTTTTCTGGCTTGAACATGGTCGGAGTAGCTGAGCAGGCGGGCATTGCTGGAATGAAGACTATCTGCTGCCTCAAGGCTGACTTAACACATAGACATGTGCGCGCCATGTGCAGGCGGCAGATGGATGCAGACTACCACTTTGCAGCCCAGTTCACAGCCGACCTCATCGCCATGAACCACACAGACTTCATCATCACATCTACCTTCCAGGAGATCGCAGGCACTGAGGTATTTCTCTCTATGCCTCAAGCTGCGCTCAGCGCATCTTCCCCTTGCTTGACATGTGCTGATGCGCCACCTCATTTTCATCCTCTGCTCTGCAGCAAGATGGATAATGTGTCTGAGCTGCTATGGGCATGTCTCAGGGTTGCACCGCAGCTCTACATGAGTGGAAGGCTTCTGAGTAGCAAGTATGCGTTGGGAAACTTGACTGGTATATGAGAGCTGTGCTGCGCCTGTGCAGGAGTCAATGGGGCAGTATGAAGATCACTCCCACTTCACCCTGCCCGGCCTCTACAGAGTCATCAGCGTATGCCCTGGCTCCCCTGACATGCCCAGAATTTCTTAGCCTGTAGCTTGCATCGGCGCTGCAATCCTGCCTACTGATCTCCTCGCAGCCCATAGCTTGCATCCAGATTGCAATTTTGTCTGCTGATCTCTTCACAGCACTACTGCGGCATGTCCTGCATGAACGCACGCATCTGCTCCTTGGGGACTATGCCACCCGCTCTGTCCGGTCGCTCTGCTGCGTGCGAGAGCAACCAATTGGGGTACAAGAAGGGTGAGTTGAGGGGTTGGCTGTGCAGGGAATCAATGTGTTTGATCCCAAATTCAACATCGTGTCCCCGGGCGCTGACCTGGACATCTACTTCCCATACACCGACAAGAACCGCCGCCTGACGGCCCTGCATGCCGAGATCGAGGAGCTGCTCTACGGTTCCAAAGAGGCTCCCACTGCTAAGGGCGTCCTGAAGGTAAAGAAAGAAATCCTCCAATGTATATGGCGCCATGAGCTGCCAGAGCCTGCAGTCTCTGAAAAGCATGTACTAGGTAGGGAAGCCCAGCGTGTGATCCATGGCACGGCTGGAGTCCACGTGCCAGGTCAACTGATGTACAGGGCTAGCATGCTACCACATGCATCTCAGATACAGCTGTCTGGGACATGCAGGCGTCCGGACCGTGTCAAGTTTCCAGGCCTGCCTTTGGAATTGGCCATGTCCTTAGTAGTACCAACCCATGCGCATCTCAAGATCTCAATATCTGTGACGTGTGTGCAGGACAAGGAGAAGCCAGTTCTGTTTTCCATGGCGCGGCTGGACCATGTGAAGAATCTCACAGGGCTGGCGGAGTGGTTCGCCCGGAACAAGCGCCTGCGCCAGCTGTGCAACTTAGTCATCGTGGGCGGCATTGTAGACCCCTCTCAGACCACAGGTGAACGATTTTACATCTGCAAAACTGAGTTCAGCCCTCCTCTGGAGGTCGTGAAGAAAAAGTGTCGTCTCCAACAAGTCTGCTGCTCCTTACTTGCAGTGGCTGGCCGTTGTGAGGGTGACCTTTGCATATGGAGCAAATGAGGAACCTTCTGTCTTCCTCCTTTTCTCCATATGTGGGGTTATGGTGGCTCATTGCCCATGACTGCAATCTGTACTCCTTCACAAACTTCCTATGGCCTTCAGATAATTTGCTTCTTATCTGTGCAGACAAGGAGGAGAAGGACCAGTGCAATAAGATGCACAGCATCATCAAGGAGTACAAGCTGGACGGGGAGTTCCGCTGGCTGGTGGCGCAGAAGGACCCTGTGCGCAATGGCGAGATCTACCGCTTCATTGCAGGTGCATCCTTTCTGTGTATGCACTGATTACAACATCTGCCTGGGTGCTCTGCTCAGCGCAGCCCTGCGCCACTCAACTGCCACGTGCATCCACCTAAGATAGAATCTCACAGGGCAGGGGGCATGTGACACCTTTGCAGTGGCCAACACATGAGTCCACTGTTTGTTATCTCGAGCTGCCAATCCATGATGACAGACAGGTGTCTTTAGGCTACCCACAGAGACTTGTGAGAGCCTTGCATGCTTGGATGGTCCTCATGGCAAGCGTTCTCTGCAGATTAGCGCAATCAACTAAGGATGTGTGCTGTGCAGACAAGCATGGGGCCTTTGTGCAGCCGGCGCTGTATGAGGCCTTCGGGCTGACTGTGGTGGAGGCCATGAGCTGCGGCCTGCCCACCTTTGCCACCAACCAGGGCGGCCCTGCAGAGGTGCCTCCCAATAAAGCACATACCCCTACACAAGTTATTAGATGCCCTGCAGACCTTTGCGCATACCAACACCTGTCAATGCAGCCATGAATGCTGCATTACATGTGCATGTGATGGCTGCTACATTCTTAGGAGGGTAGCATGCTATCCAGCCTGCATGCTGAAGATCACGATTGCAAAGTCCAGCCTCCAGCCCTATGCAGAAATCTGGCAGAGAGGCTCATGAGATGTAGCTCTGCCTTGCATGCCAATTTGCAAGGAAGCTTTCTCATGAGCTTCTGTGGCATGGATCCTCATACAGCTGAAGGCTGAGCCGGAGCTACATCCTTGCAAGACCTCATGAGACCTTCCCAAAATGCTGACCATCTTGCGGCTCCGTGCAGATCATCGTGCACGGGAAGTCAGGGTTCCACATCGACCCCTACCATGGCGACCAGGCAGCCGAGCTCATGGAGGAGTTCTTTGAGGCTGCGGCCAAGGACACCAGCGCCTGGGATAAAATGTCTGACGCCTCGCTGCAGCGCATCAAGGAGAAGTACACCTGGGCGCTCTATGCTGACCGCCTCATGACCCTCACCAGGGTTTACAGGTATTTGGTCTCTGGCTTGAAGGAATTGCACTTTGGTCACTCTGCCCTGGATCACAGATTTACCTGAGCCAGCTGCAACTTGTCTTAAGGAACCTTCTTGGCCTGACAAAGCTACAGGCATTCTTTGGAACTGTAGCACAATATCATTTCATGGCTGTGTGCTTGGAAAGCTCAGAAGAGATGCATGTGACGCACCACTTTTTTTAGATGCCTGTGGATTGCCAGGCTAAAAGACAGTGCATGCTGATAACTTTGGCCTGATGCTCTTCCCTTGCTTGGCGCAGCTTCTGGAAGTTTGTGAGCAATCTGGACAGGCGGGAGACGAGACGGTATCTGCAGATGTTCTACACGCTCATGATGCGGCCCCTCATAGCCAAGGTGCTGATACTTGCCCTCTCCAGATTGTTGAGGCGCTGTGGACGCCCTGAGTAGCCAATCTTGGGCTGCTGTTCCAGACCTGAATCAAGGTTCAAAGGCAAGGCTGAGATCCTCAAGGAATCAGCTGGTTCTGTACTCTCAGCTCAAGGTATCAGGAAATGTCAGAACTAGCAGAACCCTGGGTGGAACATCTCAAGCCGACACACATGCAATGCCATTGTCAGCAAGGGCTAGTCTCCTTAAAACAGCAAGGAGAGTGTGATTTTTCTTTGAGGGAGATTTGAGCAATGGAGTGTGTCATGTGCCAGCTTGGAGCGAGGACAAGTCACCGGGCAGGTTCGACGGGCTAGCAGTGATGGGAGCCTGTGCTGTTTTGCAGGTGAGGGAGGATGAGGCCAAGAAGACAGCAGGTGCCAAGGGGACGCCTCAGGAGGAGGCGGGTGCAGCCGCGCATGTGGGAGGCCCCATCAAGCATGCAGGCAACTGAAGCAAAACTCCTGTAGCTACATACATGCCAACCATGATAGCTTTCACCCGAAGAGCTAAGAGAGTTGCTCATGAGCGCCCTTGTGAGAATAGATGTTGTCGTCTAGCCTCACAAAGATCACTGCAGTGTACAGCGAGAAGTCTTTCATCAGATCTGGCACTACACCAGCTTTTGCCTATACCAGTACAGACCAGGATCAGTCGGCTCAGCTTGTCTCTCTAGGGCCCAGTGGACACCTCCTCTATTGTGTCACCTTGACAGCTACAACTACATCTAGACAGATCAGGGGAGACGTTGAAGAGCTTGGATAATGTATGTGCAGCCTGAAACGCCACAGTGACTAGCTAGCAGCAATAGCTCTGGCCACATGTTTATAACATTTCACAGAGGTCGGGATTTCTCTCACATGCTAGTGACTAGTTCCTGCTAGTCAGCAGCCTCTCTCACTCTCACCATTCATAGCCTCAGCTTGGGGACTCTGTACAGATTTCATCCCTTGTAAGGCCCAAAGACCACCACTGAGTTGTGCCCGCCAAAGCCGAAGGAGTTGGAGATGGCTGCTGTGACCTCATGCTGCTTCTTCTCATTGGGTACTGTGTCAATGTCTGCCACCTCGTCAACCAGGTCATCCTGCACACAGCACATAGTGTTGAGTGGCATTTCCACATGCCGGACTTGGCAGCACCACACTGCTTTGTGTCCTCCTTCCACCCACAACAGATGAGATCACGCTGCAGAAGATGCTTCTCAGGTGCTTCATGATGAGGGAGTTGACTCATTCACTTCAAGCGGGCATCCAACAGCTCAGCAATACTGGTTGGGACGCTTGCCAAGTCAATGTCTATGTAGATTGTGGCTCTTCAGGCAATATGGCCTCCAAAGTGTACCAGTAGCGAACAACAGGAACAAAGTTTTACCTGGTTGAGGGTAGGGTGCAGCCAGCCTGTGCGGATGGCCTGGATGGTGGCGACAGCTTCCAAGCCGCCGGCGGCTCCCAGGCAGTGCCCGATCAGGCTCTTGGTGCCGTTCACCTTGACGTGGCTCATGTCTGTGAACACCTTCTTGATGGCCTTCACCTCTGCCACGTCCCCCACCAGCGTGCTCGTCGCATGCGCGTTGATGTAGTTGATCTGCACAGCTTCAGGCATCAGGATGCCTTCTCTCTACAGATTCTGACAACAGCTTAATTGTGTTATTTAAGCACTGCGTCACCTGCTGACAGAGTGGCCCTGCAATGAAAGGGCTGCGCTGATTCAGCCAGAGATTGACATGTCGGTCTGCAAAGGGCGGGTTGCTGCAGCCTGATGAAGATGACCTTGGGGCAGTAGGATGTGTTGAGCCGGATAGAGGTTAAGAGGTTAGTGTCTGCACCTGCTCCTTCTCAATGCCGGCGTCCTTCATGGCCAGCTCGATGCAGGTGGAGACGCCAAGGCCGTCCGCGCGCGGGTCTGTCATGTGGTAGGCGTCGCAGGTGATGGCGCCTCCCAGGTACTCTGCAAGCAGTGAGACAGTGTAAGCCCAGGCTCACCACAGAGCTTGCGGAGTGCTTGCTTGAGCGCAGCTCAGGTGCACAGCACGGAAGTCTTCAGGCCCTGGACTTTCCCTTGTGGAACCCGAGATGCAAGGTACGCCACAAGAGTGCGCCCTGACACGGACTTCACCAGTGCTGATGTCACATTCTGGCATTCACACGGATGTTACAACCCAGGAACAGCTACACCCCAACGCATCCAGAGCACGTGCTGACTACAGAGTTGTGCAGCATCGCGCAACGCGCCTGCAAGGATGTGATTATCAGGCTCTCAGCAGACCAACAGGCCAGGTTCTGGGACATGCAGCAATGCAGGACGCGCCTGCCAGGATGTTGGCGCCGCGCTCCATGGCGTGCTCGTAGGACTCCATGACCAGAACACCCGCGCCCTCGCCCATGACGAAGCCGTCCCTGCCCTTGTCCCAGGGCCGCGAGGCCTTCTCCGGCTCGTTCGACCGCGAGGACAGCGCCCTGCATGGCAGCTGCCCAATCAACTATCATTCACTCAAGGATCCTGCCACAGAGCCACAGTGTTGCTGAGTATTGGGTCAAAGCCAGCGGTTCCAGCCAAGGCATTTATTACAAAGCCACTGTTTTGCTGGGTGTTGAGTCAAAGCAATGATTTCCGCAGTGTGCACTCGCAGACCATACTGAACAACTATCTCTAGGGCACAGAAACATCTAACAGAAACACTGGGACACAAATGCGCAGGCAACAAAGCCTCCCAGGCCTAAGGGGACGACAGGCGCCTACTTGCCACCAAACAGTACGGAGAAAAGGATTGCAGAGCTATGGCCATGGTCCTGGTAGGCACCAGTTGGCCGTAGGGCTGCTCACAGTCATACAGGACCGTGTTCCCGGGCCGCAGAAGCACACCTGCAGGCCACGAAGCCTCCCAGGCCAACGGGAATGATGGGTGCCTCGGAGCCGCCGACGAGCATGATGTCGGCCTCACCCTTGCGGATGTGGTTGGCGGCTGCCACAAAGGCGTAGTTGGCCGTTGCGCAGGCGGTCGAGATGGAGTAGTTGGGGCCCATGAACCCTGTCTCGATGGCTACCAGCGCTCCGCCCCTGCATACAAGCTGAATCATCTGCCCAACCGTCACTGAGATTGGAGGATACAGGCGCCAACTACCTGAAGTCTTCGGGTGAGCAGCTGACCCCCTGCTCCAGCTGTGACGCCTTGAGGCAGAAGATGAGAGTATCCTGAAAGCTAAGGTTCATGAGGTGCAACGATGGGGTTGCGCTGCAGGGTCTGACTTCAGCCATGGCAGGGCAGAAGTCCCACCCTGCAGCGTTGCGCTCCATCAAGCCATATGAGACCTTCACAGAACTCCATCATCTGCCTCAGGGACTAATCAAGCACCCTCCATACGTAACAAGAAAAAAGCAGGGCCGCACATGTCAGTGATGGCGTAGGGGACGAAGAAAGGGTTCATGCCCTTATGCATTACTCATTATCTGCGGCAGGGGATGTTCAAACAACCTCTGTAGATGATCAGGAAAAGCGCAGAGCAATGAAGTAGATCTTCTTCCCCTAACTCATCTTGCAGTGGCTGTATGGACACCCCAGAAAAAATAGGTTCTACAAAAGGCTGCAAGGGGTGCAGAGCCGCACATGTTGGTGATGGCGTAGGGGATGAAGAAGGGGCTGATCTTCTTGTAGCCCTTCTCCACCAGGTTCTTGACGCCGTCCTGGAACACCGTCAGGCCGCCCATGCCGCTGCCTATAAGCACGCCCGAGCGCGTCTTGTCCAGCTTCTCAAAGGCCTCGCTGCCCTTCTCTATGCCCGCATCCTTCAGCGCCTGCACCAGGACAAGAGGCCTCAGTAAGGTGTCTCCCCATGAAGCCATAGGCTTCCTTGCAGAAACTCCAGCTCCACAACTTCACCTCACCCAATTGAGCGTCTAAGCTGCTTTACATCAGTGCAATGCCTAGTCTGCAGACAATGAGAGAAGCCCGTCAGTGCGCCCTGCGCGAACAAGTCTCACCTTCTTGGCTGATATGAGGGAGTAAAGAATGCAGTCATCATATCTCCTGGCATTCTTCTTGTCCACGAGCCTGCATGCATTTGTGCAAGTTTTGAAGGGTCAAAGGGTTGTATGAGGGTATCGTGGAGGTAGCCTGGGGTCCATTGCCAGCCTGGCACGGCGATTGTTTACACAAGCACTTCTAGATCATGATTGTGAAGCAGGCTTACCCTTCAATATCAAGGTCCTTGATCTGTGCAGCAAAGGTTGTGGGGAAGTCGGACGCATCAAACCGGGTAATCTGGCCCACGCCGCTCTTTCCCTCTAGCAAGCTGTGGCGCAGCACACAAAGCATTCAGGGGTGATGACCTTTCATGGGATACTGCCTGGTACAACAGGGCTCTGGGACTCTCAGTATGCACAGCCTGTATGTGCTTCGTGCCGCTGGTCTCGCCAACAGTGGTGATCATGTGGAAGTTCACCTGTTGTAAAAGGTGTCTACGTCATTGCCAAAGACAGAGGCAATGCCCTGCCCTGTGATGACGACCCTGTTCTTGTCAGTTGCTGCTGCAGCCCTCGGTGCGACGACTCCTGAACGGACACGTAACTCATGTCATAAATGTCATCTATCATCCCTCTGATTACGTGCAGACCCACAGATACCCCGATCAGGGCAACTGAATTGTGCAGGCACGGTGTGCTGACTCAATGCGTTGATCCACATCAGGATCGAGTGCACGATTCAGAAGGAAGTGTCAACGCTTGCGCGTGCAGAATGATGTATAGTATGAAGAGAGTTAACCACCTCGTCTGCTGGTACGGGAGCGCATAGGTGCAGCAGGTACATTTGGCAAGCCATGCCTAGGCCTGAGGTCCACAGACCTGCCGCCCATCGAATGCATGCTGTGAAGGCTCTGGGCGTGCCCCACTAGCATAAGCAATACAGAAGACCCGTCACTTGCAGCCCCCTAGGCTGATTGCCGAATTGCAACTCTCGATCAGTGCAGACGATCTGAGCTCAAAAGGGCTGCTGTTGTTGCCGGACCACAGTCCTAATGGGTCTGCAATTGTTGAAAACCTCTTTAAAGGTGTACAATGTCCTTGAACAGTGTGTTAGCAGACCTTTATGGCATCGATGGCTGTGCAAGAAAGGAGCTCCCATCCAAAACTGGCAATCGATTCAAACGCTGCCCATGACAGCCACCTACCATTGACAGCCACCTACCATTGTTGGGGGCAAGGGGATCCGGAAGCTGCACATGAGATTCCAACCAACGCCAATTCATGTGCATTGTGCCAATATTCAGCTCAATAGCTCTATATCTTACATATGGCACTTTGTCAATATGCCAAGTCAAATGAGAAGTAGCTTCAGGCCATTGCGAGAGAGTGACAGCACTCGTATTCTCAGGCATCCTGCATCTCTTAGTGTTACGTCTGCCCTCAATGTGGGGTTCCGGGCAAGTCAATTGCTTTACTAGATTCTTGTGCCGCAATGCTGCCTGAAATGCGTGACAATCTCAAGAGCAGTTCTTGCTCATACTCATTCAAGCTGCCACCAGGTACAAGGCATCTGCCAGTGTCTGTAGTGCATCTGCGCTTCTGTGCATGGAGGTAGGCACATGCTACAGGTGAGCGCGCTCCCTCACGAGGATGTCCTGCATATGACACAGATACGTGAGTTGCTAGGTTGTTGCCCAGAAGGTATTCAATGCCAGAAGTGGCTGCCGTTGGCTGATGCCATCTGAGCTGCCAGTCGCAGCAGTGCTATAGCACCGGAGTGCCTGCTTTAGCGTTGCTGGGAGCGGAAAGCGCTCAAAGGCCCTTGGAGCAAGCACATGGATGACTTGAAGAATGCTGAAGCTGCACATTTTAATCTTGTGGCATGATGTGGGCTCTGGGGGATGCATGTGCATGTGTTAGACCGTCTGAGTGGTCTTCTGCACCAATGGAGCAGCCAAAACATTTGATGCCAGCACCGGCTTCCCAGGCATGCACACCTGAGCAGCTCGGCCATGTGGGGTATGCGCTGTGGATGGTGAATATTATGCCCGACCGGAGGAGAACGAAGAATGTGAGCTGGTCACCTCACGGCTGTTGATGCATCTGAAGGTGCCCTTGCTGCAGTGGAGCTCTTCTTGGAGGGAGGCCCATTCTTGAGGTAGCCTGTTTCTCTCCAGTCCTTGGGCAGCTGGCTATACTGGGGCTTTTCCATTATGGGGTTGCCCAATGCGTCCCTCTTGTATGTCTTCTTTGCGAAGGGGTCCACAGGTGCAAAGGGCTGCACCTCACAGAGTGTCAGGTCGATTGGGATTCACAGGATTGTCACAAGTGCTGCCATGACTGGCACACCAGATCAAAGACGTGATCCCCAGTAAGACGGCGTCGCCTGATCTGAGATCTTTGCTGGCCCCGGAGCCCACGAGTCGAGTGGGACATCTCGACGTGAACATTCAGGGCAGGTGCATGGGCAGGCACCCACCTTCCTGTACAGCTCCACCCCGTCCTTTGTACGATACACAGGCGTCCAGCCTTTCTTGAACTTCACCCAGGTGGAAGGGTGATGCATTTGCATCCCATCTGCATATTCCTCTCTGACTTCATCCTCCTCGTCTCCAGGGACCTCATCATACGCGCCCTCCTGCCTTTGCTCTTCTTCCTCGTCAAGCGCTGCATCCTCAGCTTTCTCAGCCATATTGCCCTCACCACTGACGTCCTCGTCAGGGACTTTCCTCTTCACACCAGAGGCCTTCTTCACCATTGTCTTCCCTGTTCTCTCACTCAATCCCCTTCTGTCACCTGTGTTCTCAGTGCAATAGACTTGCCACAACGGATGCGATGAATGAGCGCAACAGTTCTCTCAGATCACTGCATCAGTGTTCTCCCGCCTTTCCAATCATTGGCTTTCACTGGCAGACTCGCCCAAGTGTGGCGTGATCTGGCGAAAGGGCGGTAGCCACTCTGAAATATTGATGCACAGAGATTTCTGCTGCAGGTATTGTGATGCAGCTATGGTGCAGGATGAGAAGCAGAGAGCACCGTGGTTGAGTGTACCAAGCAGTCCAAGTATGAGAGAGCAATTGCAAGCTCAAGCTAGCTTTGCAAGGGGGCTTGTTGTACTTCACATTGTCTTCTCAGAGCTGCAGCGTCAATACAATGGCAACCCCAGAAGCACACATACCCAGGCAGTTGCCAGGGATCCTGCTGCTATGCTTGTAACTTTCAGCGTCCGCCCCGAGCACCTTTGACAGACATTACTTGTACACTGACTGCTACAGGCTTGGGAAAGGAGTTCGGGTCACCTCCTAGCCCCCTTCTAGAACGACCTTTACCAGCTGTATCTGAGGTCAGAAGCGTGTTGAATGCTAAGGCCCGCTAGACAACTAAGCAGGCTAGAAGTGCTTTGTAGGCTGTACACAGCACCTCTCTTGCCGAACTTCAGTCCTGCACCTGGTGCTGAAGTAGGACCCACGTCAGAGTTGTAGTTCCTTATTTTTTCTGAACGGCTGCTGCAGGGACAGGACAGTCGCTGCCCACGCCTCTGCAGCTGAGAAGATTGCAGTTTGGTGCAGTAGCACTCCCCTCTCTGCCTCTTAAGCTCTGCACTCCAGTACAATCAGCTACGCCTCAGCGCTCCTCGGCTGCTGTGCCGCAGAGCGCTCAAACCACATCTGCATGCATGCTGCTACTGCCGGCTGCATGGGCTGTGCGGCTGAAGCCAGCCCATCTTGCTGTGAGGGGGCCACGCAGTCATGAGGGGTGACTGATTTAGTCGACCTCCTCAATCTTGGGGCCTGCGCCGCTTGAGGCGCCACCTGCTGATGCGCCTGCTCCGCCCATGTCGGGCATACCGCCGGGCATGCCGCCTGGCATGCCACCGGGCATTCCACCCTCGCCGCCTGCAATGCACCCACCAACTTGTCACCACAAAGCCCAACCACAAATCTCACAAAGGCACAGACAATGACAGCAGGCCCTGCAAGTTGGCAGAGAGATATGACGTCTGCAGACATCTAGGACACGCTGGAGCCAAAACCAACAGGCAGTTCAGACCTTATACCATGCTCAGGGTGTCATACAACATACAGCGGCTGTCCTGAGCCTGCTGCTTCTGCACCACCTCCTGCAATCACTGGCCCTCCTGCTTCTTCACCAGGCTCAGTGGTTGCAGGCTTAGACAACACAGCAGCAGGCTCAGGAGTCACTAAAGCAATTATGCGGGCCAGCGCCCCACCCGCGCCGGCGTACATCTTGGAGATGATGGGGGAGCAGGTGCCCTCCAGCTCCTTGAGCTTGTGCTCCAGCTCCTCCGTCTCGGCCAGCTGGTTGGCGTCCAGCCAGCTGATGGCCTCCTCCACCTCCTTCTCAATCTTCTCCACATCCTCCTTGTCCAACTTGCTCGACACCTGCTCGCACATGGCGCACATGTCAGCACTGTGTGCGTGATGTCACTGACAGCTACTGCCTAGCCGAACGGGGTCTGCACTGCGAGCATGTCATATAATGTCAATGCTCACCAGACACAAGCCTCAAAGGAGCATTGCCAGATGCACTCTGAATGGTAGAAATAATCATGCGGCCCTTTCTGTGGGCAGGGATGAAGGCAGGAGGGTGTGCAGGGGGTAAGGCATTGGTCCTGGCTGTGAGTGTGTCATGACCAGGAGAACCGACATCTCTTCAGAGAGGCCTCAACATTAGGAACCTCAGTGAGGAGATCTCAGCAGTGCTGCTAGTCAGACACCCTCACAGCCCTCTCCATGAGTGACCCATCATGAGCACTGCTATGGGCAAGCAGGGGAGTCTGCACAGAAGCCGCACCTTCTCGTCCTTAATGGTGTTGCGCATGTTGAAGGCGTAGTTCTCGAGGGCGTTCTTGGCGTCGATGCGCTTGCGGGCGTCCTCATCCTCGGCCTTGTACTTCTCGGCCTCCTGCACCATGCGCTCGATCTCGTCCTTGGACAGGCGCCCCTTGTCGTTGGTGATCGTGATCTTGTTCTTCTGGCCTGCGCATTCCCACAAACCCCGTCAGCAATTGCTCAGACATCAAGCAGCAAAGACGCTGGAAAGGGGAAGGCTCCTTAGTGGCGTCATCGTTGTCACACAGGCTGCAGCATGCGAGCATCAGTACTGGCAAATCCCTTCACAAAGTTCAGCATGCAGCTTTAGCCTACAGGGAGGCAGCACGATCGACAGAGTACATTTACAGTCAGTGGATGCACAGTGGCGACCGTGCTGCCTCCCTGTGCATACAGTCACTCGATGCCTGTGGACCTTGTATGGAGGCATCTGCAAAGGCTGAGACAGCCCCATGACGCAGCACACTCAACCACCATCGATGCAGTCCTCACAGCAATTACGGTCTGCATGATAGGGTCTAGATGTACAAAGGGCACACACCTGTGGTCTTGTCCTCAGCAGAGACGTTAAGGATGCCGTTGGCGTCAATGTCGAAGACCACGTTGATCTGCGGCACACCGCGAGGTGCTGGGGGGATTCCTGACAGCTCGAACTTGCCGAGGAGGTTGTTGTCGCGCGTCCGTGACCTCTCACCCTCAAAGACCTGCAGCATTTGCGCTATGATGAGTACACAGTAGCTACTACCAGCTCAGCATGGCTGCCCCTCTATTCAGGAGGAACGATTCAACTCAGGTGAAGGCTCAGCTAACATGAGGCATCGCAGCAGCTCATCCGGCCCTGCTGATGCCCCATGTGAGCCCCCAAAAGCTGAATTGAAAACATCCCTCAGGAGTGTTCCAAGGTTAGGAGCCTGGGTGGGTGTCTTCTGGATGGAGGGTGCACACCTGGATGAGCACTCCGGGCTGGTTGTCGCTGTAGGTGGAGAAGACCTGCTCCTTCTTTGTGGGGATGGTTGTATTCCTGTTGATGAGGACGGTCTGCACCAAGCAGTGACACACGTCAGCTCCATGAAATTATATACACCGCCCCATAGAAAGAGCTCTGATGCAACAGCAAGTGTCTCACAGGACATCTAGTCAGCTCACTTTAGATGCAAATCAGTAAGGGAAGCACTGCGTGCAATTAAAAGGGGGTGAGGGCTCACCATGACACCTCCAGCAGTCTCCAGACCCAGACTGAGGGGAGTCACATCCAGCAGCAGCAGGTCCTGCACCTTCTCGCTGCCCTCTCCACTGAGGATAGCAGCCTGCAGCACATGCATCATGTAAGCTCCTCTATGCGCATGAAATTTAGGGTCACAGCCCAGGCTGCTGCAAATGGTGATGTGAAGGCACTCTCATATACCCAGTTGCCACAGTAGACACAGGGAATTCCCTCAGGATGGCATGTGTGCAAGGCTTGGGGCCGTACCTGGACAGCTGCTCCGTAGGCCACGGCCTCATCGGGGTTGATGGCCTTGCAGAGCTCCTTGCCGTTGAAGAAGTCCTGGAGCATCTGCTGCACCTTGGGGATACGGGTGGATCCGCCTACCAGCACAATCTCATTCACCTGCACACAGTCATAAGGATTAGATTGTGTACTTGTGTGTGGTGTATTCTCGGTCAAACTCTGGAGCTCCTTGGCATTTTCCAACCCAAGAGCACTGAGCAATGCCCGCTGTCATGTAGAGGCGGGGCTGTGAGGGCCACACCGCCACTGCTCATCAACGAAGCCAGCTTGCAGAGAGGCAGTCTTGCAAAGGGCAAGCTGCCTCCGCGTGCAAGCTGTACCTCATCGACCACTGGTGGTGGCGTGGCTCCCAAGAAAATCCGTGGCAGACCATCTTCAAGACCAGACATTTCTTGTACACTAGCCCTGCCCCCTTATCTCTTTCAGGGACCAGCTCACTTTGCCAGGCACAAGGCTTGACTTCAAAAATGAATGCACCAACCATTCCAGCTTGGCACAAGGCAGGCACCTCTGAAACCACCTTTCAAGTACTCCAAAATTGGATGTAGGGTGGGACTTCACAGCAGAAAACTCTGACAGAGGGCGCACCGAGGACTTGTCCATCTTGGCGTCGCGCAGGCACTTCTCCACGGGCTCCATGCACTTGCGGAACAGGTCCATGTTGAGCTCCTCAAAGCGGGCGCGCGTGATGGAGGAGTAGAAGTCGACGCCCTCGAACAGGGAGTCGATCTCGATGCTGGTCTGCGCCGAGGACGACAGCGAGCGCTTGGCGCGCTCGCAGGCTGTGCGCAGGCGGCGCAGGGCGCGCGGGTTGCCGCTGATGTCCTTCTTGTGCTTCCTCTTGAACTCCTGCGCGCACAGAACAAGCACGTCAACAGCACCGTACTGGGTTGCAGGGTTCTGCTAATGCGTGCCCCCCTGGCATGTGATCACCAACATACCGGCTGTACAGGCGCACCCCGCAGCATTTCTGCAGTGCAAGCCCTTTGCTGATTGGCTGCGTCAGTGATGCATGCGCATACTGCAGTGAAACACTTATCCCAGGCACAGATGTGCACAGCCATGAGCTGAGCATGCGTAGAACCCATACCACTGTGAGCATATCAATTTGTTACAGCTTGAGATACTATGGAGGATGCGGTAGAGCAGAGCCCCCTCTGGCACCTCTGGCAGCACAAGCTTTGACACAAAGACACCGTGGCGGGACGCTACCTGTACGAAGAAGTTGACGAGGCGGTTGTCGAAGTCCTCTCCGCCCAGGTGGGTGTCTCCGGCGGTGGCCTTGACCTCGAAGATGCCCTCCTCGATGGTCAGCAGGGACACATCGAAGGTGCCGCCGCCCAGGTCGAAGATGAGGACGTTGCTCTCGCCCACGGACGTGCTCTTCTTGTCCAGGCCGTAGGCGATGGCGGCCGCGGTGGGCTCGTTGATGATTCGCATGACCTCGAGGCCAGCAATGACACCTGCGCATGTCGGTGTGCCTCAGCACATGGTGCGAGCAATCACTGCTCCCATGCAGCTGACTACAAGGCGACCAAATTTGAGCAAGCTGGACACAGGGTGCACTTGTGGGACCTGTCAGAAACTGCATCGATGATGTGCACGACGTCGAGACCGGCAATGACACTGCACATGTCTCACTATTCAGCAGGTGATGCAGCACCCACTGCTGCTGTGCAGCTGAGCCCCTGCCAGTCCAGTCCTTTAACTTCCCCTAGGGACAGCAGCCAATCTAGACAAGATTGGCAGATACCCCCGGCGGAAGTTAAGAGGCCAGACTGAGCAGTGCTGGCGGCGTCTGGTGAGGATCGCGCAAAAGGGGGCATGAGGGTGGTGTGACAACTGATACGGGGCAACTACACATGCATGCAGCGCTTGCAGGCGAACAGAGCAGGTGGGGAGGTGCTCACCGGCATCCTTGGTGGCCTGGCGCTGGCTGTCGTTGAAGTAGGCGGGCACAGTGACCACAGCGCGCTTGACCTCCTTGTCAGCGCCCAGGAAGGCCTGTGCAATCTCCTTCATCTTCACCAGCACCATGGAGCTGACCTCCTCTGCTGAGAACTCCTTCCTCTCGTTCTTGTAGTCCACTGCACAACACACGTTGGATGTTCAGCATATAGCTGCAAGGCATGGCAGTGTGCCACATGCATGCACTGCTGAAAAAGAACACAGGGAAAGCAGAAAGGGAAAGGGAACATGAGACAGTGGCGAGTCTCACCCTCGATCATGGGCTTGTCGCCAGGTCCAGGCTTGACAGTAAATGGCCAGTGCTTGATGTCTGCCTGAATGCTGGCGTCCTTGAACTTGCGCCCGATCAGCCTCTTGGCGTCGAAGACTGTGTTCATGGGGTTCATGGCAACCTGCAGAGACATGAACTAGTACTCAGTATTTGCCAATGTGGCCGCTTTGGTCGTGCGACACACTACAGGTCCCATCATGCCAGCATCCGTACCTGGCTCTTGGCTGCGTCACCGATCAGCCGCTCTGTGTCTGTGAATGCCACATACGAGGGCGTGGTGCGGTTACCCATGTCATTGGCTGCACAGAAAGCATACGTCTGTCAGTGCCCGGTCACAGATGGAAGGTTCGCAAGATGCTGCTGAATAACTTGGGAGTTGCCGAACTGACGGAAAGTGCGGTTGCTAAAAGCTGTAACCCACCGATGATCTCCACACGGTCGTTCATCCATACTCCCACACAACTGCAAAGCACACCATTCCCGGTGAGTGCATGCTCATCAAGGTTCAGCAGTGCCAAAAGATCGGGCTGATATTCTGGAAGCTTATACACTGTAACTGCCATTGCTACAACAGCAGCCTTGTCGGGTCTGCGTGAAGCAATTCTCACAGACAGAAGGTTCCACCAACCTGTATGTGGTTCCCAAATCGATACCGATGGCTGGAGCTTGCTTGGCCATGTTGATCACTTCTGCTCACTGTTTCCTAGCAGGAGCTTTGTCAATCCGCGAGAAAATGCACTAGTACGGTCTCTCTCTATCACCCTTTCTGGAAGTATTGTCAAGTCTACAGAATGAGCCAACCTTGCATACTCTGGCGGCCAGTGCTCTTCTGCAGTGTTCTAGAAAGTCTGCGCCAAAACTGGCTGTCGTAATACACCCCAGCCACGGACAGGTTCACCCTAATTTCCCAGCACATGGCAATGCTCTGTCTGGCACCACAGAGATGAAAAGACAGCTACAAGAGCATTCTGTGTGACTCAATTGTGACAAGCGAGCACTGAGAGCACAGTCCAGGCTCTTTAGCGAAGTTGCAGGGCCTGAGCAGGGCTGAGACGAGCAGTTTGGCAGCATGCGTACGGCCCATCAGATCCATAATCCGTGTCCACCCACTACTACTGCAAGGCCCTTTCTGCCTGTGCCGCCGAGGAGGGCACTGAGCCAGGCTCAGCCAAACAAGACCGTACCTCGGGATGTTGTCGTGCATTTGGCGCAGAGAGCAAGCATCGTCAGCGCAGCAACGCTCACGGTGTGTGCGCCAATCATCTGGATTGGTAGCAATAGGCCTAATTTGTTCTAGCAAGCACAGCATTGCAGCTGTTCAGGCGCACCTTCAAGTCAAGATATCCCAAAGAGATGACCTTTTCTGCATGGCAGGCAGAGGAGAAGAAGAGCGAGGGAGCTACATTGTCCGATGTAGAGATATGGAACGGCACAAACAAGCTGCAGACCCAGGTGAGCCCATCTTCCCTCTGAATATCTCTTGCACGGCTTATGGCACACTGCACCTCTTGTGATGTATCATGTTGAGCACATCTATTGTGCCGCACAGGTGGTTGATGTGAGCAAGGACACAGTGGCTATCAGATCGATCGACTGGGACAGGGACCGCTTCGACATCGAGTTCGGGTATGCACATCTCTGCAACTTACACCTTGACTGGTGCCTTGTATCTAGAGAGATAGCTGGTGTAGCTTCCCTGCGAATAGCTAATAAGTTGCATTGAGATCAGCTTGATAAGGCAAAAGATTTACAGAGGCCGTGGTCGGCGCTGAAAGATTGGATGGGCTGCAGGTTGGAGAAGGGGACCACCTACAACAGCTACATCATCTATGGGGACAAGACTGCCCTGGTGGATGCTTCGCATGAGAAGTTCCGCGGCCTGTACATGAGGACTCTGAAGCAGGAGCTCAAGTCCAAGGGCCGCACACTGGATTACATTGTGGTCAGCCACACAGAGCCGGACCACTCTGGTGCGGCCCTCGCCCCTAACTAATTCTGGCCAATCACATTATAGTGTGGTCTACTGAGGCTGCGGATGACTCTGCATGCTCTTTACTGCCTATGAGATCACTGCTGTAGCCGCTGAATGCATGCACTGTGTGGATTGTCTGGCGCATCTTTAGCTTGCACAGGCTTCATCCTGCCAGCATGCAGCAGTGGTGGCTTGATGAATGTATGAAATGCACTGTGCGGGTTGTCGTGGCGCATGTCATCCTGCACAGGCTTCATCCTCATAGCATGCGGCAGTGCTGTCAGGGGCTTGCACAAGACCAGTAGCGCTGACTCTTACACACAGCAGGACAAGAAGCGCAGCCTTACACGTGGACACACGCAACATGGATGCGATTCTTGGTGCAGGTCTGATCCCGGACATCCTGGATGTCTTCCCTGAGGCACAGGTGGTGGGCTCCAAGGTGGCGCTGATGTATTTGAAGGGGCTGACGCACCGCCCCTTCGACCAGAAGCCTGTCAAGGGCGGCGACAAGGTTGAGCTGGGTGCTGGCCACACCCTGGAGTTTGTCATGGCTCCCAATCTGCACTGGTGAGTGCCCTGGCCTTACAGTGGCCCTACCACATCGCATTGCATGCCCCAACCTCCATCACTGTGCATGTTCAATCTCAGCTCTGCACCTGCTATTGGTGCCTCACTGAATGCAGGGGCAGGCAGATAGCATGTGCCATTTGCAGTGGCTATGCCTCCTGCCAATGGGAAGGCTGCCTGCCTGGCAATGCCTGTGTTCGGTGGGGATGCACGGCCTGACTGTGCATACGGAACATTTATAACTGTCTGTTACTGTATACGTTGATGATGAATCCAGCTTTTGACAGGCTGACTTGCAGCCCTCCATCTCTCTTTCAGGCTTTTACACGCCGTCTCAGCTTGTTGCCAATCTACACTGCCTGTGTGCAGGCCGGATACAATGTTTTCCTTTGACAATGCCACGGGGGTGATGTACACGTGCGACGCCTTCGGCGCGCACTACGCTACCGACGCGCCCTTCGACACCGGGCTCGTTGCTGCCTCATGAATGCCTTACTGACAGCCAGACTGCATGTGTGCAGGCCCGACACAATGTTCTCCTTTGACAACGCAACCGGCGTCATGTACACCTGCGACGCCTTCGGGGCGCACTACGCCACCGACGCGCCCTTCGACACCGAGCTCTCGTCCCTCTCCCCGCACTTCCGCTTCTACTACGACTGCCTCATGCGCCCCAACGCGCGCTCCGTCCTCACCGCGCTGCGCAAGGTCAAGGACCTGGACTACACCACCATTGCCACGGGCCATGGCCCCATCATCCGCTACAACCTGGAGGAGCTTGTTGGCAGGTGATACTCATCATCTTTGTCATCACCCCCCATCTTTGAATACTGAATGAGTGCAGATCATGGCTCCTTGCTGGATCATCGGGACTTGATTTACTGTGTGAGGCCTATCTGCTGAAAGTTGTGGGTTGCCTCATGGCAAGCACTTGGGGTAGCTCACATGTCGGGTTATCAGCTACAACCTGGATGAGCTTGTTGGTAGGTAAAGGGCCTTGTTTAGGATTTGTACCTTTTTCTTGGCTTCCAAGTCACCAGACCCTGTGAACACAACATCATGTGCTCAGGTGCTGGCTCATCACTGAGATTAGTACAGCGGCAATTATGACTTTCAGCAGAAAGGCCTCGCAGGCACAATTGCTGCTTCAGTGTCTCTGTGAGCCTTTTTGCTGGAACTCTGTGGGATGCCAGATGCTGTGAGCTGTGATTTTGCAGGGTTTGGACTTCTTTTTATGAAATGATGTGCTGTGCAGGTACCGCAACTGGAGTGAGAGTGTTGAGAAGGCCACAGCCAAGGTATGTAGCTTGCTTTGTTGCTGATCTCTGAGTTTAAAACAGTATCTGGGGATCTGGCCCTGGTGCGACTGCAACCGTATCTGCTCACTGCTGCATCTATGCTGGCATGCTGTGCAGAGCTCATTCTGAGGCAGTGGATCATGTTGTTGCAGGTGGCAGTGTTGTATGCATCAGACTACGGCTACTCAGACCGCCTGTCACAGACCATTGCGCGCGGCATCACCAAGGCCAATGTGGCTGTGGAAATGCTGGACCTTCTCTCTGCCGACCCCCAGGTATGTGCTCTGAATGGCCAGCCATGCGACAGCAATCCAAAGCATCACCATGACCCTGAATGCAACAGCACCTCTGCGCAACATCTCCATGGTCTCACTCCTGATTCCTTCAGGAGGTAGCCCATGTGGAGGTTGTGTGGAAGTTCTACTGTCATGTGTGCTTTGCAGTGAGCACACCATGCTATCCTCTGGTCTTAGGAAGCTGCACGCCTGTGACATATCTTTAAGTGACCCTGTACACCTTGGTCGGCACAGTGCACCGGCTGTTTGTGTTGACGCTGCCGAGCTGGCAAAAGCAGCTGCAATCACAGCAACTCTGGGATGAAAGATCTCCCAATATTTGCGTGGGTGGGAGGATTTCTCATCCAGGATCTGACGTGATTGCGACTGCTCTGTGCGCGTGATCAAGCAATAGCCTGAGACTTATCAATGATTGATGTGCAGGAGCTGGTTGAAGTTGTGGGCAGGTCCTCTGGCGTGGTGCTGATGGCCCCTCCCACAGAGTCTGCGGAGGCGGCCGCCTCTGTGTCCACCCTGCTGTCCACCCTCAAGCCCAAACAGAAGGTAAGCAGTGCCCCTCCAGGCCAGATCCTTCACCAGCTGACCTTCCCGGTCAGGATCCAATAGGCTCCTGCTAGGAGGATTAAGGTTCTGGTGGGACGCTACCTCTGTGAAGTCAGAAAGCTGCGTGGTATCAGCATCTGAGTCCTTTGTGCCAGTGGAGGGGTCGTGGCAGTCACACGGTCCACACTGCAATGTTGTGCAGCTGTTTCAGGGCAGAGAGTTACAGAGGCAACCCAACCCTTTGGACATGCTCCAGCCCCTCGCATCTTCAGGCATGTGTGTTACTCTCTCGTCCATGTGAAGGGTTCCTGAGCACACCCTGCATGTGCAGATCATTGTGGCAGAGAGCTATGGAGGCAAGGACGAGCCTGTGGACACTCTGGTGGCCAGTCTGGTGGACATCAATGTCGGCCCCATCTTTGACCCCCTGCGGGTGAAGGAGACGCCTGATCAGGCCATCTACCAGGCCTACGAGGAGACCGGCACTGATCTTGCTCAGGTGAGGCACTGTTGATACCTTAGCTACCTTTGATCTCCTTGCATCGGTGCCGTGCATGCAGGGTCTCAAGCACCCGCACACATGACACAGGGCTCTGTTGAATTTTGTGACAGGAGGTTGTCCGTGTGGTCTGTAAGGTGTGCTTGGCCCGCATGCATGGCGCTGATATATGGCTCAATGTTGCTTGGGACCCAATCAACCGGCTCTTCTCAAACTCTATTGGTGCCTATGTGCATGCAGCTGCTCTGTGTGTACTCTATGCAGGAGGACTTGCAAGAGTCCCTGCATCACTGTGTACATGTAAGCAGGCGCTGAAGCACGATGAGAGGTGGTGCTGAGAATCGTGTGTTCAATTTTTACAGAGCAGCTCCTGAATGAGCGCTTGTGCATGCGTGCAGGCGCTGACGCAGAGAGAGTCAGTGGCCAAGAAGAAGGCGGCCATGAGCGGTGATATTGCAAAGGCGCTTGCCCGCCTGAGCTCCGGTCTCTATGTGGTCACAGCAGACAGCAAGGGCGCTAGGGGAGCTATGGTGAGTGGACCTATGTAATCCCATAGCAGTGGCAATAAGCTGGTCTTGCTTGAACTCCCGTTGGAATTTGGGGGGTGATGCGCGTCGTGCACTCTGTCAAACCCCAAGCCCGACCCCCACAACATCATCTCTTTCTTGGTGTGCTGCTTGGGAGCTCCCAGGCAGGTCCAGCCTCCTAATCTGCTGCTGTACCTGCCTCATTCTCAGTGCAGCAGCAGTGGACCGGCTTGTCAGCCAGAGCTCCCCAGCAACATCAAACATACTACAGCCTTGTGCATCAGGACGCGTCTAAGCGCATGACCTGGCCCCATACCATCACAATGGCCTGAGCTTGCTGGCATGTCTGCAGATTGCCAGCTGGGTGGCGCAAGCCAGCTTTGAGCCTCTGGGGCTCACTGTGGCAGTCGCCAAGGACAGAGCCATCGAGTCACTGATGCAGGTGAGGCCTCTACATCAGACAGTGCTGTACTGCACAGCCCAAGCTCATGCTGTGTTGGGCCATCTTCTTAGGCTTTTTGGAGTCAAACATTACAGTGACACAGGCCACGAGTTGCAAAGGTGGGAGCTCTTCAGTGTTGCATTGCTCTGCAGGTGGGAGATCCCTTTGTGCTCAACTGCTTGGGAGACGCCAAGTATGCCATCCTTATGAAGGTGAGCTAATTTGATTGTGAAGACTACCATGCGTAGAGTGCTGTCTCATATATGCCTCCGCGCAAGAGCCCGGCATGCTCAACAGCATACAGGGCTGTAGAGCACTGTAGGCGGTGGCGCAGCGTGTCCTATGCCATCTCTGAAACAGGACGAGTGCTTACAGACCCATGCACATCTCCAATAATGTACGGGATGTCTAATGCATGGGTGTGCTGTGCAGCATTTCTTGCAGCGCTTCCCTCCAGGAGCGGACAGGTTTGCCGGAGTGGACAATTTTCAGGCCAACAACGGGGCACCAGCGCTCTCTGAGGCCATCGCATACATCGAGTGCACAGTGAAGTCCCGGCTGGAGACAAATGACCACTGGATCACATATGCTGAGGTCACCAGCGGGGGCCTAACAGATGCAGATGCGAAGACAGCTGTGCACAGGCGCAAGGTTGCCAACTACTACTGAGCATGTACCAGCATTTGCAGCAGCATTGTCAAAGTCTCAGACCTCTGAAGTGAAGAAAATGACATCCTTGAGGATTGCAATCACAAACCGAATTCTTTTTAGCCACAGATATGGCGAGTGAGTATATGATCATGAGAAGAGTGCTAGGCGCGTATTGGTTCAACAACTGCCGCAGTTCAGTTCAGCTTCAAGCCAGCTTGATGACCATGGCATGAGACGAGATGCAGATGGATGTGCTGTACATCATCTGAACTTGCTACTGATAAAGCTGTCTTTTTAATTTGCAAATGCTTTGTTACATGTGTCTATTGTGTACCGTCACAGCACTACTGTGCACCCTGATGATTGGAAAGACAGCCCTTCTTGTAATACTAAGATTTGTCTGGAGCCCACAGCGCTGTCTGCAATCAGCGGCTTAAGAAGTTGAGACTACAAGCATCTTTGGGATGTCAAAGTACACACTGATGCACCCTCCTGAAAAATGCGCGGCTTATTCATACTTCAATCTCACCAATTGAACTGGCAACTTCACAGACATCCCAAAGGAATGAAGTCTATGCATTGGACGCTCTCTCTATGAAGCTGTCAGCATGACATCATCATGCCCCATGATTGGCTTCTGGGAACTCAAAGATGCCTGGGAAGCTAGATGCACTCTGATGGTTGGTTGCGTTGCTGCTGCGTCTCTTCCCTGAATAGCTGCTTGCAAGTTGAGAGCCCTGCCCCTCATTGCCTGCACAGCCATACACGTATGTCACCTCAAAAGAGCATGTAGAGGGCAAGTGGCAGCTGAACATTGAGGTTGGGCATGCGATCATGACTAGGGACCTGATGCAGCAGGCTGAGAATGAAAGTCCCCTGTGCGCGAGTGCATGGGCCCTCTGAAGGGAAGCACACTGGTAAGTAATGTACCTGCTGGTAGGGCGTGTGATGGGTGGGTAGACAGCTGACGCGGCAGGCTGGACGTGCCGGCAGAGTGCACATCCGAGAGGGATCCCCGGCCAGGAGGCAACGAGGGGCGCCTCATCTCGGGGACTGGGATGCGGATGGGTGCTGACGCCAGGTTGGTTGCCTGCTCAGGCAAGTCCACCAGGCCGGTACTGGCTGCTCTCATGTCCTCAAGAGCACTGCTGCTCGCGTGCCCTTGCCCTGCACGTCATCAGCTCGATGTCACAGACGATGAGAGGCCTCTCCATGTTGTCCTAGACCCCTCCTGCCAAATGTATCACAGTATCCTGTCAGAAGAGCTAGGCTACTGGGGCTCACATAGCCCTGCTGCAGCTCATGCCACACAGCGCGCAGAACTTCTGCACATCTACTGCTGCTTGTCAATCACAGGCCAATTTAGGTGAGCACAACACAATAGATTCTTTTAAAACCTGCACAATAGAGCACATGTACAATTTTTGGATGAAGGAATGAGCTGTCTGCACCTGTGTGAAGCCCTTTGCTGAAGCTGCCGCTTCTGCTGCGGGCGAAGCTGCGGGCGCTAAGAGGACGCTCTGTCTCATGCAGAGGCGCTTGCGCATCCCCGTTGATCCGGACAGAGTCCCGCCAGTGGACCCCATTGGTTTTCTGCCCTGCATGTGAGCACAAACCATCTGCCCTGCCATTGGTCTCGTCATCATGAGTCCTCGAGGCCTGCTGCAGACACTCAACGGCACAATGTTGCGATAAGCCATTGTAGATGGGCCCAGGAGATATTCCCTGCAAGAGAGGTGCTCATACAAACAATGCATTCTGGAATTTTTGGCCATCTGGGAAGTCACCTGATGTGCTCTCAGCCTGCTCAAGAGCGCTGACAGTGGTCTGCTCAGATCCACCAGCGGAGTCGGCTTCCTCAGACGAGACTGACAGCTGGCCAGCTGCTTCGGGCTCTGATGCTGCATCCTCCCCCTCAGATGAGCTGCTGTTCTGACGGCTCAGCACAATGGGGGCAGAGCTGAGCTGGCCGCTGCCCTGCTGAGCTGGCGCGGCCTCATCCTGCACGGAGCTGCCCAGAATGCGCACTTCTGGGCTGCTGCTCTCCTTCAGTGTTGGCAAAGAGGGAGGCAGCATATTCCTCAGAGGCTGGCTGTTGCTGTTGATCCTGCATTGACCAGACAACACTGTTGCCCACAGTACCTTTCACCGATAGCACTCAACAGCGCAGCACAGTGAAATACACGCAGGACACCTGTCCTTGGACATGAGGCTGGCATGCGCATGGTCAAGCCAGATGCGCTGCAGCATGCTGCAGCAGGAATGTGAAGCACGCCCAGCAACTGGACAGACAAGCAAGGGCTGCTCAAGCGTCATACAATGCACATGCACACCTGTAAGAGGCCGAGCGCGCAGGCTGCTCGGGCTGCTGCTTTGCGACTACATGGGATGTTGGGGACGTCCAGTACGGCTGCGGCAGCGCGCCGATTGCGGCGCTCCTCGCGCCGGTAAGGCTGTCGAAGGAGCGCCGGCCCTCTGCTGACTGCGTGCGCAAGACCGGCGCTGTTTCTCGGCCCTCGGAGCTCCTCTGCGACGACAGCGAGGGCAGACTCTGCTTCGGCTCTGCAGACGTGACTGCCTTTGCTGCAGCATCCTGCGCACCCGCGCTGCTATCCCTACATGTGGCTCCAGATGTCAGACGCTCCTACGCCCTCCCCCAGGGACCATCTCCCACCGAGAAGCAGTAAAGATGCTGTTACACCCGCAGGGGCACCAATTCACCGTGAATGGCCAAGAATTTTCATGTGTGAACACAGCCACAAGTGGGCATTCCTTAGCAACACAGAACTGTGATAGGAGGGTAATCGAGAAGGTTACTAAGACTTTGGAGGAAGCGCCATACCTCTCTGGGGAGCTGGGGGAGTCTGAGTCAGCGGGGGGAGCCTCGTAGCCGTACTTCTGCTTGGCCTGCAGCTGCGTCATGCAGGCCACCGAGCGCGTCCGCCGCATGGCGTGCCTGTCCGGCGTCGGCCCCTGCGGCGACGACTGGCTCAGGCGGCCCCCCTGCGTCATGCCCTGGTGGCACTGCCACTCCGAGATGGCGGCCCACGCATATCTGCAGTGCAATCAACGATGGTGAATCTCCCTTTTAACCTGTGAATATGTGCATGGCACTTGATGTCATGCTGTCACAGTGCTGTGATTTCAAGACGGACAATGCCACTCCTCTCCAATGTTGTTACAAGTGATCAGATCAAAGGCTCCCGGGGTGTGTGAGTAAAAGCAGACGCAATGCAGCAACGAGAGCGCATGGGTGCATTCACTGGAGGGGTTATATTCAGCAGGTGACAGGATATCTTTTCACTACTGCTGCTGACAATCCTGGTAGAGACACAGCACCACCATTGGAGGCGCCCAGAGAAGAACACCTTCTTAAGGACAAGCAGTGGACATTCCTGCTGCTATCACACTTGAGGGCCAGCAATTACCTGTTGGAGTCGCGCACGATGCGGTCCATGAGGTGATAGTCCAGGAGGCGGAAGCGCGTGACGGGGGGCTGCATGTAGAGGTCGATGGGGTGCTCCCGCGCCATGCGCCGCAGGTTCTGGCTGTGGCTCATCCAGGTCAGCGCCGCTATCATCTGGCTGTACCGCGGCACCTTGATGTTGAACCTGCAGCGCAGCACAGACTATCACACTCGCTGCGCTGTAAGGTGCTTTCTTCCTGGGATTGTAATGACAGCTCGGGGGTCACTCCCGTCTGCCTTTCGACACACATCCATTTAGTAGCATTCTGACACTGGATGCTTGCAGCCTTATCGTCAGAGCCCGTAAAGGCACGTCCTACCGCACTCGCCGGCTCTGCAGCGCAGAGAACATGCAGTGTCCAGCAGCGTGTTTTTCCTTGAAGGTCCACATGCATCAGATGAAAGCGACTTTGATTTTCACCATATGCAGGGGGCATTTTGGGGGTCAGAAGGCAGCACCTGAGGGATGGAATAGGGCACCAGCGGTCCCAAAGTAGGCGCCAGCCGCTCAGGCCGCCATCCAGGGGTGTGAGATTGTGCCACACCGAGTCATCTCTGTCCTCGACGTCCACCACAATCACCTGCAGGCATGCAGGTATCAGGCGAATGCTGCATAGGATCTCACAAAACAGCCATGTCACTGACGTCCCGCATGTATTGGGTGGAGCGTATAGAAGGCAGGTAGAGCCGGAGGCAGAGTCTTGTGGCGAGCCACAGACAAGTGTATGCACCCCAGCCAGCATGCAGCTCACATCATGCCATACAAAGAGTCGGGACAACAGAATTGAAGTCCCTGTGCATATGAATAGTGTCATCGTCCCCCACAATCAGAAGAAGCAATGGAGAAAGCCAGCTCAGCTGTGTCTTTGGCATTGTACACGCACAATTCACAGCCGAGCTTGGCATGCCATCGCAGATCTGATTTTTGGATCATGTTGACACCACCCAATTGGACAGGTCAGCAATAGGATGGATAAGCTGCCTGGGCTCGCGGAACCCTTGCCTACAAGCAATCCAGCCCTGATGCCTGGCCACAGCATCAAAGCAGCTGGCAGGTAAGATGACTCACCGTATCCACACCCAGGCCCCGCATCACATCCACCGGCATGTTGTTGAGGTACCCCCCGTCGATCAACAGCTCCCCGTTCTCATACACCGGGGGGATCAGGCCCACGATGGTCATGGAGGCCCTGACCAGCTTCCAAAGTAGGCCCTCCTGATGCACTGTGGGCTCCCCACGTGTCATGTTGGTGGTCATGCAGAAGAAGCTGCACGGCACATGTCGCTTACTCAGCCTTTGCGCCTCAAGACAGCACTGCATTTCCCGTGGACCGCCCTCACTACTTTCACCAAAATCCTCGTTACAGTATGCCTCAGCTCTGCCGTATCCAGCGACAATCACATGCAGATGATGCGGTCAGCATACATGCTTTCTGAAGCCTCAGATCTGAAATAAGGAGACCCGCCGCGACAGCCAAAGCTGCAATGTTGTACACAACCCTGGCCCAGGCGACATTTCAAAAATTTCTGAACTTACCTGAGCCAGAGGTCCTCAATGCGCTGTGCTCCAAAGGTGAAGCTCTGGCGGATGATGCGGTCAAAGCCGGCTCCCGAGAACACCGAGATGATTGGAAGTGTCAGGTCGGACAGCAGGTGGCGCACGCTGCCCATGGCGCCCGCGTACTCCCGGACGACCTCGTGCATGCGCTCCCACGCCAGGCCTTGCGCGTACAGCGCTGCCATGAAGGCGCCCTGCACACATGAATGCATTTGTGAGGGAGGCAAATGATGACATGCAAAATAATGCACAAGGGGCGATACAGGGCAGCTGTACATCAGGAAGTCCCGCCCACTGCTTCCAGTGGCCGCTGTTGCTTGTGCGTGGCAGAATGTTCTGCTGGACAGACTGTCATATCCCTCTGTTTTCAGAGACTCCAGAAGGCTGCCAAGCAAAGCCTAGGACCTCAACGCCCATATTCAGTCTGAACGCAATCAGCAGGTGAGGGCTGTTTGTCTACCTGGGATGTGCCACCAATGACATCGATGGGGACGCCAGCGTCGTCCAGCGCATGCAGCACGCCAAGATGCGCAAGGCCTCGGGAGCCGCCTCCGCTCAGGACCAGGCCCACGGCTTTCCCAGCCATCCAGCGCGCCACGCGTGCCATGTCCTGAACAGAAGGCAGGGTCTCGACAGGTGCTCAGGAGTGTGATGGCCGTTACCTTTGTGCAGCCCAGCTATCAAAAATCCCGATAGCATCGTCGCGCTGCTGTAGCAATCGCCTTTGCTATGCAGGACAGGTGACAGGGGTGATCCACAAATCTGTTATGACTCCAACGTTTGCGTGTAGCAGAGGGGTGCTGGCCACTGACGCATGTGTAAAGGCATGTACAAAGGACGCATCTATATGTCTTTCGTACTGCCAAGTGGGAATAAGCATGAGGCCGTCAGTGCCTCACCTTGTCATGGGACAGCCGGACGTGGTGGTGCCGCGCCAGAAGGGGCCGTGGCTTCAGCCAATCCAGCGTACCCTGAGGCTCTGAGCCCGCCTGATGCAAAAGCAGGATCTCCACTCGCCTGCCAGTACAACTACCTTCAGACCTTGTCAGGTTTGAAGCAATATGAGAGTTGGTGATATAAAAAGGTATACAGCTGTATGATGACACACAAGCCCCATGTGAGAGTGTTGCACATCTGTAGTAAATCCTTGGGTGGACCAAGATTGAGTCTGCACTTGCTCTCTTGCAGGCCTTTCAACCCTTGCATTTGCTCAACTACAAGGGTCTGAGGTCTGCTATAAAGCAAGTGCAGACTCTCGGGATAAGCAAGCTGTAGAGGTTGGGCTAAAGCTAAAAGCAGGACCGCACCGCATCTGTGCTGCCAAATTCTCCATGTTCTGCGTCTGGGAGCCCCTCTTTGCATTGACGCCAGTGCTTGAGTTGCTGTAGCTCCAGGATGCGGAAGAGGGATCAAAGGGCCCAAACAGAGACGCCTTCCTACAGCAAAGGGATGTGCATGAGCAGCCAGGCACATCATACTGAGAATCCAGCAAGCTGCATCATACCGTGGGGTATCAACCCGCTGAGAGCAGAGGTTCAAGACTACTTCACACTCAGACATGGATGGTGCTCAGCTGTGATGTTCAAGGATCCAAGGAAGACAAATGAATGTGTTTGGTAAGTGCCAACAGGCCTACCTGGCAGAGCTGACAATGGTGGCAGCCTCTGAGGGTGGACCCATGGGCGCCCACACAATCTGGTCCTCAAGCAGATTGACCTGCATGGCAACAAGCTGTTGAAGCCTGCAAGCAATACTTCTCTCTGCTCGCCGCAGGTCATGCAGGGTCTCACAGCTCTGAGTCGACTGTCAATGTGATGTGCTGGTCCAGCTCTAAGATGTGCACCGATTCTCACTTCGCTGGCACTGCCTTTGGGAGAATAGGTGTTGTCCATGTTAGTCTGTACCTGGGGGCTGGCCTCCTCTGCGCCCACCAGCAGCACGCAGTCCGCGTGCGAGATGCAGATGCGCGACCAGGGCGTCACGGCCGCATCCGCCTCCAGGATGATGAACCTGCAGCGCAGACGCATCAGTGAATTTGGGCCCCCTATGGAGCATCCGCTGTGCTAGTGATCTTGCAGCGCAGATGCAGCCTGCAGTCAGCTCCTGGCTGAGTGGGCCAGGAATTGGTCACACCAGCTTGCATTGCCTCATCAATGTAACAAATGTAGTCCAAGGGCATTGCAGCCAATTCCACAGTATGCCAAAGCTTGATTTGCACACATGATGACATAAAGGGCACCTGAAGAGAGTGGAGTCAAGACGATCGACACGCAGAATTCATTCTGAGGTCATGTAAAGGCTCATACACCACCTATGGGTTATGAGGATTAAGACTTGAGTGTACCTGTAGTCCTCCTCCTGGGCGGCCATCCAGGAGGTGAGCTTGGAGCGGTAGAAGGTGGTGTGCAGGCGCTGGAAGGCCGTCTTGAAGCTCACCTCCAGCGTGCTCGCATTCAGGTGCAGCGTCGGCCCAAACAGCTCCTCCAGCGCATTCTGCATGCACCACCTCTCTTTCTAAGCACTTTGTCAAGCATCATGTCAGAGCGTGCTACATGCCAGCTCATGCACACTACTGTATTCATCCTGCTGGACTCTGGTTAATGTTGCTAGGGACCTCTGCTGTAGGCAGTCACTTAGCAGGAAAGCACTGCATGTGGGGGTGGCTTTGCTGTAGTAGCAACCTGGCAAGTGCAATGTCCTGCATGCTGTGTACTCCATAGGCGCTCTGCCATTCTCAGGCTGAGAAGCAGCCATGAGTGGTGTGTCTGCTTTGCAACCAGTGAGAGGCCATACTGCGTACCTTCAGGGCGTCAGCCACTTTGCGCACAGCCAGCGTCGCAGCGCCGCCATTGGCCGCGAAGCCGGAAACGCGCTGCTTCAGGCCGGGCATGCGCCCGCCCACTGTGCCCAGCGGCGCGTTCGCTGCAGGTGCCAGATTGTCCCCTGCCAGCCATGACGCATACGAGCCTGTGCAGACAAAGCGCCCTTTTCAGCATTCTGTGCCAGCCTCCATGTGCCTCGCTGAGAAAGGTCCCCTACAGGTAGCTCCTCCAGGCCAGACCTCATACTCAGACTGCCATAGAGATACAAATTGTCCACAATAATCCTTGCGGTCCCGTGAAAGAGGAACATGCCATACAAGGTCTGTCCGCACCTGCTGGCACCAGGGCTATTGTGATCGCCCATGATTGTGCCAGACTGAGATGCCAAATACCCCGGTAAAAGGTTTATCAGGCCGGGAAAAAGCATGCTCGTCACACCTGCCGGCACCAGGGCTATCGTGACAATCTCTCCGCCGCGCCCGCCCTCGTCCTCGCTACGGTTGCGGCTCGCCAGTGATACGGCCGCGCTGTTTGATGTGCCGGCCTGCCTGCTGGAGGAGGTGTAGGTGCGCCTGCACCAGACAACAGTGTGTGGCAGAGGCCACCACAGTCTGCTGCTAACTTATGTTCTCAGGGAGCTGACCGCCTGCCTGCTGGAGCAGATGCAGGTGTGCCTGCACCAGATGCGTGGATGTCGCAGATACAACAGAGGTGCACTGACTTAGACACAATTGCAATGTCAAACATGATCCACACGAGCTGCTGCTGCTTTGGGCTGTCGTACATAAGCCTCTTGCTGTGCGGCATGTATGGACAGCCCAAAGCGGCAACATTTTGGGAGACACATGTTTGGCAACGCGATGCGGCAGCTGCCAGACCAGGCTTGCCAGCAGCAAGGCATGCAGGGAAGTGCACACCTCTTGTTTCGGGCGCTTGAGGCAGCGGAGATGCGGCGCGCCATGCCCTCGAGCATGTTGGACGTCGCGCGGGGGTTCTGCTGCGCCAGGACCTCGAAGGCGCCCCGCGACATGCGCACAAACTCCGAGTCCCGGGTGCACAGCGCGGTCGTGTCGTGGTGGCCCCCTGTCAGCGCCCACACCGCGCCCACTGCTTCCCCTCTGCCCACCTGCATGGATAAAATGACATGTTACGTGTGAGGAGTGTGCTCATACACTTCATCTGTGCACAGTGAAGCTGCAGCGCTTGCAGGGACCATGCTGTCACGCAAATACCTGCTATGCGCATGCTGTGCAGTTCCAGTGTGGCCATGGCTCAGGGCTGTCCAAGAGTTCAGGTGCATGGCTGCCCATGGTATATAGGAGCAGACGCATGACATGTGATTGAAGGCAGGCAGATCTCATACCTCTTCCTCAACGACCATGGGGCCCTCGCCATCAGGGTCTGCGCGCAGCAAGCGCAGGCGCCCGCTGATGAGGATGTACAGCGACTCAGCAGGCTCGCCCTGCCGGTACACAGTGTCCCCGGCCTTGGTCCAGACCCTGTTGAGCCCCAGGGAGATGAAGCGGCGGATGATAGGGCCCAGAGCCCTCCCCGCCAGCAGCAGCAGGTCCACGAATGCATCCACAGAGTCCTCCTGCAATAACATCATCTCCGCTCAGGTCTGAAGCTTGATAAGCCTACATGCATCCCCCAGTTTCTGCAGAACACGGCGTAGACTTGGACAAGTGATATCACTGTGCCAACGATAATCAGCTCATGCATCCCACACCGAGGTCAACACCCCTGAACGCACTTGCATACAGCGCAAAGAGGCCTGGCCCTTATTTGTACTCATCTGCCATGCACCTTGCCTAACACGGAGCGCTACCCGCAGCTTCAGCAATGTCGAAACAAGCAGCCTGACATGGATGACAACTGCAGTTGCCTGCTGTCGTCTAACCCGCCTGAAAGCTTCATGACTGAAGATTGGACTCACCAGGAGCGCTTCCAGCTCGTGAGCGCCAAAGGCAGCCAGGCGGCAGGAGGTGGCGGCGCGCATGGAGGCGCGGCTGCGGGTGCTGGACAGGTAGGCGGCCGCGTCCAGGACGCTGCCCGGGCCCAGCAGGGCAGTCTCCTTTTTCTTGCCCTTAGCAGGCCTCTCTGCCAGCATGTTACCCTGCGGGGCAAGGTCAGACCACTTCAGCCTGGTCTTCTTGGGCAAGCTATGATATATGGTGTACCACAAATTGGCATAGCAAGCCGGTGTTCTACACAGGTAAGAAAATGAAAGCCAATTTCAAATGACTTTTCCCGGCATTCAGCACCACATACTCGGATCATGTGAGGCTTTTGTGCAATTCAAGAGAGCTCAATGCTGGAGTCACATCCTCTCATACAGCTGCAATCCTTTGGAGCTGTTGCGAAAGTCCCTACGGCAGCATACTGCTGGGATATGCGTGCAGTGTGACTGCCCCAACTTATTCCTTTGCAAAGCCTAAAATTGATCCACCCTGCTGACCGGAGAGGGCTGCTCCAAGGCCAGTTGTCTGAATCAATCTCAGGCTCACCAACAACATGTATGGCCTTGCATAGCCTGTGCAGCCTTTTCTGGCGTACCTCTATGAGGAAGTAGAAGTGGCGGACGGTCTTGTCCACGTCATGCAGCAGCTCTCCCCTGCGCAGCTGCACATGCTGGCCACATGACGCCCTGCTGGCGCCAGGTGGCGCCCCGGCTGGCGCAGCGGCGCAGCAGGACTGCAGGCGCTCCTGCAGCTCCTCGGTCAGGTAGCCCTCCTCAGGGCTGATCACATCCCAGCCTGACGCCAAAGTGGCCTGCAACACACCCCAACCCTTGAGCATGCAAAAGCATCCATGCTCTTGTCAGGGGGACCACTAGCATGAACACAGTCTCCCCTTGCTTTTTGGCCAGAGGGGGCTATGTCTGCTACAAGGCAACTGCCGCATCTCTGGCCGCTCAATCCTTTGTATGTAGGCTTTATCATCATTACTGTGCAGCTTAAGGGACGAGTGCCTCTCTACAGCGGCTGCCTCAGCCCAAGCAGAGACAGATCTCAGATAGATAGGGTAACCGACTCACCTGGGAGCCCGGCACCATGCGCTTGCGCATGGACTGCGCGCGGGGAAAGAGCGTGCTCTCGGCGCGCAGGGCGTTCTCCAGGGCGTCCAGGGAGGGGTTGCCCTTGAGCAGGTGCAGCGGCAGGGACATGGTCTGCTTGCGCGTCATGGTGCTCTTGATGGAGCTCAAGATTTCTGCATCGCTCAGCAGCTCGGGCGTCAGTACAGACTCCAATCCCGGTGCCTGCATCAGCAGCTGACACCCACTTGAAGCCTGAACTTGATGGTATAGGACTCTGGATGTCAGCATGGCTACAGAGCTGGCAGCTGCACAGGCTAGCCCCAATCATACTCTACTCAAATCTTTGATTGAGCACCAACCCGGGAGCATGCTAAAACAAGGCCCCATCTGAAATGATGCTTTCACATGGACAACACAGCTGTAAGCACAGATCATCCCCAATGTCGGCTTTCCTGGATGCTACCAACATTGGTGGAGACCTGACACTCCCTGCTGTGTCACCCAAGTTGTTCCAAGAAAGCTAACGGCTGCATAATAGGAGGTCTCAGAAACCAGTGACCTCTGTATCGCCTTGTAGGAGCAGACCTGCTCCTCATCTGTGGTGTCGCTCTGCGCCGGAGCAAGAGGCGAGCTGGGCTCGCCCTGGCTGCCCGCCTGCCCGTTCAGCCCAGCCGCGGGCAGCCGGGTGCTGGTGGGCACGGCCGCCGTGCCCAGATCCAGGTGCTGGCTCAGGTTCTTCCTCAGGCTGAAGCTGCGCCTTGCCGCCGAGGACTGAGCGCTATTGCCTCTATTGGCGCCGTGTGTGCGCGTGGCTGTGCTGCGTAGCTTGGACAGCATGTCGGCCTTCTCGCTATCTGCAGCCTTGCGGCTGGCTATGGATTGTGTGCTGGCGCCCTGCAGAGCACCCTGAAGCATCAGACGCACTGTACACTACCCAGTACTCTGTGCTCTCAGCAGTGTGTACTAAGTCTGGCCTGGCTTTCGGCCCATATATGTAAGAAGCTCCGCTTGGCATTGGTCCGAGGAGACTGTTCATTATCAATGAGCAGCAGGAACACACCTGAGGTGAGGTAGGGACTTTTTCCTGGCCCCTGGGAGACAGTCGAGGTGCATGCTGGCCAGTCAGGCTGCTGCTGTAGAGCTCCTCATCCGCTGTGGTCTGCGCTGACTGGTCGGCAAACGAGCTCATCTGCTCCAGAGCGCCATCGATGTCGCCGTCTGCAGGGAGAGGCGCGTCCCTGCACACCAAGCACTTCCATAAATTGGGCAGTGCACTGATCACAGGCCTTGCTGTACAAGGATGCAATATTCAGGCCCTCCAGGATAAGCTTACCAATAGCAGGTGCCAGGCTAGGCAGGACCTCAATTTCCAGAGCTGCCATCTGCGTTCGGTTTCCCCAGTATAAGCCCTCTGAAGGGCATTCACAAGCTTGGAAAGACTTCACACCTGAAGGGTGTTGACATCTGCACTCCAAAGGATGACTTGCTGCCGGCCTCGTCTGCAAACTTCACCATGTGATCTCCATGGACGGACAGCCTGCACATCATCAGGCCATGCTTACAAGAAATCATCTTAGAAAGACCGTATCGCACATTATTGCCCTGAAAACAAGAGAGAATAGGCTCTCTCACAGATGTAGTGTCCTAAATGCATGGTAGGCAGAGGCACGCAATAATGTGGAGTCCCTGCACTCGCGCTCAAGTAGGAGGTGCAAGGCTGATACCTGCTTGGCCTGGCGCGCTTGGGCGGGGAGGCAGCGGGCGAGTCGGCCAGGTCGACCTCCGTGGAGCTTGTGGACTGCCCCTCGCTGACCTTCTCCAGGCGGGGAGCAAAGCGCACGCTGCCCTTGTCCTTTCCCTGTGGCCAGGGCAGCTTCGTGACTGTGCCGGCGGCTGGTGGCAAAGCCGCTGCTCTTATGGACTCCCCCGTAGGCGATCCTCCGCTCTGCATCAAGTATACTCCATTGAGACTGCACATCACTAGTCCGAGCAGATGACGCGCACAAAGGGAAGCCCATATACGATCATCACGAACTGGCACATGCTACTGCAGTGATGTCCACAAAGGGAACATTTGAAGCAGCAAATGGCCGGAGTGCAATGGTCATATATGGGCTTCTCCTTATAGGGACATGGCTGGACACTCATTCTTCACAAAGACACACATCCAACATATATCCCAAGCACAACGACGCTTGGCACAACTGCTGTTACATGTCTGTTATGGTGTGAAGACAAGGAGTTGGTCACCAGTTCAGGGAGGATTCCCAGATGCATGGAGGCTGTGAGGGCGCTGGGCGCTGTGGCGGGTATGCCTGCAGGGTAGGTGGTCAGGTTGGCCGGCATCTCTTCCAGAGAGAGCTCCAGGAAGTCCGTCAGCACAAAGTGGGCCACACGCCAAAGCCTGGCCATTGCCTGCAGAGCAGGCGTGCTGCATGTTAGGGTTACCCTTTCACCTGCCCAAGTGATATCCCATGACATCGACCCACCAGAGACATCCTGAACCTCCAGACCTGGACTGTCTGGTGTGCAGCTCTGTTGAGGGAGCACTACAAGCCTCACCTTGATAGCCATGAGATGCACTGTGCTTTGCGAGACTGACAAGGGTCCGAGATGCTTGCTCACTGCCAAGTGCATTCAGGTTCAAGATACAGGAGACCAACGAAGTACCTTGTGCAGGTAGATCTGCAGCGTGCGGGGCTTGGCAGTGATGAAGCTGATGAAGAGGTCCCTGGGTACATTGACCAGGGTCGCCCCCTCCTCCATGGCAATGCAGGTGATGCTCCGCATGGCGCCTGCATGTACTGCAAACCTTCACCCCCACTCCTGTGGCATGCACTGCCTTTGCTTACAATTTTCAGCTGTCAAAAAGGCCCCATTCTAACATAGGCCAGAGATAGAGGCAAACTGCATGTTGCCATGTCCTGAACACATGTCCCCAGTCCAATCATGATTGGGGATGAACCTGAGGGAGGGCTGCATTCACAACGGTAATCTGTCAACGCATGGCCTCCAACATATTGCGCTAGTGTTGCGCATCTGAGTAGGAGCTGTAAATTCGAAAAGACTTGCCATCAAGGACGTCCAAGTCTCCCACGCTTTCCCCAGTGCGCAGAATGTTAGTCAGCCTCAGCTCCTCGCCCTCATCAAGGTAGACTCCCAGGCCGCCCTCCACAACAATGAAGATCCCAGACTGGCTGTCCTCCCCGTTGCGGAACAGGACTTCCTTCGGCTGCACCTTGACCTGCACGCGAAGACATCAGTCACCCTTGTGCCCTAGATGCTTGGAGGCCCACCATGCAGTGGGAAGAACGCCCAACAGACGTCCACCATTCCCCCTTCCCACATGGGGTGCTGTGAAACGCTGGACGGCTGAAAGGGAGTTGCCCACTGCATGGTGAGCCTCCTAGTCCTGCTTACAAACAGAGTGGCATCAACCTCCACCCTGCACTGTCGGCATGCAGCTACTGTGCACTACACTTCCACCTGGTCCAACTCAGTGCCGCTTGTCTCTCAAAATGAAATTGTGCTGTCGCATTATTCTCTAGCCATCAGACGAGGACATTGAGCGGTGGCGTCGTGTACAAAGCATAGGCTGGCGTGTGAGAGGGGTACCGCACCATCTCTGTGGCCTCAAAGAGCTCCTTGGACTCCAGCAGGTCCAGGCAGGCAAAGAACTTGGTGGATGCGAAGAAGTTCGGCAGATCTGAGGTACTGCACCCACACAAGAAACGAAATCAGATGACCTGCAGCAGCTGCCATCAATAAAGGTGTCGAGGGCTCTCTCAACAATCTCTCGATCGCAAGGAGCAGGCACATAGTGGCCAATAGCAAGACAAGCAACAGAGGAGGCAGCTCATTCTGGAGCTCAAGAAGTCCCTGAATAGATTTCTAAAACCAAGAACGAACAGCTTTCAACTATAGGCAGAGGGTTGTATAAGCATTCTCTGGGCATTAGCGGCTGCGCATCATGGAAATAGCCAGGAGGGCAAGAGACAAGAGGTACTTGTGCCTGGAGAGGCAAGAAAGGCTTGCCTGCTGCTGTCTGCCTGGCTCTCATCTTCTGCTGCTGTGATCGGGGCTTCATCAGCACCAGCAGTCTGTTCCTGGGTGATGTCCTTCTGCTGGGAGGCTGGGACAGGCAGATTCCATGTTGCCTTGATCACCTCTGGCTCATTGCCTGCAGTGCACATACCCAACATATACTTCGGTAAATCTATTCAGTGCCAATCGCAGCTGCAAGGTTGCCATACCTGGCACTGAGTACCAGACAGTCGTGCCACTCAAGTCTGTACTATATACCTTGATCACAGATGTGACTGGCCGTGAACGGACCAGGTAAATCCGAGCTTACCGCTATTTGTTCTACGAAAGCTTACCTTCAATGGTGAATAGCGGGAATCCGCCTTGATCCTCCAGGTATTGAGCAAAGGCAGCAGCACAGCTCCTGCGAGGTATTGGTGTCAAAATCCTGTGCTCGTGAGGCACATCGCCATGTATACATCTTTCTTATCTTTTTATCTGTCAAAGAGCTTTCTGCATCTACAATGGGCACTGCATGCACTGCTTCGATAATATTCAGGTTGGTGAGTCAAGGACAGGATACCTCTTTATATAACGGAGCACCCTTGTTACAGAGCCGTTGTACATCTCTGCCATCGTCAATACCGTCGCCAGAACCCCAGTGACCAACAGCTTTCGCTGCTGCTGGGCGCTGGGCAACCATAGTGAAGTCAAAGATGCCTCTTCGCCCTCTGGCATCCCAGGCATTTCGACGTGGTAAGTTGCTATCTACTACAACATGAGCTAGCGGACCCGTTTTGCTTTCGCTGTATCTCAAGTACTCCGTCCTGGTGCGGCCTCGAGTTGCCCCACCAGCAGCTTAGTAGTCCAAGAACATGTCAGGGTACATATGCAAAGCAGCCTGCAGGTCCTGACAAGTCCCTTGAGTACATTTGTATCGCTTTGGCAGGGTGAAAAGAGAAAGAATGTGCGCGATCATGGGTCATGGCAACATCATCTGTCGATCTTCGCATTGCGCGACCCATGTGACGTGCCAGCTGGAAAGGTCCATACTTTTGACAACACTTGCACTCTGAAGCAATCGAAGGGCTTACAGGCCTGCCAGATACTCTGCAAGTCCTTCTGATAGGACCGGTACACCTAGCCAGACACTTTTGCTTGCACAGCACCTCAGTATGCAATGTCTGCCAGCAGTGCTGGTCACACACATGAGCAGCTCGCAGCAGGCTGGGTGGGTCAAGTGAGGGTCATCAGGAAAGAGCGTCCTATACAGAGTCTTGCCTTACATTGAAGATAGAGTCTGTAATATGCAGGCTGATGTGCAGTTCTCTCATCGATGTCTAGACCTATCGCTGTCTCTTTCCCTGTCCCTATGGCCATCTCCATGGCTGTGCTCCCTGCTGCGTCCTCCTTCCCTGTGCCTGTCATCATACTGCTCCCTATGCCTCCTGTGCTCCTGCTCTCGGCTGCCTCTGTCATCATGGCTTATGTGTTCCCTCGGGGCGTCTCTCCTTTCTCTGCTGTCCAGCTGCCTGTGGTTCCCATCCGCATCAGACCTTCTGACACCTGCATGCCAGTGAGTCTGCTTTGGACCAGAAGAACAGGCTATGCAGCTGATCCTTGCCAATGTGCTGGAAAATCACTTGACGGGCAGGTAGGGGGTAATCAACTGCACGACACTGACAGCCATTAAGCCATAGGACATGCGCTCCAAGTCATGCAAGCTTCTTGAAGCTCAGCCAAGGCGTGTCTCAATCATCCAAAGGACTAGGGCTGTGTCTTGAAAAGGACCGCGGTGATATCTGTCGTCATGAAGTTTGCGGCACAACGGATGCACAGCTATGATGGTCGGGAAGTGAGGACTGCTGCACCATTTGCATGTGAGGAGCCGTTCAGATCTGCTGATGGTGCCGTGGCTCCCCTGTCATCCCTCACAGCTGTGGCTGCATGCCCTTCGTCCCCAGCATCATCAGGCAGATCCTGCTCCTTTTTAACTTTCTGCACACATCAGCCACAGGTTGTGATCAGCATTGCAGCGGCAAACGCCAACTCTTCGCACCCACTGCATGTAGACTGCTTTGGGACATTCAACGCAAGCTTTGAAGAGAAGACCTGTGCGACCAAACACGCAGCAGCGAGCTCATGGCATCAATGACACAGACCAGATTGCAACAGGTCAGGACTGGGAACAACAATAAGTGGCGAGATTCTGGCCATGCCCTGAGATGTACAACTTGAGAATCAGGCACCTGCTTCTTCTTCTTGTCCTTTTCCTTCTTTTCCTTTTTCTCCTTCTTGGCCTTCTTGGCCTTCCTCTCAGCGCCCATGCTCAGTAGAGGATCCTCGTCATCGCCCCCCAGATTCATGCCGCGCATGGGATCATCTGCGTCGTGCTCTGCATGGGGCCGCTTCGCTCGCATGGGCCCGGCCTCTTGCAGCGCAGCCAGCACGGACGTCTTGGACGCCCATGGATCTTCTTCTGATACACCTGCGACAAGCAGCACATGGGTCGGTGCCGGTGCTCAGCAGAGGGTTCTCAGCATCGTCCCCCACATTCATGCACAGCATGGGATCATCTGCATCGTGCTCTGCATGGGGCCGCTTCGGCCGCATTGTTCCGGCCTCTTGCAGCGCAGCTAACACAGACATCTTATACGCCCATGAAGCCTCCTCTGGTGCACCTGCACCAACTTGCAGCTCCTCTGCCATACCCCCTGTAGCAGATATCGTCACGCAAGTGACAGCGCAGCCAATATGGAATGTGTGACGCCCAAAGCTTCTGCCGTGTTGCACCTGAGTAGCACCACTCACAAGCAGCTCTCTTCGCTTAAGTATTTGGCCCTGACAAGCACATTTACTTCTTTGCCGAAACAGCGAGCACATGACTCATGAGGATGTTCAGAAGCACCCTGCTGCCCGCCTGCTGCTGCTATGCTCTGCTGCTAGAGACATGCTTGGCAGCAGGCCGGTGTTGCAGGCCTAAACCAACATCCTGACGAAGCATACTGCCTCTGTGCACTGAATTAAAGACGCATGCCGGTTCAGGCAATCACCTGCTGCTTTGCTGCTGCTAATGTGCTCCACGGTGGCGCCATCCATCTGCGCGGCCAGCACTGCAGCGTCCTGAGCGCCATAGTCATCCTCCTCTTCATCGTCCTCCTCCTCCTCTGAGTCTGACACCTCCCGTCCCTCCACCTGTCCAGTTGTAGAGGGACTTCTCAATGATACTCAAAGTCAAGATTACAGCTTTATGGGCACATGGTCTACTCCCCCTGCGTCCACCTGTTTGGTCAGTCATCTCCCGCCCCCAAACCAACGTGACATCATGGCGCACAAGAATGGCCTAGTCCATGACATTATACTGATGTCTGCCTGAGGGCATCCCTTTACTGCAATGGTGTTGTTGCAACAAGACAGCGATACAGCACACGCCAAGCTGTGTGTTACCAGAAGCACCATCAAAGCTATACATCTGACCCAGGGAAGCAATTCTGTCAAGGATTTCTTCACAGAGGGCACGAGGAGGATGCCTATCGTACCTCTGCGCGCTTTATCTTGTAGTTGTCAACATGGTTCACTGTGATGGTGCGTCCTGCAACTCGGGCGCCGCTGAGGTTGTCCACCGCAAGGACCGTGCTTCTCTGATCCTCGTAGGCCATAAATGCAAACCCTCTGGACTTCCCTGTGTCTCTGTCCCTACAACAGAGCCACCTTTTAATGACCAACGCACATGCAGCAAGTCTTGTGCTTACCTCACCCAATCAGACAGACAGAAAGGGGAGTCGCTTACTTGACGAGATTGACATCGACAACTTCTCCATACTGCGAGAAGACTGCGAGAAGGTCGCCTTCTGTCAACTGGTATGCCAAGCCACCAGCAAAGATGTAGGCTGAGTGCTTGAATCGGGCGTGCCAAGAGCCTGCATCTGTGACGCCTGATGCAATCTCCTGCTTTGTCACCTTCTGGGTGTTCTTGATCTGGGTCAGAGGATTCATATCTGCCCGTCAAGGTGCCCCTGTTGCTCAATTTCTTCAATGTACGTTCACCAGTGCTATAAGCGCCATAACATCTACACTACCTTTTGGCGGCAAACCCCCTGTTTCTGAGCTCTGCATCACAGTGTAGAGACACATTTTATGAGCAGGCTGGGACATGGATGAGTCATCACTTCCAACAGGTTCATAGAGACTTGCTCATGAATGCAGCATACAATTGAAGGCCTCCAGGACCCCATGCACCTACGATGCAAGCAACAGTGGGTCTAGCACGGCTAGGCATTGCACGAAGCAGGAGTCTTGGACTATATGCCCATGTCCCTGTCGGACCATCGGTTCTCGTAAGCCCAGACCTCTCCCTGATAGTGGCCTCAAAGATCAGCTAAGTGCTCTAGACATAAAGTATTGCATTTCCTGCAGGCTCATAGGACTTACAAGGCTACGCATGCCTCCACATTAGCGCAGGGACAAGGCATATTCAGCTCTTCCAGAACTAACGCTCTCAAGCGGGCTGCAATCACACAATCTAGCTTCTTCAGCAGATCCCGTTACGTGCTTGCTTCTGCCGTATCAATGTCCCAGGGGTCCGGTCTCGTGACACCGGAATGGTTGAATGACAGGTAGCTCTCATGGCATGCGCTTGGGGTTCATATGATGCGAGTCGTCCTTGATGTCGTTGATGCGACACTCAATCAAAATGACGTTGACGTCTTCTACAGGGCCAGTTCAGTGTAGCAAGCGCTCAAAGCTGCTGCATGTGCAGGCTGAAAACTGCAGATGTCAAGGTTGTGGATGCGACTTGGTACATGCCTAATGCTGGTGAGAGCCACCCACCCATACATCCTGAAGCTTTGTAATCTCTGACAGACTGACTATCAGTCCATGAAACGTGAAACATGAATGCAATGCGATTTGTGAAAGCTGGTAAGATCTGATGAGGCACTGCAGGCAAGGACCCCAGGGAAGAGTTCAAGGCGAGCCGCATCCCAGGCAGCCGCTTTTTTGACATAGACAAGATCTCGGACCAGAATACCGACCTGCCCCACATGTTGCCGTCTGCAGCTGCCTTTGCAGCTGCTGCAGACGCCCTCAACATCTCTGCAGATGACCAGGTGACCTCTATCGCCGCTCGACTCATCGACATCGCAGTCAAGCTTCAGAGGCATTGCTTGGCATGCTGCAACCGCTCAGAACCAGCGTCCGGGCTGATGTGAGCTAAGTGGATGTCTGCAGGTGGTGTTGTATGACCGGAGTGGAATCTTCAGTGCACCCAGGGCGTGGTGGACCTTCAAGGCTTTTGGCCATGACAGGTACGCTTCTTACTTCTGGAAGCATAAATTGCTGAGAAATTTAGGAGGCAGACTCATGCACAGGGTGGACATGGATCTACAGGCCACTTATCAGGGACGTCCCTGCAGGGTTGCAGTGCTGGATGGAGGATTCCCAGCATGGCAGGCGAAGGGATACCCTGTAGACTCAGAGGCGGTGAGCGATGCTGATGTGGACGCTGGTGCCCATGCGGCCAGGCAAAGCAAGTCCAGCCAGGCCAGATACCCAGCCAAGCTGCAGGTTGGTGCCTGGGAGTGTACATGTACAAAGCATACATCAGCTGCCAGAGTGACGCCTTCACAAGTCAGAGCAGTATGGTACTTTGCATGCCCTCTGAGCATAATGTTGAGCTGGCGTCCAATCACCGTGCATGCCATATCCTGAATTCTAGGGCTTGGTATTGAGCAGCTACACAAAAAGGCACATCCTCTATCAGATGCTGGGCCTTATGGCGAGTCAATAGGAGCAGTTCCTGAGTCACAAGGGTTCTGGTGAATGAGACAGCATGAGATCTGTTTATTATCAGCGCTGTGCTGTCTGCAGGATGCTCTGGTGAGGAGCGTGCATGAGATGCTGGACAATGTGGAGAGCCAGAGCGAGCAGGTGGTGGATGCGCGGGGCGCCGGTAGGTTCACGGGGAGCGAAGCCGAGCCGAGGCAGGGCTTGCGCAGCGGGCACATCCCGCAGTCTGTCAACGTTCCCTTCACTCAGGCATGCATTACATCCCATCTGTGCTAGCGCCCCGCCTTCTTGATGTCTGCTTTCTCCCGATGATGGGATCCGGAACAACACGCAGGGGCATGCTTCTCACTTCTGTTGTACTACGACAATAGCCGGCCTTCCAGGAAATTTGCAGGGAATTTGCTGATAAGCAGCACGCATAAGGGTATGGATGTTTGCAGGTGCTCCAGGAGGGAAGGTACAAAGGGCCAGAGGAGCTTGCAGAGGTATTCAAGGGTGCGGGAGTGGATCTGGAAAGGCCTATTGTGGCATCATGCGGCACGGGCGTCACAGCCAGTGTGCTGGCCCTGGCTCTGCACCAGATCTCCCCCTCATCAATGGTACAACCCCTTGCCTTTAGCTGCTCAAGCCTGCTCTTGAGGGCACGCAGATGAGTGCCACTTTGCTCACAGCACATGCAATGAGTGCTTGTCAGGCACACACACCGTGGAGGATAATTGCGAGGGCAGCAGAGACGGACAACTTCATGAGTCCCGAGAGACTGTCCCTGCTTGCAGGTGAGTGTATATGATGGCTCGTGGAGTGAGTGGGGGAGCAGAAAGGACACTCCTGTGGAGAAGAGCGCATAGTCCTCTGGGCTCTAAATGCCTCTCGGCATTGATCGCGTACTGGCTCTGCTGACCACTTGGCGTACTAACACATAGGGGTAGCTACCAAGTTGAGATTTTGGCAACAGGTAATATCAGCACTAGAATAGAAGATGAGAGGGTGCCATCATGCTGTACAGAACCAGACTTATCTGTCCAGTATGCAAATCTGCTTTTCAAGAAGTGATAGTCACGTCAGCGCAAAGTGATATGTTCAGAAACACTTGCAGTTGCCAGTCATGACTAGCAAGTGATAGCCAGCTCTGCGGTTCTCCCGCCATGTCTGGACGTGAGGGAGTTTGTAAGATTGCTTCATGCTGAAATGTTTTCACTGATTGGGCGGCTGCCCCTGCCCTTTGCTTGCTTTATGTGCATACTGATTACAAGGCTATCAGGCATTGATATCTCATGAGATCACAGAGACCAGTGTTGCTTCGCACGGCACCACGGTCAGCACAGGCTGACATCTCTCGCAGGTCCTCTAACACACCCCATCCTGTACCGCTACACCACTCACTACATGCATATGCTCTTTCCACGGTGACAGCTGCACTATGGCTAGCTGGCACACCTGGAATGCTCACCAAAACTACAGCGTGCGTGTTGATACACCAGTGCCTGCTTATCACCGGCACGCCTTCAAAAGTTTCGACTGCCAGTACTGTAACAAAATGGCCAACCGATGTGTGAATCTCTCTTTTGAAAACTTTCACGGTCAGCCCCTCAAGGGATGCTGGCAGTGTGCACCTCCTTTCCGGGGCCGGGTGCCATGGCAGACTTCACAGCTGCTCCAGACGTTGCAGGGGCAGGCGCGCTGGCAGCTCCCGCCGGCTTGGTGTAGAAGCGCAGGAACCACTTGTGCACGTAGGTCTGGCCCGGCTGCAGGATGCTCTGAGGGAACTTGGGCTCGTGCTCAGCATCAGGCCACACCTGCACAGATATCTCAGCAGCGTCAGTGATCTTTCCCACTGCTGCAGAGGGTCTTAGCTCATGCGCTCGTTGCCATGTCCCTCCTCAGTCATGCCGCCATGCACCCATGCATGACCTTGAACCTTGCTCTGCATCCCCATCACCAGGGGCGTACAGCACACATGCACTGCTGTCTGATGTCTCATAGGGTGTTTGGTATCTGGCGACGTGCATGGGATCGTGCAGGATCTGCGGGGCAGGCTGACCTGGGTTTCCAGAGCCATGCCGCCGTAGACGGGGTAAGCGTAGGCGCCCTTGCCGACGACGGAGCCATTGAGGTTGTTGCCGGAGTAGAACTGCAGGCCGGGCATGTTGGTAGAGAGGTCCATGTAGCGGCCGGAGGCCGGGCTGTGCAGGGTGACCGCCAGCTTCACGCTGCACACGAAGCCGCACAGAGCTCAGCGCACCAGACTTGTTAGTCACTTTCATGACTGGCAGGGCCTTGCAGGACTTTTGGGCACTTTCCAGGGACATGATACTCAGTGCAAGCCGCACAGTGCTTATGGCTTGCCGCACAAGGATCCAGGACACTGATTTCTCATACCCACCTTGCACCAGGTTTGGCATGAAGTGAGCTCAAGGGCAGAAAGGCACAGTCAAACCAGCAGACAGCACAACAGCATGGCAAGTGAATACAGTGGCAAGGAGCGTACTCATTGGAGATGGCGCCCAGGTGGGCCTTACTGGCTGCGTCCCAGCCCAGACCAAATAGAGCCCAGTTGTGGTCATATCCCACATACGGGGGAGGGTAGGTGACCTGCAGCCATTGTACCTTTCATTATCTACCATTCAGCAACCACCTGCCATGTGAAGTCTTCCTCGTGCACAGGACGCGCAGTCAACGACAAGGCTTGTCCAAGCCTAAAACCCCACAACTCAGACAGAGCACCAATCCCATCCCAGTGGCATACTGACATGTCATGACCAGGGGCACCAACAGAGACTTTGTGCAGTTCTCTGGTGTCCTGACATCTTCTCTGATGCGCTTCCTCACCATGATGACACAGGGACCCAAAAGGGTCACACGTACTGCAGTGATCCGTGAGGTCAGCGCTGTCTGAGGAGCGTACCTGCTTGATGCGGCTGCCAATGGGGCGAGGAGTGGTGAAGTCAAAGGGGGTTTTATTCACAGGGATCAGTCCTCCAGTGGGGATCTGGTCATAGTTGACGGGGGTGATGTAGTTGCTGCACAGCAAGCACTGCCATTAGCACAGCTGACATCAGGTGTCTGAAGCTTTACGCTGTTGTTCCTTTGGGAATTCCACGTCATGCTTCCACATTATGCTGCACCCGAGCAGTGTCTGCAGGCTTCACATCAGATTCCCAAGGCCTGCTGACACTGCTCGAGTCGACAGAGGCAGAAAGCATGCCAGGGATGCATGTGCACTTCAAGGGCAGCTCGCAGTGCTGGGTTCCCTGGCAGGCAACAATGTACCAAACAGTGGCTACGACTGGACAACACACCCGTTGATGTACAGGTCATGATTGAGGACGTTCAGGCCGCTAGCCTCGCCGTTCAGGTTGAAGTATGAGTGCTGGGCCAGGTTGATGGGAGTTGTCTTGTCAGCTGTGGCTTCCATCACCAGCTGCAGCTGGTCATCCTTGGTCAGGGTGTATGTGGCGTTCACGCTAACTGAACCAGGGAAGCCCTGCAAGGCAGTGCGGGGCTCAGGGTCTAGGATCTGACAACTGAGTCAAAGGCTGGAAGTGACTGTTTTTAAGTGACATGTGACCACTCAAATGATGTTAATGCAGTGCAGGAACAGCATGCCAGGTAAGCTGGGGAGGGTGTGCATGTGCAAGGCTGTGAGGCTCCTGTTCAGGGACTACACAGCACAGCACATGAATACCCTGAGAGATGCTGGGTCTACTGCCGACAGAGCACTTTCAATTTGGCACTGGCGGCTGCTGCAATTCCTGAGATTGTCTTAGTGTAGCAGAGTACCTGTGCGCCCTCAGGGCTGGTGAAGTGGAGCTTGACGTGGTTGCCAGAGGACTCCAGGACATCCCAGGTGCTGTTCTCGAACAGCGGGTTGAAGCCACCGTGCAGCGTGTTGCCCCTGCACCAGCATCACACCGCCAATCAGAGCGTCTCAATAACTGCTGTCATGCGGGGGTTGCCTGGCTTTGTTGAAAAGCGGCATTAGTGCCCAGGATACATCATTATGTGTCACTTTGCATGGAGCAGCCCTGCCGTTTGAGAATGCAGGCATGTATCTGTGTGGGTGGGCATAGGCAGTGGTAGAGTGCTGTCTGCATGATGCCCCAAGTCCTATTGTTGGGCTGCCGGGTGAATCCAAGATCGCAGGCCCAGATACCATTCATTGGGTGTGCAGCACCAGGCAGTGAGTGAAGCACCTGTCGTTGGCACCCAGGTTGTATGTCTTGCCATCCAGGTTGAAGGTAGCATTAGCAATGCGGTTTGCCACCCTGCCCACAATGCCGCCAAAGTAGGGGGAGTTGTTGTCCTGCACACAGCCAGAGCCACCACGTGATAACAGCCCTCTGCACCTATGCCTCCAAACCAAAGAATTTGGTGTGTCTCGCTGATTTAGCCCTGTTTTCAAAGCTCCTTGACCGAAGGGCACCTGGTATATCTTGGGGTCGTCGTAACCCAGGACGACGTCCTCTGCGACGCCATGCTGGTTGGGGACGATGAGGCGCTGGATGGTGGCCCCGATGGGCAGGATGTGGGCTTGCAGGCCGCTGCTGGTAGTCAGGATGATGGGAGTGACCTGGGCAGCGGACGACGCGCCGTTGCCTCCTGAAGGTGCAGGTGCTGGAGCCGGTCCAGAACGCGTTCCCTGCAGCATGAAAAAGTCAAAAATCAGCAATGGAACAAGGCCGACGCCTGAAGCACGTATTCGCTTTGCAAAGCAGGTCGCACCTGAACTATGGCTGCTGGCACAGTCAGCACAGCTAGCGCCATGATGGCGCACAGACACCCCTTCTTCATGGTTGAGGCCTCTCCTTTGGTGTTCTGCGTGACAGGTCCTGCGCAAAGTACCAAAATGTCTGCAAAATGGCTGGAGGCTGATATGACACAGGGGGCGACCCAAGCGTGCGGTCGGGTCTTGGGGCCCAGTGAGGCTACCCAATCTAGGCCATCAGGGTGGTAAAAACGGCCCACCGAAGGTGCTGGATCGTCCAAGGTTCGGCGGATTCTTGCCACCGCCCTTGGACTTTTTGCCCGCCTTGCTGGACCCTGCTGAGTAGGTCGAGCTATCGATCACACCATAGGCGACGGGCCCACTGTCTGCATAGTATACAAATTCACGTATCAGAATGTGCCTATCACGGCTTCATCGGAGGCAGGAGGGCCGAGGGTATAATCGCACCAGCGTGGTGATGGTGGTGATGGTGGCCTCCAGATGAGCCTGCATCACCCCCGTGGCCCCCGTGATGGCCACCAAAGTCGCCTCCACCTCCGCTGCATCCTGAAAGGAATCCAACACAGTCTGAGGGCTGCTCAGTGGCAATGTCTACCTTGTGATCTGAGCAGCGATCAGCAGCTGGGAACCACGACAGACTTACCACCGGCATCTCCTCCGCCTCCGTGACACATCCTGTCTCGAATAAATACACAGCACACCGTGCTCCCGTCGTCCAATGGTGTAAAGTGAGGTCTGCGCTTTAAACGCACAATGCATGCCCCTGGTGCTAAACAGCCGTCCACATGTCATGAGGCTTTTTCATCCAGTTCCTCTGACAATGTAAACTTGCTGCAGCATGTAACTACGAGCTGCCACAGTGCTTGAGGATTGTGTAGTGCACAATACACACTGTCCTATGCGTGCTGGAAGGCACGATGGGGAATTATGTGTGCACTCCTAGTACATGATTCCATATTACCAATCCCGGACGCGGAAAAGGACAGTCAACTGAGGCAGGCTCACAAGCTTGTCCGGCCTTACGGAGCCCTTGAGGTACCTCCAGGCTGAGTCTTGAGCATCGCAGTGCCTTCGTTGCTTACGTCCCCATGCTGAACTTCACACTCTCTCCATTGAGACAGACTCTGAGCTCAAAGAGCGAGTCAATCTGAGCGCTTCAACTTGCCAATTGGGCCAACAGCGCAACGGTCCAAATGGATCGTCCATTGCCTCAATTGGCTGTAGTCCTGTTCACAACTGATATGGACTTGAAGGCTACATTGCACATTGCAACAGCTCCCTCATTTGAGCCAGGACCAGATGGAGTCCCGTTTGCGGCAGTCTGCCTTCAGCAGGATGGTCTTGGCCACCGCTTCTGCCTTGTCAATGGTCTTGACAGCCGCCCAGGTGAATGACAGCAGGCGCGCTGCGTCGTCATGCGTCTGCAAGAGCAGCATCGCCTATCAGCTTCAGATGTACATGCTGTCTTGCACCATGCCTCAAGATCTCGCATGGGCTTTGGCGTCTGTGAGGCACACCAGAAAGCACTCGCAACTCTACCATGCTAAAGAGCCTGTGGAGGCTCAGCACCTGCACAGTGAAGCTAAAAAAGAGGCATGGGCAAGCTTCCGGCCTCACCAGAATGTCAATGCTGGACTCTGCGCTCTTCACGGCGATGTGTAAGTTCTCCCGCTGCGTGAAGTAGCTTTTCCTGAGGATATTCCTGCAGCACAGCCGCACTCTATCAGCGGGAAAGCTGCTGAGTCTATGCTTGAAGTGTCATTGCCTGAGGAGGTGGCAGGTGCACTCACACCTGCTGCCTTCTAAGACAGTCATGTCATACCACAATTGACTATACCAACAGCAGTCATCCCCTCTCAGCGCCACACTGCTGTGTGTGCCAGCCTGGCATGCCAACAGAGTTCCATGTCAATGTCTTGATGACACGGCAGCTGGGTTTGCACCTGCTGGCTTCCAGGGCGGTGATGTCCTCCCGCAGCTGATGGTACTGGCAGCAGCCGTCGCCTCTCAGCGCCACAGCGGCTGAGCGGGCCATGGTCTTCAGCGCGGCACCCACAGCCTGGAAGTCCTTGAGTATGGGCTTGAGAAAGAAGTCGTATGATGCTTTAGTGTATCTCCCGGTGATGGTGGGTGGCTGCATGTGGCACTGAGGCTGAGGCATATCCCCATATTGAGCTCAGCGGAGGGCCTAGGCACTGAGAATTATCAATATGGGTGCTGATCAAAGCATCCACCAGAGCTTGCTGAAACAGGAGACAGGCACTCATGTGGCTGTCCACTCCATGCCCAGGGTCTCCTTGAGACTCGGACAGGGATCTGAGCAGGGACCTGATCCACAGAGAGAAGAGCGCTCACCTGACGCACCACTATGTCCAGTGCAGCCAGTCGAGTCTGCAGATCTTGCATCTCTGCCAGGACAGGACGCACGGACTGCACAGACAGGCGTTCAGTCAGATAAGTAGTGAAGATAAGCCCGGACACCACCATTCCAACCAGTATCCTAGCGCCAGACACTTGTGACTTCTGCCCTGGATTCTGCTCAGTCCTAGCACGTATACGTCGTTCCACCCAACTCCTTGGTGTTGCAGAACGGTCTTGCTGTGTACTCTGAGCAGCTGCAATGTATAAAAAGGAGGAGAGCGCTTACTGGTGCAAAGGTGTACCAGCCACGCTTCCACAGGACGCTCTCCTTTGCCAACCACATCTGAATCATACCTGCATTTACCGGGCACCCTGACTACCGGTTTTGCCGCGCCAGGTTTATCTATGATGAGTTCAACATACATGCATCCTGAGAAGTTCATGTGATACTCACATCATCCGAATGACCTGAGGGAGATGCGAGGGTCCTTCACAACTCATGCTGCACAGCCACGATTGGATTCAGGCTGCCCGGCCTGGACACCTGCCCAGTCCAGGAGGCACAGTGCTGGACTTAGCGCTTCAGAACCGGATCACAGAACTCATGTTGCCCATAGAAAGCTTGCCTAGGGGCCCAGCAACCTTGCTGTGCAGCGCTGGCGAAGGGGCTCCATCCGGCTTCGGGCCCTGGCCAGCCTCAAAGGCACACTGCTGGTAGAAGAAGACAACGTACTGGTCACACAGGCTGGCAGCGCTCTCGAGGGCGTCCGCGAGCAGCTCCAGCGCTGTGGTGGACGCGAACCAAGGCAGCACCAGATTGGCCACCTGCAATCAGGAGCAAATCGTCCTTTTACCATGCGTGTTGCAGGCTGACGCCATAGTAGCCATGCAGAGGCTCATCATTCTGTTCAGGGGACTCAGATGTACAGACATGTCAACAGTAGCATTACCTCTGTGAGGCATAGAGCACGCCCACCAGGAGCACAGAATCCTCTTCCAAATGCCAGATATAGGCAAGTGCTGATACAGAGAATGCAGGGGCTGTCAGTCTCGCACTGGGCGCTGCTTAGATCTGTGCTGGGCCTGCTCTCTCTGTGTGTGACGTCGGGCCTGACCAGCGACAACCATTTCAAGAGCAGGTGCAAGGAAACGCCTGAGCAAGGCACAGGAGAGCAATGTGGGGCATCATGCAGCAGATGCATAAGGTGCCCACCAGAACTGGCGCCAGGCAGCCGAGGCAGATGCTGAGCACGCGGGCGGCATAGTAGTGCGGCGAGCCGTGCTCGTCGCAAAAGAGGCAGGTGAACTTGGTCACTTGGCAGAGCACCAGCGCGTTCAGGCTCATGATGGTCAGCATGATGGCGTACATGTACTGCGTCCGCCCGCCCAGGCCAAACAGGAATGTGAAAGCCACAACCAGCGCCTGCACATATGACAGCCACGGTCTGCAGAGAGCTCTTCCTGTTATGGTTTTCAGCTGACTTCTAGTTATCTAGCAGGGCATGCCAAATGGCAGCATGCCATGCACACGTCACAGTAGATACCTTGAGGCCTGCAGGGTGGATGCAGTCTGCCAAAACCCTGAGCAACACTTTGACGGCCTGTAGCATGGTAGGGCGCGGGCTCATTGACAGCATGCCATGTGAGACAAGCGGGGCCAGTGGCCGTACAATTTTACTGTCATGTCCAGCCCAAATGATTCAGGGGCATGAACAGTGGCAGAATGCAAGGCTTCACCATCAGGGCGTAGGGGTTGGCTGCTAGGCTATAGTGCAGCATGATGAGGAAGCCGATGGATCCACCGACAACGGTCCCCGCAATGCGCAGCACGCCTCTGGAGACCGTCATCTCCACCCTGCAGCCACCTTGCTCAGGGCCCCCATTCCAGATCACCAGATCTCTCCCCAGCTGTGCCACTTGAGACATGCATGACATCAAACAATGCAGGCATGACTGGAAGGGGGGACTTTGGGTTGAGAGACATACCTCTCATTGAAAACAATGGGCACACTAACAAAGCCTGCATGCATCAAAGCCCACTCAGAGGCACAGTCTCAGTTGCACCCTTCATTTTTGTCTTCAAGGACATTTATGGCATGATCTAGGTGTTGCCATCAGTCCATCAGATCAGGCACATGTGGCAGTGAAATATCTCACCAAAGAAAGGGTAATACTTCCTCACAGCTTCATACTCCTCTGACAAGATGAGAATCAGGAGCAGGACTGCCGCGCAGCATCCCCTGCATAGGCGCACGCTGTCTCAGGCACTGCACTCCCATGCAGCCCCCCGTCTGCTGTGACAGGCCACCGGCATAATTGCTCCTGAGCGTGATATCAGGCACGTGTAAAGGGTGCCCGTGCTCTGTAACAATGGTGTGTCAATGGGGTGTGCTGAGATAGGGATTAGCTCACCAGAACTTGAGCCAGAACTGAAACATCCTATCCCCGAAGACTGCTTTGAGAGCCGAACAAGATCGCAGCGCCTGCGCTACAATGCAGAACTGATCACCAATGCAGGCAGCTCTCAGATCATATCTAGCTCATCTTGTCACTATGGCGTACAATGTGGGCACCCATTGCATGACTTGTTGAGCCCAAAGACCAGCAAGCCTGTGTGAGATCAGATCTTGAAAGCAACTCATAGTGCGGGAGCATGCAGAAAGAGGTGCAGAAAGAGGGGCAAACCTTAGGCGTCTCATGCACGTACACCTTCCAGAGCTGCTTTGCAAAACCCACGCAGAGCAGATCCCGCCACAATGCTTGCATCCATGCGCATTTGGTCCATGCAACCCGCCAAACATTCTCTAATGACGAGTGCTTTTGTTGCCTAGGAGCAGGTATACTCTGCTGTCCCGCAGAAGCGATCTCCAGGGAAAGCGCCTCTACGTCATGTGAAGGCCCCGTTTGTGCCTGCGTGAGCAATGGGAAGCATGAAGCGCAAGCCCTGGGGACCCACGAATGGTTATTTGTCCTTCGGTTGACAGCCAAATGGAGCTTGAAGCGGGGGAGACAGAAGGCATCATGCAAGTGAGGTTATGGCGAGCATGATGCTTTCTGTTCCCTCTACTGTAGCACCACTTGGCTTCACTTGGGAACTCTACAGAAAGACTCCCTGCCTATAATATATAGATGAAGGCATGCTGAGCAAGTTACCTGCTGTGCACCTGCTACCTGGTTTCTGTGTTCAGCTGTGCTGTGCAAGTGGCGCAGAGGCTTCTGCTCAGGGCCTTGATCAAGCGTGGGCCCACGCTTGTTGCCATTTGGTGTAGCGCTGCCCCTTGATATGTCCCACATACTGGAGCCTGCATGACATGAGGCCTGTTTCTAAAGACATTGTGTCTTCCTCCCCAAACATACTGATGATGCCACAGCTGAAAGCATTCCAGACACCCCTCTGTGATCCGGAACTGCGGGAGGGCCAGACAAATGGGGGGGAGAGAGAGAAGGCACCTGTCAAACCCAGTGCAGTAGCCACAGCCTTCTCAACTGCCTCCATTGCATCAGTGATGCCCGACGTCAAGATGGCCACAAACAGCAGAGCCCTCATCTGCATGTGCACACATGCAAGTCGGCCATGACTTAGGCTGTTCTCAAGCCTCTGTCAAGATGCTGTGGGCAAAGCGCTTTAGCCTGTAGGCATCACAGAGGTCAGACAAATTGGCGGTTAGAGAGCTCATGGTGCCTGCTGTACACTGCAGAGCACTGGGCATGTGATACAGGTGCGTTATGAAAAAGCATAGCAGCATACCTCTGCTGAGGGAGAGATGAGGAAGCCCTCCTGCTCTTCTCTGCGGATGCGGTTCCAGTAGCCGTCCATGGCCCTCTCAATGTCGTGTGAGAGCACCTTCCTCAGGATGTGCCACGAGTCGCCAAACATCACCTTCAAGTCCACCTGCGCGCCAAAAAGATTGGCTCTCAATGTCATACGAGAGGAATTTCCTCAAGATGTGCCACAAGTTGCCAAGCATGACCTCTAAGTCCACCTGCCCGCCACCCAAAATTGGCTTGACACCGCCAGCATGTACCTTGACCAGGAGGGATGACTGCACCCAGAAAATGTACTGAATGCTAGCTCGTAGCACAGGGTATGCTCTTTGCAAGAAGCTCTCTGGCCAAAATGCATGAGACGCTTATGCATCGCCAGGATCAATGCAATACTAGACAAACAGAAGGTCTCGCACAGAGCTAGGGGCATGCGGTACCTCAGATCTGCTGCTGTGCTTCAGGACAGCCTGTCCGAGTTTCGCACACGCCACAGCTATCAGAGCATACACCTACAGCACAAAGTCTACATCAGCTGGTGACATGCCCTTCTTCAGCATGGGCCTTAGCCAGCATCTCCCACGCAGGGAGAATCCTCCTATGTAATACTTCAAACAAGATATGTGGTGGCTAAGGGTGTGCAGATCAGAATGTCAACTACTCTGGCTACATTCAGGACCAGGGGAGGCAATAGAGATCCCTGTTGGGGCATAATAGTTATAGCGCTGCTTGCCAGGCCACTCCCTGGGGAAGTCACACTCACGACCCTGGAGAGGGTCATTGGGGCAGCACCTGGCGCAGATCGGGCAGCAGGTCCACGCCAAAGAATCTGGTGAAGAAGGCGCTCCTCAGGTACTGCGCCCTGCCCTCCAGCAGCGACTCCAGGGCGGACACGCGCATTATGAGCTCATCCACTGCCCCCACAAGGGCTGCCCAGTCCCTGGGCACGATGGGCGCCCGCTGCAGCGCTGCAGGCTCAGCAGCCACCTGTACGCATGCAGCCAGTCATCAATTGGGTCAATCTCCTTTGCTTCCTGTACCAGCTTTACACATGCACTTCCCTGGTGTGATTTCTGGGTCAGGTGCTATACACCTGCTGTGGCATGACCTCAGAGAGAGCTCATGGCAAGACTGGCGCACCCAAGCACAACTCCAGCACCGTGAGGTGTATCAAGGGCCTTCTCAGACCAGTATGTATTAGCGTGAGCCGGGTTGCAGACCGGCAACAGGGTGCATCAGAGGGATTTGGTGCAAGAGGCAGTATCATACCGCATGCAGCTTCATCCTAGCATTGCCAAGCAGCGGCCGCAGAGCCCCAACGGGCACACCCCCGGGCCCACCCTGCTGCAGCGGCTTGCGGTGTATACGCGGCTTTGTAGCATGCTCCAAGTCATTGAAGAACTCCTGTGCAATGAGCAAATATGTCTTGCTGCAGCTTCACCTGCGGGCCTTGAAGCGAAGAGAGCCATTGTGCTTCACATTCCAAGTGGAAAAGTTGACTGCTGCAAAGCTGAAATCCAGATCCCTTCTAGAGATGCCAGAAGTATGACAAGGAGGTAGACTGCCTGGGAGATCTTAAGGGCTCACCTCATCAGTGGGATCTGTGCCGCTGTACTGCGACAGCGCCGCAAGGGAACGCCGCGTGGCGGCGCGCTGTAGCGCCAGCTCGTGCTCATCTGGCGCAAAGATGCGCCCTGCATACCTGTGCAGCAACAGAGAGAGCTCTTCTGTTTCAAGCTTTCCCATGACTGCCTGCCTGAGGGAACACTTCGGACTGCTCACTCTCAGAGCAGATCACATCCAATCTTTCCAAGGCCAGTGCAAAGCATGCAGGGCTGCTGGGTGCTGTGACTCGAGGCATGTCAGGGCATGTGACAGGCGGATGATATATCAACAGGAGGACGTGGCGGGACATACCCCGAGAGGCTTTTGCCAACGCCGACTAGGGCAAGGCCGATGCTCTGCCTGAGCTCATTGCCGGCCACGGATGGCAGGATGAACGCCCCTGATAATGCTGCGGCCAAGCCAGCTATGATGCCGCACAGGATGAGGTTGACCACCACCTGCAGAAACGTATAGATAAAGGGGATTCTTGTCGTGAAATCCAATCTGAATAGCCACATCATGGAGTGATGGCTGACATATATGCAATGTTATGACGTTCATGCGGACATGGCATGTTGCTATGTCAGCATTGGCGTCATGACATTGCATCCCTTGGCGGAAAAATGGCTGGAACAACAAGCACCGCCCCTCACACAATCCTGGTCTAATTTATGGGCACTGCATTGGGCAAGACTGGTGGCACCGCAGCCAAGGAGAGGCGCTTGCCAGAAGGCCAGGAAATGTGCAAGGAAGTCACTTGCGATGGCATATACAGAGCATTGCAGCTGAGAGACTCTCACCTCCCGCCAGACCATCCTGATGTCAGGAACAAATTGCGCGTTTATGACCACCACTCCATATACAAGGGTGCCCGCTATGCCTGCACAAGTGACAGCATCTCTGTAGGAATGCTGGATACACAAGGAATGTATCCCTGGTAGTGCCATTGTGATGTCTAAAAACCTACAGACACTTGGCTTGAAGTCCCGATAGAACTCCATCTGCACATGATATACGGTATGTGAGCTGAACACATTTGTCTACCAAGTGCACATGGAGTTTCCAGGACCTCGAGCCAAGCTAAGGTGCCACAGCCTAGTACACAATCATACTCCTTGCTAGACATGAGGGTAGCCTGTCATGCTCATGACTGAAGCCTTGCTCTGTCTTCTGTCAACTGTGCAGCTCTTGCCTGCAATATATATGTTGCAGGTGGTCTGATATCATGCCTTGAGACTCAGCAGGTGGAATATGCGATCTGAGAAAACAAATGCGCACCTACTGACTTGGCGACTGGGGGATTGTTATGAGCGCGCACTGTGGCGAAAGGGATGAGGCCTAGCACTCCTAAGACGCACAGCCACACCGTGAAGCGCCACTGAATCCCGTTTGCGATGGTCACCTGCATGAAGAGCTGACGTCATGCACACCAAAGCTATTCGGGAACCTGCTCAACTTGGCCTGCAATCTCCTCTCAGACTGTCCACAGGACAAGGAATAATGTGACAGCTTATCTAATATTGCATCATATGATTACCCCAGTACCGTCTGGCGCATGCCAATAGACGGGCTCAAGAGGGGTTCACTCAGGGCCCTGATGTAGGGCGCAAGAAATTCCAAGAACTGTGGAATGGCAAGGGCTGGAACGGCGGACCAATTTCAGGATTAACAGAAGAACCGCACCACTACCCCTGCAATGACTGCGCCGGCCCATGTAGGCCCAATGACGGCTGCTGCCCCCATGAACTTGTCACCCATGTTGTCTGATTGCGCAATAAGGAGGCTGGTCACCACATACAGAGTGGCTGCCAGACAGTCCTGAGAGAACCGCATTCTGGGCACCTGCATTGCACAGGACACATTACTATCCACATCAATACCGAAGCATGTACATACCCTGATACATGAAGAAATTTCTCGGGCTTCTGTTGTGAGATGAGGGAGCTGGGACTAGGATTCACTATTGGGAACATGGCGACGCCAAACACGCCCACTGCTAGCTGCAATCCTGCACGGGACACGCGGTTGTCAACAGGACTGAGAATGGGTTGCAGACCAGGGATGACATGAACTGTCCTATTCTAGCTCTGCTTATGCACTCTGTCGCGGAAGATATTGAGGGACAGGCTGAATACCGGAATTCATTTGTCAACGATCTGTTTTTGAAGGGAAGGGGGCGGTTAGTACCCGTTCTGAGGGTATCCGAGAGGAGAAATGCACGGCATCTGTCCAGGAAGGGAGGTTTCCATGGGAAGCGTCCGGGCGCTTCGTTCTTCTCCTTTTTCCTCATATTTCAAGCCGTACTCATATCTTCCATTAGCTGTCACTTTATGCCTCTCCATGGCCTTTTGGTCCTCCTTGGACTGACAGCATGGTGCTGCATTCCAGGGCGTTTCTCTGTTTGTGCAGCTCGTAAAGCCCTGTAAGTCATCAGCTGAGGAACGAGGGACATTGCAGTGGTGTCTGGAGCCGGATATATCGCATCATGCCAAAGTCAGATGCATCAGCTAATAAAATTGACTTTCCAGGTGGACACCTTCCCGGATTGCCCATTGCAGCTTCCGCCTTTCTTAATATGTGAACTCTTTTTCGATTGTCCTGCTAAACGTGCTCGTTGGATTAGTATAAGGGAACAGCTTGGCGGCAGGAGGCTATTTTGCGTGTGCAATGAGACTTTGCAGTAGCTTGGAGATCTGAAGGCAACCTAGAAAGGATGGGCATGCTCAGCGGGAGCATCTCGCGGCCCCATTTGTGTGGAGGGGCCCACAAGCAGTCTGTATGTTATATCAATTCTTTGCATGCCGCCCATGTGCGAGGCAAGGCTGGCCTAGCACCTGTACAACCGCTGTACAGACGAAGCTGCAGCAGACACACTGTCTCCAGAACGACCTGCTCTGCAGCAACGAGCAACACAGAAAACGGAGCACAGGCAAAAGAAAATGGAGCCCAGGAAACGAGAGAGGTGCTCTTTCTCAGCCATACCCTCTGGATTCATCCCAAGCAGGCAGGCTGAGACGAAAATCATGGCATTTATAAACAAAGCAGTGTCCACGGCCTCAGCTGTAATGTACATGCTTGCAGGCTCCGCCAAAGCCTGCAAAGGTCAAGGTAGAGGGGTACCAGGCGGTCAGTCTGACCAAGACAGTCACAGCAATGCGTGGCATCTGCAATGAGCGCCTGAAGATTGATGTGGAGTATGGCCTCAAGAGGGGCACCACAGACAACAGCTACCTCATCAAGGTATGCATTACACAGTTCTGCTCATGTGCCTGTTTTTGCGCTCTGGCGGAGGTAGACCAGAAGACAATGGGATGTTGTCTTTGAGACGTGGATTCCCATCTGAGACCCTCAGGCTGGAAGCTTTCATTGACAGCAAGTGCTGCACATAGAGACTGGCTTGACTGAGGCCTCTGCGTGCATCTGCAACCTGCCAAGCTGGGTCTCTATTTTTGCCTAAGCTTGTGTCAGAGGTACTGTGCAGCCAAATTCAGTCTCTCACAGAAGCTTCGGCCACTTGAAGGCGTAGCTTGGCAGGTGAGCACACGCCAGTGAAGCCTGCACTACATGGTATAGCGTTGGGCTCAGGGTAATCCGTGTTTGCAGGATGGGAAGAGCTACATCCTCATTGACGTCCCAGATGAGAACTTTACAGAGGCCTATGGTAAGCTCCTGACGTTCCAGACCCCTCCCATTTCCACACCATGCACACGACTGTCAGCCATCAGCTCTGTCGGAGAGCCTTGGTGGGCTGTGCCGCGTTTGCAAGCCATCAGGCCCTCATGCATTCAGTTAATGGCGAAGAGTGTTCATGACAATCAAAATGTTTCGCTGATAATGCCTTTGGCTGCAGTGGATGCGCTCAAGGAGAGGGTGGATCTGAAGAGCATCAGTAGCCTGGTCATCACCCACCTCACCCCCAAGAGGATGCCATCGCTCAAGGCCTTCCTGCAGGAGCGGGCTGGCCAGGGCAACCTCAGCATCCACCTCTCTAACCCAGCCCTGCAGCTGCTCAGATCCACTCTTGGTAAGCGCTGCTGCCACCACCCTGATCATTGACTCAGACAGGCCGGCCAGCTGCACATCATGCATTGATCAGCTGTGCAGCACTTCTTGCAGAGCTCACTTTGGTGTCAACTTCATGGCTGTTGTCCTCTCCTGGAAAGTATACAACAGTCAGCATATGTGCCTGTTCCCTTTGTAGCCGCACAGAAGTCCTTCTCTTGCAAGCCATGAGAAAGTCAAGCAAAGATTTGCCTCCCATGGCCCTGCTTATAACACTTGCAGGGGCCTACATTAGAAATTGCCGCCAAAACTCTTGTTCTGTGTTTGCAGGTAAAGAGGAGGATGGCGCAGACATGCTCTCTTCTGTGGAGCTGTGCGCTGCCAGGGCAGGCGACTCCCTGGAAGTGGGCACGAATGGCCTGCTGCAGCTGGTGCCCTGCCCCACGCCCAGATGGCCGGACCTGCTCGTAGCGTACATGCCCTCGGAGCGCCTGTTGTTCACCTCCAAGCTGTTCTCTGCCCACGTCAGGTGAGGCTCCATTTTCATGGTATCCCCTTGGCCTAACCTGCTCTTGGTGCCACATGGAGGGCCTCCTGTTCACCTCCAAGGTTTTCTTTGCCCGCATGAGGTGAGGGTCCAGTCATGTCCTCATACTCAGCCATGCCTTGCTGATGTTGCGCAAAGTGCTGAGATGGCAAAAGCTGTCAGCGTATATGGCTTACCTCACGAATGTTGAGGCTGCATTTGCGCCAGATAGAGCAAACCACTAAATTGTCTGTCAGAGGAGCAACAGGGGTTGTCAAATTCCAAGGCGTCTGTCATGATGCTTGTCGGGCTTCAGCGTGACTGTCACACTCACTGCAGCGCTGTGACAGTAGGTGTGACGCCCAGGTTTGCCTGTTGAATTCTCTGTATTCTTGCAGCCCTGCTAAGGTGGGTGAGGCGGAGGGAGAGGCAACTGACAGAGCCGGCTGGGAGCGCTACGGCACGGACTGGCGCAACTACTTTGAGTGCATGCTGGCTCCCGTTGCCAAGCAGGCTGCAGGTCAGCCTCCCGGCAGCTCTTGCATGTCTGCGCCTGACACATTACCCACTGTTATCAGGGCATTTTTCATTCACGTTGGCATCTCGCTCTCATGTGTGCAGAGATGAGCACATTCCCAGCTGCGCTGCTGCATGACATCAGCGCAGGCCTGTTTGTGGATGGGTGCTCTATGCACTGAGCCACTCTACTGCTCTGGCAGAGCATGGCATGCAATCTTGCTTGTCCTGCAGCCATGCCAGAGTGCATGAAGATGTGCTGACTCATCAGTAGCCTCCTCAGCATGACACCTTCTAAGGAGCTCAGCTCTAATCATCAATGCATTTGGCTCACATTGTCACTCAGGCTTCGTGTGAAAGCTACTGAGCCAACCTCATGTGCATGCAGCGGCACTTGAAAGGCTGGATGTTGTGGCGGCCCCTGCTCCCTCAAAGGTAGCGCCACTGGAGGCAGTGCTCTCAGCGCTGAGGGCTACGCAGCAAGCCCTGGAGGCCACTCAGACGTCCACATTCGGCGCAGAGGTGACATGCCTACTCCCAGCACTCCTTGTACCACCTCCCTGCCTCAGAACTCATTTTCCGGTGTACACCTTAATGTGTGGTCGCTGTACTATACTGCACGTTGCTGACCTTGTAAGGGGCTACCAAGTTGCTTTCATCCAGCCGAGTTGGCTTCTGCCTTAGTGATGGCCAAGGAAGCTGCTGTGGGGAGCATGCTTGAGGAAAAGCCTTTGGTTGTTCTCCAAGTGATTTAGGCATGCTTTGCCTCTTCCCTGAGAAGTGAAGAGCCAAGCAATGCCGTGATCACTTGAAGCACCACAAGCTGGCAATTGACCCCAAAGCTGTCCTTCCATGGGAAAAGTCCGCCATGGCGGCATATCAGCCTGCCTTAGGTGTAGATAGGTGTATATCCCTGTTTGTGACATGTGCAGAGCATGGGATCTGCTGCGGTGGGAGTGGGCCTGGTGGCAGCAGGCATCTGCCCCATGCATGGCCCTGTGGTGAAGACCAGCGTGGCCGAGCTTGTGAGGCAATACAGGTGAGTGGTACCTCTCCATTTTAACATGTTAGAATTTGAGCAGCTGAGGGACGACAGGTGGCTGTGTGGCAAAATATTGGTGCTGTATGATGTCTGCGACCTTGATGCAGCTGCAGGCACACTATATTAGTGCTACACAAGACATTGCACATGCGATGCAATGCTTGGCGCCCTAGTATAGCTAGCCTGCACATGCAACAAGGCCGCAGACTGCAGAGGAGTCTTGTGTGGTGTGAGTGGTGGATGTGGATTCGAAGGATTGTGGCATATGCTTCAGGGAGTGGATCCAGGCTCAGGTGGCTGCCTCGGACAGGGCTCAGGTGTCAGTGCTGTATGCATCCGCGTATGGCAACACCGCTGCCCTTGCTCAGGGCATCTCCAGGGGCATCACCAAAGCAGGCACGCACCTTGCCCCGCCCCTGAAGCCACAAAACTGCACCTCCTCCAGGCTGCATGACTCTGCAGATCATACAATCTTAGGACTCCAGTCGATGGTTTTGCCCCAGCATTGGTAAAGAAGAAGAAGGAAACTTCCGCCTGGTTGCCACTCTTGATTGAGGTATATATGCAGCACATAGGCTAGTGCAGCGGGGTGACTCATGGAGAAGGCTCTAAGTCAGGCTGTGCTGTCTGCGCAGGCGTGGGCATCAACACCCTCAATCTCGAGACGATGGCCCTTGATGAGGTCAGCAAAGCAGTCACCGACAGCGCTGGCTTTTGCATCGGCAGCCCGACCCTTGGAGGCCACATGCCCACTCAGGTACATCTGTGCTTTATTTTGCTAGGTCATCATGCTCTTTCGTTAGATCGGCAGCTGCTTGGTCATGGCGCCTGTAGGCTTCAATGCATCGCACTACATACTGTATCCTATCCAAAGTGGCAGCAACAGCGGCGATGCATGAGGCCATGCAGAGCGTAATGAGCAGGGGGCTGTGGGATCTGATGAGAGGGCATGATGAGTCCGACATCCGTTTGTCCAGCTCACATGCGTTCCGAGCTACAGCTCTGCTGTCCACCTACCTGAAAGCCTCTCAAGGCAGCTGAATCCGACACTGTGCCAATCATAAAGGTGGGCCTTGCTCAGGTACAAACGGCTCTTGGGGCAATCTTGCGGGACCCCAAGGCGAAGGAGATGCCCTGCGGAGTCTTTGGGAGCTTCGGCTGGAGCGGGGAAGCTGTGGATGAGCTGGAAAAGCGCCTCAAGGTGCAACCACTGTGTTTGAAGATTGACGCTTATCCTTGCTATCTGATAGGCCATTAATCTGCTGCGTCGCTGATACCTCACATGTGCTTGTGCTTGAGAAATAGGAGATGCTCTTGGTAAAGTTCTCGCTCACAGAGGGCGTACACTTAAGCACTCCAGATGTCCAGGCATCAGGTGAAGGCTGAGCCATGACTGTGCTGCTCCAGGATGCTGGCTTTCAGCAAGCCTTCGAGCCGATCAGGGTGAAGTTCAAGCCTACAGCGAAAGACATGCAGATAGCTGAAGAGTCGGGAACAGGTAGACTGCCTGGATCTTGCACACCTTGCGCACCTCAGGCTGCTCTAGCTACATCCTGACGAATGTATATGTGCATGCCAAGAAAGCGGCCACATAGGGGTCATTGCAGTGTGGTTGACAGGTCTTCCTTTACACGCAGATCTGGCTCAGCGGGTGTTGAAGAAGCTCAGGTTGAAGCAGAAGCAGACTTCAGCAGGAGCCAGCAAAGCAGGTCAGCCCCCCTTCTGCATCTTAATGACTGCACAGCCTGTCCAACCAGGTTGCAGGTATTAATGACAAGAGGAATTCCCCAGGCGCTCTGATGTGCCGGTATGGTAATAGAGCAATTGTTGGCTCACAGGCTGAGGGTCCATCATGCATGCAGAGCGGGCCACTGAGACGGAGCAGGCGGTGGGCAGGCTGGTGGGCGCGCTCTGCGCCATCACTGCCCGGGACGATGACGCAGAGTCAGCCATGCTGGCCTCCTGGATCTCCCAGGTACCAGGACGTCACAGCTCTGCACCTCTTCCTCCTAATCCCATTGCCGGCTTATCATTCTCTAGATGTCTGGCTGACTGATATTCTAGCCTTGTCTCTGCACCTGGTTGCAGCTCAGTGGTGCTGGGTGTGGGACGTCTGCCGTCCTGTTGTGGTCAGGATACAAGGCGGCTGACTGATAGCCCCATCTGCAGCTTGACCAAAAATGGGCGGCTACATCCCATTCCCAGCACAGGTACTGTCCCTCTAGACCCGTGAGTTGCATTATGTGGTTCACAATCCTCTGTTATGTGCGCAGGCCAGCTTTGACCCGCCAGGATTGTCAGTGGCAGTGAAGAAGGACAGAGCGGCCGAGCCCCTGCTCTCGCCGGGTGCTAAGTTCATCGTCAACATCATGGCAGAGGGCAACGAGCGCCCCCTCATGAAGCAGCTGCTCAAGCCCTTCAAGCCTGGAGAGGACCGCTTTGCAGGCCTTGACATCGAGGTGCGCCTCTAGGGGCAATTGTAGTGTCCTGATAGTCCTCTGCAGGTGCTGCATAGAGAGAACTATGCAGCAGGCGCCATGGAGTTTGCAGGTGCAGAACTGAGGGTCTGCACAGGCACCAAGGGGAGCGGATGCATCAGAGCAAGCAGGACAGTTGCCGTTCTGGCGCAGATTGCAGGCGGTGGTGCATTCCTTAAATGTTACTGGTCATATATGCGGCATGCCTTGCACTCTTCTAGAGTCCCCCATGCGGTGCTCAGAGCATTCACTGCGCTTTTGGGAATATGCATGGCTGAGTACTGGAGTGCTTGTGCAGCGGTCAGAGGTGAGCGAGTGCGCAATCCTGCCCAACACAGCGGCCTACCTGGAGTGCAGCGTGGCGGACCGCATGGAGGGTGGGGATCACTGGATTGTGTATGCAGAGGTGACGCACGGCAAGGTGGTCACAGAGGGCGCTCTTAGCTCTGTGCACCACCGCAAGGTTGGCACAACATACTGAGGAGGGATGAATACACTGTAGTTTGTACTGAGCAGGACTGATCAGGACTCATGAGGCAGAGTTGATGTATTGCACAGCGCTGACACAGGCTAGGTACTGTACTGGAGACTGCATAGGAGTGTCTGGTCTGGGCATGATGCGCATGGCGAACTGCTATTGAGGGGTTGACTTGTTGTGGGCAACAGCCAACTGTTGTGATGACTGCTCAAGGCGAGTGCACACGCACGACCAGAAGGCTTCTGGCAGAAGCACATGCATGGTGGCCACTTTGCAGACAAGAGCACTCAATGTTTTGCCCTTGCGCATGATTGGCACAGGTAGAGCTTTCATATACATACTCTCAAATTCATAGCTGCCAGTACCCAGCTGGCGGTGGGATGGACCATCACACGACACCTGATGGAATGGTGGATGGACCGCAGCTGCGAAAGCTACTGTACAAGCAGCTGCAGCGGCAGCAGATGAGTATACCTGCCTGTGCTTTCGGTGGTGGCAAAGCCTAGCATCCGACCTGGCTTCGCACGAGATTGGGTCTGGGCAGCCACGTGCCCAAGGTCAGCACTTGTCATCGAGCTGTCGAAATTCCTGCTCTAGATTCGTTCACACCGTCTTTTAGACCATTCAATACTGTTTCTGGCCCCTGTAGACTTGCAGGCATGTGTGGCATTCTTGCAGCTCTGGGCCTTGAGCCCGGCCCAGAGAAGAACAGACGCATGATGCTCAGGCAGAGCAAATTACTGCGCCACAGGGGACCTGACGCTAACTCTGTATGGCAAAGTGCGGATGGCTCGAACTGCATCTGTTTCGAGAGGCTTCAGATCATTGATGTGACAGACGGCGGCAGGTGCCTTCCGATAGCTCCATCTTGTTGCAGACGCAGGCCGAAACCCCCGCACCACGCATCTGTGCCCCTTGAATAATGTTGGATGTAGCTACATTTACACTGCAGGCATAAGAAGTCCACGGACACGAGTGAATGTCGACCCTGTGAGTATACATTGATGCCTACCACATGCCCATAGTGTCTCCTCTGCTGTGTGCAGGCAGCCCTTTCTGATTGAGAGGCCGGAAGGCAACATTGCATGGGCACTGTAAGTCTCTCATCTTCCAGTCAAGCAAACCACCACTTTGCCCCTCAGCTGTGCTGCACGGTCATGCTCTCTTCATTTTCCCCATCATGGCATGCATGAGGCCTTTTGGGAGGGACTTGAGTCATCCTGATGGGATCGCAGGTCTGTACCTAAAGTCCATGATATGGTGATTGCAGGAACAGTGAGATCTACAACCATGTGGAGCTCAAGGAGCGCTACTTGAAGGGAGTGTCCATTGTCAAGGACTCAAAGTCAGACTCAGCTATCATTGGCCACATGTATGAGGTGAGACTTGTATCCCGGCCCTATGAGAATGTGCAGCCTATTGCTATAGAGCAAGTGCAGCAGATGTGTCGCATCGCAAAGTGCGCACCGTCCCACCTGCCTGCTACCTGCTTCTGCATGCAGGGCCGCTCAGCAGCATACTCTGCATGACGCTGTGATGTCCTGTGAAGCCAGCAGTTGACCAGCAGGATGATACAGCTCCTGGCCAAGTTTGTGGCCAGCGCAGCCCTGCTGTGTGCTGTTGTGTGACACAAGCGTCCTGCGCACATCGCGCACATGTCATCGCCTGTGACCTGAGCCGCAGTATCTGGCATGTGTGCAGAAGCTGGGCGACACCAACGAGATCTGGAACGCGCTGGACGGCATCTTTGCATGCGTGATTGTGGATGAAGCCAAGGGCGAATTCATAGCGGCCAGAGATCCCATTGGCGTTTGCTCCTTCTACTGGGGGCGTGGAAAGGACGGCAGCACATGGTTTGCCAGCGAGATGAAGGCGCTCCAGACACACTGCGAGACCTTTGACATCTTTCCTCCTGTAAGTCTGTGTCCCTCTCACCTCGCCTCTCATCACTTGTCCTTCACCATGTGTTGTGTACAGCATAGTGATACAGAGCTGCTCTATACTGACTTGTCAACAGCATAAAGGGACATGTGAATGCAGAGGTCAGACCACAGAGTGTATACATGGTTAGGATAGTCTGCAAGCCACACGGCTTGCTCAGATGAGCCACTTTTGCTGATTGCCACAAAGACCACTCAGAAGGCACTGGATGCTGCATGCAGGGACATGTGTACAGGAGCAGGACAGGCAAGTTTGAGCGGTGGTACAACCCGGAGTGGATGAGCCTGGACTACATGCCAACACAGCCCGCCAGCCTGGATGCCATCCATGACTCTCTGGTGTCCTCTGTGGTCAAGAGGCTCATGTCAGATGCCCCTCTCGGGGTGCTTCTCTCGGGCGGCCTGGACTCGTCCCTTGTGGCCTCCATTGCAGTCAAGTGCGCACCCCTTCCTCCTCTCAAACTCTGCCAAACTGATGGGTGAACAATATCTTGAGGATGCAGTTGCCTGCCTCTGCATTAAGGAAGACAACCTCTTGCTGACGCGCTTCGAGGATGGGGATAGGCTTGCAATGGCTACAAGGGTCGGCAGTAGCATGTTTCCTGCTGGTGTTGCAGTGCATACAGGGTGGCAGTAGCATGGTTCCTCCTGGCTTCGCAGTACACTCACATAGAGTAGTCCTTGCCTGTCCCACCATTGAAGGCGCACTGCATATTGTCCTACAGTATGCATTAAAATGTAAAAATAACTACTGAAATAGTTGTGGCTCTGCAGGCATATGAAGGAGGCCAAGAACGCCTTTGACACAGAGCACGCGCTGCACACCTTCAGCGTCGGGATTGAGGGCTCGCCAGATTTGGTTGCGGCGAGGAAAGTGGCGGACTTCCTGGGAACGGAGCATCATGAGTTCACCTTTACTGTCGATGAGGGCATTGACGCCTTGCACGACCTCATCTGGCATATTGAGTCCTACGAGCAGGTATGGGCACACAGCCCTGCATTCCTGGCCCAGAGCAGTTCAAATACCTCAGAGCTCTGTCTGGACAGGCAGTTTTGCCCTTGATTCTGCTGCCATGTCTTCTCAGCACTCTTCAGCACTCTCGTCCCTTCTTGATGTGCTGTGCTTTCCAAGAGGTATATCAGTCCAGCTTCCTATAGCTATTTGAACATGGGCAGTCCAGCAAGGTCAGTGAGTGTGCTGTCTGTCCTTGCAGGTCAGAGCGTCTGTACCCATGTACATCCTATCGAGGAAGATCAAGGCTGGCGGCTTCAAAGTGGTCATGAGTGGAGAGGGCGCAGACGAGATCTATGGCGGCTACCTGTTCTTCCACAAAGCCCCATCCCCCAAGGAATTCCAGCAGTGAGCCTCTCACAACTCGCCAGCTGTGACCTGTCTACCCAGGCATTAGGCACATATTCCAATGCCTGACATGCCTGGGCTTTCACGCGAGCGTCTTTGCTCAGCCTGTCTGCATGTCTTCTATTTGAGGGCGCTGCTGGTCACATACCAAGGCCCTGGGTCTTGACATCCCAGGTTCTGCAGGGTCTGCATGCGTTTGAAAGGAGAGCCAGCTGCATGTCAAGGGTCTCGCGTCATATTGCCGATGCTGTGCTAATGCGCTGCGGGTCCGGCTGCAGGGAGACGGTGCGGTTGATAAAGCGGTTGCATCAGTACGACGTCATGCGCGCCAACAAGGCGCCGTTCGCCTTTGGCCTGGAGCCGCGCGTTCCCTTCCTGGACAAGGAGTTCCTGGACGTCTCCATGACGCTGGACCCAGCAGATAAGATGGTGCGCAGCTTTCCACTGAGTGCATCCCAATAGCTGTGCAGGCCTATGAGTCAAGGTGTCACCGAGTAGTTCGAGCTCGTTCGTGAGGAGAAAGGTGCCTGCAGTGGGTTTGGTCAATTCTTGCCTTGACCTAAGGTGCTTGTGGTAATCGTGCAGGAGCCAAATCTTGCATGTGACACAGCTGCAACATGCGAGTGGCTCTTGCAACTCCTGCATGTGACACAGCTGTCAGATGGAGTTGGCTCTTGCAGGCTCCCACGCATAAGCTGGACTGTCTCGTGTGAACCCCATGGTACAGCCTTGACGATACGCTTGAGGCTGTGGCATGAGGGGTTCGTATGCTCTGCAGATCAACATGCAGGAGAAGCCGGACGGGGTGCACCCCAAGATGGAGAAGTACCTCCTCAGGAAAGCCTTTGACCGGCCGGAGTCCCCCTACCTTCCCGAGAGCGTGCTGTGGCGGCAGAAGGAGCAGTTCTCCGACGGCGTTGGCTATGACTGGGTAGACCGCGTGAGAGAGTACTCGCATGAGGTAAGCCTTAAGCCATGCTGTATCCAATCTTGCATCAGGCGTGCATATGTAATGATGGAGAGGCTCTGCAAGCTCTCACAGAGGTCTAGCTGACTGTATATTCTAAGGCTACCCTCAATTAATATTTGCGAGAGGCTGCGCAACAGGCTGAATGAAGCATCTGATCCTTTCGTATGTACGTGCTATTGATAGCTGTGAAGCACCTCATGTCGCACCCAGCCTGGTGATGTGAAGGTCCCAACTGGCGACTGCATGCATGCAAGCTGAGGATGTCCTTGGTGATTTAGGTGGTCACAGATGAGATGTGGGAGGACAGAGCAAACCGTTTCCCAGAGCACACGCCCAACACCCGGGAGTACTACCTCCTGCGGTCCATCTTTGAAGAACAGTTCCCCTCAAAGCAGGCCCTGGCCACAGTGCCCAAGGTACAGCGCCTGCGCTGCTGCCATTGCACTTTAGATGGGCTTTGCTATCAGACAGACACCATGCAGGCACCTTGCCGATTGTGACTCGACCTCGTTGGGGTATGACGGCTCAGCCAGCCATGCCGCTCTTGTCGTCTGCATTGCTCCTCCATCTGTTTCCACAACCAAGGCTGTAGAAGATTGCATGTGATCAAGACGGCTGTCAAACATGGAAGAGATCTGTTGTGCAGGGCATGAGCATAGCCTGCTCGACGCCTGAGGCTCTAAAGTGGGACCCTGAGTGGGCGGGCACACATGAGATCTCAGGCCGAGCCATGAAGAACGTGCACGCAGCCGGCAGCGAGTTCAACATGAAGCGGTGCGGCCTGATTTTCTCACTACTTTGCCGTACTCTGTGTCGCACTTCACTGGCACTCTGCTTGATGCAATGCAGGCCTCACAATAAGCCTAGATGCCTGATAAGTGATAGCACACATATCCGAGAAAAGCTCTGCATGGGGAGGAGTCAGCAAAAGATCGGATTGACACCTGATTTGCTGGCTTGAAGTCATTTGCATCTGCGGAAGAATGGATCAAGTCAACGCGAGCTCCTGTGCTATGCTGACAGAAGACCTCTGGCTGTGCAGGCCTGCAATGGCACAGGATGCTTCTGCCAGCGTTCATGTGCAAACTGGCTCTGCACCTCAGATCAACGGCGTGACTCCCCAGATAGGGCACCTGCAGGGGCAAGCAGCGCCCAGCAAGGCCCAGAAAGCAGACAGCTATGAGAAAGCCGCCCCATTGCAAGACGGCATTCAGCTGCAGAGTCATGATCGCATTCAGCTGCAGAGTCATTAGGTGCAGGTCTGGGTGCAGAGCTCTTTGTAAGGTGGCAAGTAGCTGTTGCTCTGCAGAGCAGGATTTGCCTGTAGAGCAGAATTTGCCTGTGGTGCTACTGAATCTGGTGACACTAGGGGAGAGCAGCAGGGGCCTTTTTTCCTGGACAGCATTGCCTTGCTTCAGGCAATGCTGATTCCAGGCCGACAACACAAAGCAATGTTGACTGGCTTGTCCATGACCTTTTCTTCAGAGGTGACTGGCCATTCTGGCAGCAGAGATTCTGCCTGGGCTTAGCCAGAAGTATGGCACCAACACATATGTCTTCCAGCACAACTTCATAGGATCTGGAGTCGGGACTGTGTGATGAAATGGGGCTTGCAGCAGTTCCTTGCAGCATGGCTGGCAGTCAATGAGGACAATCTCTGTCCACAGATACAGCAGTTGCAATATCTTGAGGCTTGTGTCCAAGCACTAGCTGCTTCCTTGTAGCGGCAGCATGTCATACCAGCTAGTATGCATGTGGTCAGAAAGTAGCAAAGCACTCAATGGAGCAGCAAAGGTGGCACTTTGGTACTGTCGTTTCTTGTTTCGTCATGCGCTACAAGTGGTCAATAGCGCTGGAGGGTAGGAGATGTGTCTGGGCAGTGAGAGAAGACAGATTCATGTGTACTAGGGAGAATGCTCTAGAGATCTGAGCATAACGTGCTGTGAAAGTACTGGACATGTGTCATTTGCGGGCCCAGCCTGATCAGCAGCTGTAACTGCAGCAGTCTCTTGCCCAGCAAGACTTGTTGCAGCACTAGATGGCCATGGCACAAATACTGCAGCAATACCAGTGCTGCCATGCGCTCTCATAGGTAACACCTTCAAGATCAGGCTCCTGTAGCTGGCACAGCAATAGCGATCCTCTGATGTCCAGGAGTGGCTGAAGACTAAGGGACACATTGCTCAGCAAGCGTGAATGTATAGAGTCAATCCATTGTCCATAGAAGCCAAGTGGGAAGAAACTGCCAGCAGCATTGTGCTGGGCCCCTGCAACTGCAAAACTTGGCCTGGCCTGGCGTCTGTGATTGTTGTGGCGGGAGGAGCAGACGAGTCATGATGTAGAGGTGCCAAAGTGCAAGAGGAACGTTGAATAGAGCAGGTGGCCCTATGAGGTCACTCAGGGATATTCTTGCGGACTGTCTGCATGGCACTCCTTTCCAGCTTGAGACTCTCGTCGTAAGCCAATCTCCCTTTCATTGACTGATTCCTTATAATGTGTAAGAGCTGACTCAGAAGGTCTGTGTCAGAGAAAGTGCCCAGGCTGCGCCGTGGGCAAGCGCGTGCGAGTTTCACAGTACACGTCTTGGCTTATCGGTGCATGTTATCGATTTTCTACCCCTCCGGCGTTCCTGTAGTACGATCTGAAAGAGGTGCCTGACTGTGTATCGTCACTTTGCATCTAGCTGGTCAGACATGACGACGCGCCGCATGACGTTTTGAGGGCAGCGGGAATACCCAGCACTTGCACTAACCATTGAAAACTCTTCGCCATAGGTATTGTCAGGCCCTGTGGCCCCCACGCCCATCGTATCTTGCATCTATCCAAGGCTCTGTCGTGGAACGCGGACGTCACCAGGACGTAGATCTGGTACGAAGGTGCTTTCGTAATCGTGACTCATAACGCAGCTTACCAGCGCGCAGCCTAGATATACTCCCTGGAGGCAGCCTCTCCTTCACATCCACTCCACGTCCGTCCGCGCCCGTGCCCCCTGCACTGTATTTCGGAGCAGTGCGGTGAAGGCGAGGGGCGCCCTGACGAGAAAGAATCCTTGAGCGGCCCCTTGTCTGCTCAGGCCTCCTTGCAAGCGGCCGCAGGGCCCTGAGACGGTCATCAGGACCCAGGGGGTACAGCGATATCGAAAGGGTGCGTATTCTTGCATTGGGACGCAGCCTCGCAGCGCTTTGCAGAGCCTTGACAAAGAGGACACATAAACAGATGGGGCATGCATGCTGAAAGTATCATGCGCGGATACGCGCAGCCAGGCCTTGCAGTGGCTGCAGATATAGCTTACCCCCATTTGTGAGAGAGATCAGATGTGTGTTCGCTCCGCATATTGTGTTAGGGAAAAGGGCCCTTGGCGAAGAGGTGCATTCAGGGGAGTGGCAGAAGCCCAGAGCTGTCTCACATTGTCCGCTAGAGATGGTAGTCTGCAGAATAAGGACATCGTGAGACTGGGTGCAAGCGGCTATGCGTGAGGAGCACCCAACACTTGCGTACATAATCCTGGTAGTCTGCTTCCAGCAGGTCTTATATCAGGGAAGGAAGCCAGCTCTATACGCGGTGATAAATTCATACATTACCACAAACGTCATTCCTGGCAGTAGAAGGTGAGCCCTTTCCCCAGCAAAGCAGCCAGGGACTCATGAGCCCTTTCTATGCCCCGCATGTAGCACAATGTGATGGCTGCCTAGTCAGTCCTGGACAGACCTCCTTTGCTGCTTCTGCCATATCTTGTGAATTCAGTGTTGAGCAGCCTGTCAGGAATGGTGCACAAGTGAGCAGTCTCTGTTCCTGAATCCTTATGGAAGCGCGGTGACATGGCGAGAGCCTGAACACCTGCGCAGTGCAAGCGACATCGCACTGGCAACCCATACACCAGCAGCAAGTGACACAGTATGGCTGCAGGTATGCAATTGTAGCCTTCATGGGGCCATGAGTGGCCAGGACAGGCCAGGAATCCCTGGGCTCTCTTGGAGCGCATTTGGAGGTATGAGGACCCCTGCTGCTGCCTGGGGAGGTGCTGCAGCCGAGCTGCAGACCCCACCAAGCACAGTTCGAGAGGCCATGCAGGCAGACGAGATCCAGGTGCGCATGCTGCCCTACTTCGGTCCATTGATGCGACCCGTCATGCCCAGCCTCGTAGCCTTGGGTTATAGCCATGTCAGGCATCCAGCAAGCATGGGACGTTGAATCCATTGCCTTTACTACATTCGGCCTTACAGGGCCCATTGCCTCACATGAGAGCCAGGTCCTTGTGTGGTTGTTGGGTAGAACGACAATATGTGTCAAACATTTAGGTGAAGAAGCCGCACATGCTCAGTTCCCTGTTGTACAAACAGTCCTGCGCGTACAGAAAAGTGCAGGGACGGGGCCCTGGCCTCTGTGTGCTATTCTGAAACCGATCATGAGTTCATCAGTATGCAGCCTTGGGATGTAGGCATGTCAGGCATCGAGCAAGGATGTGGTGGCAGGGATTGAGACATAGAGAAGGGCAATTGTGCAGGCGAAAGCAGAGCAAGCATTTGCGGCAAGGCGTGCAATGGGGCAAGAGAAGCGATTAGATGCTGTGCACCATGCGGTGTCTGCAGAGGCATGGATGCAGGAGGCTCTTAAAGCAAAGCCTGACCCAAGAACAGGTATGTGAAAGACCTTGCTCCACAAAGTTGGGCACTCCAGACATGGGCACTTCTCAAGTGTTCTCTGGCACTTTGATGAGGAAGTATGCCTGGATGGATTCACACATATGAGTGAGGGACGTGCTTTTTTGATGGCATCGCATGGACTCAGGACCGAATTGCTCCGATCTATGAGAGTGTGTGTTGCCCGTTCAGGCCAGCTGCACTGCCCCATGTGCCAGAGGCCGGCTGTAGACTACCACACGCTTGCGCAGCACATGAAGGACAAGCACGACTTCGAGCCTCCGGCCAGGGGGCCCGTCACTGTGTCCCTGAGTGACTTGCTACATGCAACAAGGTAGCTCCAACACTACCTGTCTGACTGGCTTACGGGTGCACATTGAAGGCCCTGATGGGCAGCTGGTCAATCACTCTTACTCATCTACTGCTGGCGGCATGGCTGATCAGTGAGTTTGGGGTATTGATGATCAGATGGCCATTGCCAGTGTCTGTAAGTCAAGATGTAAACTTGCATACTATCCTGGCGCTCAGTAGTGGCTGCAATCCAAGTGCAGGCAGGTCTCTCCACATGCAGTTGGCCTAGCAGGATTGCAGGAAGGTTCTCACTGTGCTGAGCAGTGTTTTGCGCACTTGCAGTAGGTTCCCAAACACTGCTAGGAACGTGGCGCCGGTACCGCGACTGACATCGAAGCAGATGCAAGGCGTCAAGGGCCTCTTGAAGGTACTCTTGGCTTTTCTTGATACTGCTGCATGCTCCTCATGCATGCGCCTGCTCCTGCTGGGACTGCAACTTCTGATGTCTATTGGCACAGTCTGTACAGACCATCAGTAAGTCCTTGGATGCGTGGCCAGATACATGCCGATTATTGGTACTGAGACTTGTGTCTGGGGTCATTGGCGAAAGCAGGAGGTTCCCAAAATGCTGATGCTTTTGCTGCTGCTCGCTAACAGAATTGTCATAATCTGGAGGTGCTGCTGCAGGCGTACCCAACGCAGCATGCGCTGGCGGATGCGCTGAGGAAGCAGAATCCCCTTCTGGCCAACAAAAAGCGCCTGAGTCGCCTCAAGCGCATCATCCTGAAGGAGCGCGGCGAAAGAGCGTTGGGCGACGCCACAGAAGCTGCTGTCAAGGCGGCCAGAGCTGTGGAGATGGCCCAGCGCAACCGCTACAGCATACAGGAGCAGCTCAAGGTGTGAAGCTCTATGGCCAACCACACTAATCCCTGATTCATCAGTGCCGAGCATGGAATCTCTCAGATGGTGTGAGCCTCTTCAATATACCAATCTCAACCCCCGGCGCTCTTACTGGAATGTGACTGTCTGGGTTGGCCGGCTGGAAAAATACCCAGATTAAGGTGCTCTTCAGTCTTCAGATCATGCAGGCGCATTCAGGATGCCTTTCTTACATGTGGGTGAGAGATGACAGATGCTGTGCTGGGACGCTGGAAGTGTTGTCAGGAGTGCTTCTGTGACATGATAAGCCAGCAGCCAGGATGGGCATGACGGAAGGCTCCCTTACAATTTTGCATCTCTGGCGAGATGTGATGCCAATCCTGATGCATGTCTATACTGATGCAGGCGGCAATAGAGAAGGTGACACTGGACAACACCGGCCAGCCTGTGCTGGATGCTGCTTCCCTGACCAACCTCCAGGTGGTCGAGGCTGCGGCGAACGAAGCAGAGCAGAACGTCCTGGAAGCTGAGCGGTGAGGTCCTGGGCTTTCAAGGCTCCTTTTGGTCCGTGTGTCATGCCACGCCAACGCTGATCAGTGTTTGTGTCTGCGGAAACGATAATGCTACAAGAGGCAAGCATGACCCCTAGCATGTGCTGAGGCTAGTTTGTTGTTCATGCATGTGCAGATGTGTCCAGAAGTACCATGTAGTAGGGTGTTGCGCCGTAGCTATTTCCTCAGAAAGCCCTGGGGAACTTGTGCCTGTCCTCATTGGGTGCTCCCCCTGGGAAGGACTCAAAGGGGGGCCCTGAGACTGACAGGGTTTTTTGTCCTTGCAGAAAGCTGCAGACGGCACAGGCAAAGCTGAGCAAGCTGCAGAAGGAGCGAGAGGCGCAGGAGGCTGCAAAGGCATTGGCTGCAGAGGAAGCTTCCGCCTTAGAAAAGGTGCCAGAGTCATCGGCAGGTGCAACTGCCTCTGCCGAGGCAGCTGAGGGGTCCTCCAGCTCAGCACCTCGCACAACAGAAGCAGCAGTGCCGAGCACAGCTGACGAAGGTCGGGCCGCCTACGTGTCCGAAAGGCCGTTTGTGTCCCTCTCGGACTTGCAGAACTTCGCTGGGGTTGAGAAAGCACAGCGAGGTGAATGTTTGGGCCAGACTTCCCAGCACATGACGCTCTCATGTCTAGGTTGCACAACATGCCTGAATCACCACCGCATGAAAGATTAGGCGGCTGTTGGCATATTGTATTGAGTGGAGTGCAATGCATGCTCTGCCCAAGGGTGACGATGTCATGGAGGGAACTCTGTGCAGCACACTAGAGGTGGTGTGGTGATGCAGCCGTCCTGAGCGTCCCTAGGTGGCTTGCAGAGTGGCAGAAGGCTCCTCAGGGGACAGAAGGCAAACTTTCTGAGGAGGCGGGGGCTGCTGCTGATGAGGCTGACGAGGGCTATGAGAGCAGCGTGGATGGACTTGATGACTTCGAGGACATCCTGGTATGTCCTCCTCTGCGTGACCCTGTACTCAGTATGCGGCGGGCCCTCTCACCCTCTACAATGCTGGATGCGCGGGGTTTGTGGTAGCACTGACCATCTTGTCAGCGCGGGAGCAGCTGAAATGGCAGTAGCTGTCACTGCAGACATGAGGTGGTCTGGCACCAAGCTGGTTGTCTTCATTTGCAGGCGTCCTGGATGCACAGCAGCAGAGGCCTCCTGGCGGACAACGGCACTGTTGCACAGGCCGGCTGGCTTCACAGCCAGGCCGTGGACGAGCTGGGACGCTCCTCAGCAAAGGCAGCTCAGGAGGATCAGCCACCTGCTGCAATGACTGGGTGGCGTCCTGAGTTGGTGCGCTTCTCGCATACCGCAGCTTCTGAGGAGCAGCCTCCTACTCCAGCCGCAAGCGCTGCACCGCCTGCATGGGTCCGCAGCAAGGGCAGAGGAGAATTCGCAAACTTTGCAGCAGTGGCACCTTCCGGAAAGCACCCAGTGCCTGCAACCACTGAGTCAACTGAGAGCGACTCAGAGGATGATGAAGACATTGCGCCGGGTGACTGGGACGATATCCTGGCGGTCTGGATGACTGCTGTGGGTCTGCCAAATCTGGAAAGCGGCAGGCAGGCAGTGTCTGAGACATCTGAGAGCTCGTCTGAGGACGAAAACCTGTCAGGTACATGACTCGCATTGTGCATCACCAGCCTTGCTCAACATCTGCTCCTGTCTTTTGGGTGCTTGTGCTATATGAGTGCTTATAAATGTGCGCTTCATGCTCTTGAGATGTTGCAGGCCATGAACTTGCTGACTGTTGTCTGTAGCAGCAGAGGAGCATGCCAGCTTCTGACATATTGCATGCATCCCAAGCTATGTCCAAAGGGGCTCATGTAAGCAGGGGTCGTGTGTTTTCCAGGTGTCACAACAGAGCAGTCCAAGCCCATGGGCGGCAGCTTCCCAGGGACAGCTGCAGCTACCCCGGCAGCCAGCGCTCAGAGCGCTGCGCCACCTCAGCAGCCAGCCGCGCACCCCGCTTTACAGCTCCCGCCCCCCCAGACACTGCCTGCCCCACAGGCCAGAGCACAGCAGGTGAATGACTATGCACTTTGTCAGTTCCTGTTCATCCTGTTTGTGGTTGCCTTGTATCTCCAACAGTCCAAGGACTCCTTTTGAATTAGCCCTAATCAATTGATGCACATAATCTGCCGTGCGCCAGTGGCAATAATGTGCTTACAAGCCTGCCAGCATTTGGCTATGCATACTCACCACTGATGCGGTCTTACCTGCGCTGCAGGACACACCTCTCACTTCAGCTGCACCCGCATCTCCGGTAGTGCTGCCTGAAGCACCTCAGGGCCCGATGCCTGTTCAGGCTCCAGCGCCTAGTCAGGCACCTAGCCAGGAAAGCCTGCTGGCTCACCTGCAGCAGCTGCCGAAGCCAGGTCAGGCGCAGGGTCAGGCGCCAAGTCAGGCACCCACTGCGGAGAGCGATGCCAGGCAGCTCCCACAGCTGCCAGCGCCTCTGAATGGCGCAGCCATCTCCCATTTCCTAGCCAGCTACCACACTGGGCAGACCAGCACAGCAGGCCGCCCTGTGCTTGCCATGGGGCCTCTGCTGAACACACATGCCTCAGACGCGCTGCCCCTTCTTGGGGCAGGATTTCCAGGTGTGCTGCCTCCTGCCCTATCGTGTATCCATACGCTCAATGCCCCCAACCTACCTTACGGTATTGCCAGCCACTTTGCTCTTGCACGTTCAGGCGCCTGCAAGTAGAACATGGACTGCATGAGGTGGCAGGACATATTTCTTTGCCTCCTTTGTGAATTGTCATCTGCCCAACTCGCATGCTGAGGGTTAGCCAATGACATTTGCATGAATGGTGGTCTGACTGAGAACTCACTGCATGCAAAGCCTGGGTTATATTGACGTCCAACATCCTCCATGTGTAGGCAGCAGACCTCAGACAGCATCTGCAAGCGCCTCGAGAGGAGCAGGCCAGGAGAGCGGTGCTGCACTTCAGCAGGTGTGGTGGACACTTCTAATCAAGTCACCCACTCTGCGCAGATCACCTCTCTCTATGATCACCACTATTGGAAGAGTATCCAAAACAAGCAAGGTGCACTTCCTGGGTTTCTGCTGTCTGCATGGCCTGGCGCTGAGGCAAAATGCATCAGACGAGCATTGTGGCCTCGCAGCGTCCTCTCAGGCAGCCTCTGCACACAGTTGCTATTCCTGAGAGGGCCGAACTCATGGCTGACGAAAGCGCTTGCCCGTGCAGGCAAGCTCTTCAGGCGCCAACCCCCCCGCAGCTCCTGGCCTACCCCCAGGCTCCACCCCGTTCACTGCAGCCATGTCACAGATGGCAGCCACCACTCGGAGCCTCCAGTCTCACTGGCAGGCCATGCTGAAGCAGCAGGGGCAGGCCGTGCCTGTTGAGGAGCTGCTGGACCGGCGCCTGTTCGGGAACGCCAGCAACGAGACCTCGCTGATGGCCAGCCCTGTTGACTCCGGCCTGTCGGTAAGCAGCCCAGGCCGTTAATGAGGTGAAGTGAACATGAATTTTTTGGTGTAGAGCAGCAAGAAGATGCGCCTCGCTCATATGCGAAGTGCGGCATCCCATGCTTGATAGTCCCGTGCTCCTTACCACTCAACTGAGTCTATGTAGCTGGGCTGGACATGATGAGACAGCTCAGAGTGTCTTCTCGGCTATATAGGCGCAGTCAAGCTGCTGGGGACTGGTTTGTACTCGTCAGGTGATGTGTGTGAATCAATGTATGCATCTAGAGCTCTTTGCGGTGTGGCTTGGTGCATCACTTGTAAGACTCTGTTAGTGCCATCGCCAATGCGGCTGAGAGTCCTCTTGGAATGCAGACGCCTCAGCTGTCCATGGCAGTTGACAGAACTGCCACAAGGCCCTCGTCAGCCGGAGGTAGCCGAGGCGAGGGGATGCCAGAACAGGCTCGGCAACAACCAACTGGGCAGCCCGGCGTGCCCAAAGAGGTCTCCAGGAGCGCCCAGCCCGGGCCCACAGCGCCCAGCGTGAGCATTGACGAGGCCCGGCAGAGGGCCCTGGATGCAATTCTGAAGGTGCACCCCAATAACCTTGTGGCAGCATAATCTGGTGCATGCAATCACCCCCCTGGACTACGCATCACTGGCATTCCCCGACCTGAGAGCCATTGTCTTAGCTACAAGCATGAGCCATCCCTTTTACAGAATAGTCATCCACCAGCATAGGCCAACGAGACTGCATGCAAGCCTTGACCTGATCATGGCATGATGCTGTTTATCGGATAGATCTTTTGGTCAGGGCCTGACTGAGCTGTGCTGCCTGCAGAAGCACGAGTTGCCTGTAAACATGCAGCCGGGGAGTGCGGGCCCACAGCTGCCCCATATGCCCGGGCCCTCAGGGGATGGTGGCCTGCCCAATCTGTCTGAGCAGGAGCTGCTCATGCTGCAGCAGGCCCCTCAAACGTCTCAGACGCACGATGCCATCTCCTTCTGGCTTGACTGGGTAGCTTTCTGTCCCTGTAATGCAGGCCAGGTGCCACCATCAGTGTCTACCTGCCTCTCCACTCTTTGCCTGCCAAGGATGTGTCTCACGGAGAGATGTTGGCCCTCGGATGTCATGAGGGTAGTGCTGCTCAGTAGAGTACCTTACCCTCGTGCGCCTTGACGCACTCTGCACAGAGGCTTGGTGATCTCCCAATGATATGCTCTGGACTGAACATGGTGCGGAATGTCTGTGCAGCAAGCGCAGCAGGAGAGGCAGCAGGCCGATGCTCAGGCGCTGCAGCAGGGCCTGCAGAGCATGTCCCTGCACCAGCAGACGCCTCACGGCATGCAGGGCATGGATTCCTTTGCATTGAGAAGCTACGGCAGCACGCATGCCATGGATCCCAACCAGGTAGGGCACCATCCAAATCCTTGTGCTGGTCTTGCTGCACTGTCCTGATGAAGCCTGTCATGTTAGGGGACGTACACACCATAGTATTGCCATGGACCATAAGGTTGTCAGCTCATCTATTGGAGAAGCACAGTCACCGACGAAATGGAAATCATTGTGCTGTTGTGCAGGGGATGAAGCCCTTGATGGAGGCGGGGTGGCCTGGAATGGCTGCAGACTCTGGAGGCCTAGGCAGCCATGACTTCACCTGCGAGGTAAGCAACACATACTCTCTTGTAGGGCATTGAGCTGAGGATCTTGGGCTGGGTGTCCATCCTGGAGGCAATGATTGACGGCTATGGTTGCTCTGCAAAGTCTGCTGTTACTTCCACCAAGTGGTAACTATAAGTGAGAACCAAAAAGCAACAGGACCTGCTCAGAACTGGTAGGATCCTGGGTTGCAGTGCTTACAAAGACAGAATGGACTTGTATGATTGCAGGTGTGCGGGATCACATGCTGCGGCCTGGTGAACTTTGAGCAGCACTGCTCCAGCAAGAAGCACCTGCGCAAGGCCGCCGCGGCTGCTGGAGCCCTCACGGGAGCTTCCGTGGTGGCTTCCGATTCCACGGACACTGAGCGCAATACCACCTATGTGGGCCTGCAAGCCCAGTGCCGCAGCTACTGCAAGCAGGTGCATGTTACAGCTATCAGCCATCTTGCACTGTAATATATTGTGTCACCGCCCTACTGCATGCACTCACAGTCTGTGCGCCGGGGTTCCGCTTATTACATCATGCTAATTTGCAATGTAGCCCATGCCATTGTGGTCTCCTCAGTCGTGCGGTGCACACCAGACCGATACTTGATGCCCAAAGTGGTTGATAGTTCACCAACTTCTGACAAGGTTTCCTGAGTTTTGCAGATCATCAGCACAGAGCTGAATAGGGCCGTGCTGGAGCTGCTGCAGCAGCTGCTCTTCTGGCAGGAACGCGCTAAGAGCGCTTCGCCCTACAACCTCGCCAAACGGAAGCGCCTTGTCTCAGGGCTCAGGTGCGCATCATAAAGCACTGCAGAGTGGCACTCCTAGGTGTGGCACACAATCGGCGCAGCTGCCTCACCTTTTATAGCTAGGCATGCCCATGTCAACCTGAGTGAAGTGTCAAAATTTTGGCCCCAAGCAGATGTCAATTCCACTGATCTCCGCTTGTGGCCTTAGCTCTGATACTTCCACAGTCGTTGCCATCAGTTGTCGTCCGCTGCTGAGGGCCAGACACTCAAATTTGTTTGCAGAGTTGGTTGTTTGCCACTGCCTGGTCTATATGGTGCTGCTAAGCATATTGAACATGTACATGCAATCCTCGCTCTACCAGATTGTTTGCATGTGCAGGGAGGTGGCAAAGGCCGTGAGGCTGCGCAAGGCATGCACAGTGGTGGTTGCCCCCAACATCGAGCACATCGAGGCTGAGGGCGGCCTGGACGACCTCCTGACGTCCATCCTGACGCAGGCTGAGGCCTCCAACATCCCCATCGTGTTTGCGCTTTCCCGCAAGAAGCTCGGCCAGGTGAGCCGCCATGCTTTGGCTTGTGAAACACAGCATCCTGCGTTGCACCATGGTGCTCACGTTGAAGGACCGAGTTGGCGCTTGTCAGATACGTGTGTGCCATGCAAGCCGTGAAGGAGAAGGGTGTGTGGTATATGTCATGGTCTTGCAGCAAGCAGTGGGGCATTTGCTGCGTATCTCTGCTGCTGTCCTCACTCCTGTGCCCCGTTATGCCCAGCTTATGGCTCATGGATGCCCAATGAAGGACTGACAACAGTCGGCATCTCAGAGACATGCCCTGACCGCCTGTAGTGTTTGTTGTAACAGCTGTCAGTACCTCTGCAGATGTTTGGCTGCCGAAAGAAGATGAGCGCCATTGCGATCCTGGACTACAGCGGTGCCGAGGCGGTGTACCATCACATGGAGTCTCTGGCCGAGGAGGGGCGCCAAACCTGGATCGCGCACCATGGCAGCGGCAGTGGCAGCACTGCCAGCCGGCCCTCTTCCCAACCCCAGTCTTCCGTTCAGGTGCACCGCCCCTTGAAAGACGTCATTGCATGCTCCTGATTGACGAGTGACTGCTAGGTATAGGATTGAAGCCCGGTCATTGACATACGGCTTTGGGAAGGATCCATGCATGTCTACTGCCCTGCAGTGGTGAGCTGTACTCACACACCCGGCGCGTGCGTGCTCAGGTTGTGGTGTGTCCCGGTGGCTGAAGTATATGGCAGGGTCAATCCTTGAGTGCTTTGCACTTTCTGAGGCGTGTCATGTGGCTCCTGCAGGGCTCGCAGGTGCAGCAGCCTCCGTCAGTACCAGCCGCAAGCCTGGGTAGCGAGCAGGCAAAGCCAGCGCCCCGGCCGCTCAGCGCGGGAGGGGTCCCCCTGGATCTTGCCCAGGCTCAAGCCCAAGCCCAAGCCCAAGCTCGGCGCCCGCCAATGCAGGGCATGCCTCCTCCTCAGCAGCAGCAGCAGCAGGCGCGGGGCATGCCCCAGCAATACGGCGGCATGCCAAAGCCAGGATTTGCTCCCCACCAGAGGCCCTATGGTGAGACGCTGTCCTTGGATAGCAGCCTCAGTGCCTTCCCTCATACATGCTTCGTATGCTTTCTGGGTGTACAATGGGCGGGGTCTAACCCTTGCGCATCAATCTGTTGCTGTGAGAAGGTTGGACATGCGCCACATCATGATGTGCTGTGCTGCAGCCTGTGAAAGGCATGGGTGGCTATGCAGGTGGACCACCGCAGCTGCCGCAGCACAGGGCTGGGCAATATGGGCAGCACGGGCAGCACCTGCCCCCGCGGTACCAGATGCCGCAGGACCCGCGCTTCCAGAACCCGGGCGGCCAGTACAGGCTCCCGCAGCCCTCGCCCCAGGTGCAGATGCAGCAGCAGCAGCAGCAGTTGTTGCAGCGGCAGCGCGCCCTGCAGCAGCAGCAGCAGCAGCAGCAGCAGGCTATGTTGCCTAATGAGGCCATGGGGCTGCAACCGGGACTGCAGCCGCGCCAGCAGGAGCGCTGGACCTCGTACGAGCAGCACATGGCCCTCCTGCAGCTCCAGCAGCAGCAGCAGAGCAGCTACGACGCCTCGGAGGCTGTGCAGCTGGCCGAGCTGCAACAAGGAGGAGTGCCGCTCACATCTCTGGGAAGCCTCTCCAATGATGCACTAATGAGCCTACAGGCGCTGGTACGCCCTCACTTCCCTCCAGGCTGCCAGATGTAGGACATGTCCTGTTCGCTTGAGCAAGCCCTAGACTTGCGCTAGTCAGCTTCGTCTTCGCAAGCATAGTCTCAACGTCTGCCTGACCGAGTAATTCTGCGCAATGTGGTCCTGTATTCAAGCTGATGATTGACTATATACAGCTTGCCGCTGTATTACAGTTACAGCATATGTGTGAGCTCACCAGTAAGCGACGGCAAAGGGCGAGCCATTTGCTCAAGAGGGTCCGACTACTTGCATCTTACAGCTGTCTGTGTGCAGGGCGGACAGTCCTTTGAGCAGCGCCAGCTGGCAGCCCTGTACTCGCAGCAGCAGCTGAGCCAGCAGCTGCAGCTCAGCAGCCTCTCTGACAGCGAGCAAGCCTATGGCCTACAGGACCCGGGCATGCAGCCAACGTGGCAAAACCCTGATCTAGGACAGGGGCACTGGATGCCCTGATGAATGACATCCACCAGTCGGGAGCTTCCATGGGCACAGACAAGGAAACCTACATAAGCATCTATATGGTGACCAGTCCAACTCACAGTTGGGTTTGTTTTTTGCGCTCAGACTAGGCCGCATCGTCACAACTTCGCCAGCTGTGCCACTGTACAGACCTTCTCAGATGATGATCTTGCTGACGACAGCTTTGCTGTCAGAGAGATCCCAGCAATTGATACATAGACCCAATGCTACTGCACCTCCCCTCCCCTTTTGCGAGTCTCTATAGATGCGCTCGCATTGTGCTGACGCAACTTTGAAGCGGGAGCGAGTTGACCTCGCTGGTGGATTTTGGCCAAATTTGCAGCATCGATGAGAAGTGCACAGCAGCCATGATCAAGATGCCTCTATGGATGTGCATCAGCTGGTGATGTCACAACTCAGGCTTGCGCTAAGGGCTGTTCAACCTAGGAGCTGCTGCTTTTGCAGGATAGCCTTGTTGTTTCTTGCCCCATACTTGAACGCCGTGCTTGATCACCACATTTGAAAGGGCATGCATGCCGTGCTGTAGAGCACATATATCGATGCAGCCTCTGAAAGAGCCGTTGCGCTAGGGCAGTCTGCTGCCATGCGTACGGTGGCTGCGCAGAGCAGAGTGTGCCTCAAAGGGGGCCCTCTGACTATTGGTGCAGCCATGTCGGGTGCATTTCCACCGCAGATAATCAGATTGTAGGATTGTCCCGAGGCCGCCACCGCAGCAGCAAAGCGCTGTGCCTTTGTCAGCACAGCGCCGCGGCTGTCCTGTGTGGGGAAGTACGGACGACGGACGGCCTCTCGGCTGTCATGCTGCAGCCGACGCGGCACAGAGCCGAGAGGTTGCCTTGGGCAATGCAGTGTCCCTGGCAATACCACAAAATGCAGCCAGGGCGGAGGTTGGATTCATGGAACAGGTTGCGTAGACCCTTTTCTCCGCCTCCGCTCAGCTCCCACACTGCAAAACCTTTTGATGGAGGCACTGACGCAACATCACACGCTTTGGGCAGAAAACTGAGCAGGCCTGACTTGTCCGCTGCGCTGTTGGGAGGTACAAATCTTGGGGACCCCGGACCTGGGGGAAGCCTGCAACTGCATTACGCCGACCAGCCTGCCAATTGTGCAGCGAGCAAGCTGACAATCCTGCTTCCATGGAGGATCAAGAACTCCATGCCGATCAGAGGCCAGCACTGCAGCAATGGGAGTGAACAAGAAAGTCCACAGGACAGTGTGCATGCTGGGGGGCTGCGCATGGTGCGCAAGTCTTGATGTGTTGCAGCAATTACTTGATGAGCCGCTCTATTTCACCGAGCTTGCACACAACTGGGTTGAAGTGCAGAGCTCCTGTCAGGCCCGCTGCATGGCCACTGTTGACAGAGCGCCCCTTTGTCGTGCGAAAGCATGTATCAGACATACTCGTGGGGCATTCTAGCCCTGTCCCCACATCATGGAATAGGCAAAGCACACGTGAGAGGTGGGACATCAACGTCCGCTACACAGCCTTTCTGTCTCGGTTTCTGCATGTCGCTCCTGCCAGCTGAGAGATTGGCACTAAGGAAAAGCCTTCAAGATGCAGGGAAGCCCTAGGACGCAGTCTTTCTGCACTGCTGGTGTTGTTGTATCAGGGGTGCTTCCACCCAAGGAGTAAGAGCTTTCCCTTGTGCCAATATGGCGGAGTCAAGCCTAGGAGAGAGTGACATTGCTGGATACAGAGTATGACTCCACTGGGGCCTGCAGCCTGATTAGCAGCATCTGTAGGCAGCTTGCTGCCCGTGTGGCTGCTTTGATGGACAATGATGGGGCAGGCCCTCAGGAATGCAGATTTGCAGCCTGATGAGCTTTTCCTTACCTCTACAAGTGTTTGGCCAACCTGCCATGGCAGAGCAAGGTCAAGGTCATGGTATCAGATGAAGCCAGCTCTCGGCAGTGTTTGTTCGTTAATCAAGAGCTGGCAGATCAGGCCTTTCTAATAACCTCTTTCTAAAGTCAATGCGACATTTCAGAAGCGATCCGCTCACGTCTAGGGGGAATCAAAATGACGATTGCAGGCCCGTCCGCATGCTTCAAGGACACGTCAAAAGCAAGCAAGTAATGTCGGAGGGGTGCACAAGGCATTGGCATGTCAATACCACGATCGCTGCATGCTTGTGCAGTATGTCAGGACATATTCTGAGCTACTAGCTGGGGTCCTCAGGTGTGAACCATGCATCAATGTGCCATAGCATGATGAGCTAGCATCGTTTACACCTGAGAGCTCTTCTTGAGCAGCGGGAGGGGCCGGAATGAAAGATGGGAGGGGTTCAGCCAATGATCACATAGTGAAATAAGTCAGGGGATTGTGGGGATATGCAATGGCGCATCTTTCGTGCCCCATTGCATGCGCCCACAGTTGTAAAGGCTAGCACTATAGCTATCTTGGCATCAGCAGGGTTTGACTCATTTCCATGTAAACGAATAAAGGTCCGTACACCTCAGGGTTCACGTACATGCGCAACAAGAATTGCACAAATGGAGTCTGCTGCATACACGAATGGCGAGAGTTGCATCTCAATGAGTCCTGAGCAACAACTGCAGTCCAAAAGTAAAGTTCTCTGTGTGCTGGAGCTGCATAGCAAGTCAGTCACCATGCCAGCTAGCATTATTGTACCCTTTGTGTCAGTTCCCTTGTGCTGTGATGGCCTCCTGAGCTACTTCTGCGCCAGCTATGCCTGTCAAGAGACTGTTGCAAGATAGATAAAGCCTGATGCGCAAGTGGCTGCCCAGAAAGGATCTGCTGGTCCTCACTGTGTGTGCACACAACTGGCTGCTCTGATGCTCCGTTTGCCTCTCGTTGCAGCAGCCCTTCCACAGCCTCCAGTGTTGCCACATTCCTGCCTGCATACATATGCATGCCCCTTTGAAAGCGCCATCGTCGTGGCTCAGAGAAGGCAGCATGCCTGGGCATGGGCTCTGGAATCTGAAGGTGATGTCACCAGCAAGGCCAGCAAGCCGCTGCTGTCAAGAGGAATGCGCCTAAAGGTCATGAGCCCAACGTGATATATCAGGGCAGCAGGCTACCAGCTGTAGCTGATGGATTGACATACAACCACAAACACTCAGAAAAGAGCGTCCTGCGCTCGCACCTGCGCCTTTGCCCATGGCAGTCGCCCCGCCAACAGCGTTGGCGAGCGCTAATGTGGCGGGGATGCTGTGCCGGCGCGTGAACCCCATCAGCACAGCCGCGGCAAAGCTGTCGCCACAGCCCACTGTGTCGGCTACATCCACCTGCATGCACATGGAAGCCTGCTGCTGATCTTGCCGTAGGATAGGTTTCGCTATGCAGCGCCCGATATAGTCAGTACTACTCGACATGAGCTCTGCCTTGATGCACTGCACATTTCAGCAGCCTTTGTAATATACACACACAAATTGTTGTTGCTTTCCAGCAAGCACTGCTTCGTCAGCCACTGTGTGCAGGTGTAATCCTACACTGGGAGCCATCAAGCACTGGCCGCAAAGGCCTTCCTCTAGCATACCATGTCAGCAGGGCTGCCACTCGGATTTGGTGCCCACGCACTCAAAGAGCTGGGATGCCAGTCAATGCCACTGGCATCTCAGCACCTGAATAGAATGCGCACCAAAACTGGAAGCGGGGGCTGTTGCAACAGAGCAGAAGCCCACCTGCAGCCCGCTCTGCCGGTACTGTCTTCTGGGCGACTTGGCACACAGCAGGGCGCCCTCGCCCCCGAGCTTGATGATGCACCACTGAGTCACCGCCCCTGGCCGGTCCAGAATGCTCCAGGCAGCCTCCTCGGCATCTGAGATCTCAGTCACTGCCTCGGCTTCCTCCTGCATGACACATACAGTACATGAGCCGGTGATGACTCACTACATCGGAGGTGACTCAGCAATGTATTATCTCTGGCCATCCTCCTCCATGCCTGGGGGGTATTATCAGAACACAGAGACTGCAGGCAACATCAATGTGCATTTGCCTCCGGGCCTCACTGACATCAAAGGTGGTCGTCAACAGCTTTTACATGGCAAACTGCAATTTCTGTAAGGCGGCAGGCTGAGCAGCCACCAGTGCATACCTGAGTCATCAGAACAACGTCCGTGCTGTCCAGCAGCGCATGCAGGGCTGTCTTGCGCTCAGGGTCCCGGAAAGTGAGGCTTCTGGGGCCGGGGTCGAAGAACACTGCGCCCCCTGTGGATCTGTGAGAGTGCACAGCTTCCATGATGACAGCAGGAGGCAGCTCGTCAAAGCAGCAGCCGGCCACAAACATGGCCCGGCTGGCCTGCAGTACCTGCATAGCAGGGGATACCGTTGCATCAGGCCCGACGCTGACTTCAGAGCACTTTGACTGCTTGCAATGACAGACATGTGAAAAGATGCTTATGGATGCCGCAACATCAGCACCGCAGTCCTCGGGTGGATGGCAAGGTCAATTTTGCCACAGAAGTGTCCTGGCAACACTCAGAGGTGCATCTCGCCTGACTGGTGTAGCGAAGATGGTGAAGGGTCTCTCTATACACGGTGCAAGCCATGTGTCGGGTCTACCTTGAGGACCATAAGAGATGGTTGCAACAACAGGGAGGGACAGGAGGCGTGAGCTGACTCACTGTATGGACATCTGCTGGAAGACAGTCTACACCGGGAAGGAGCGGCCATGGCCCGAAATCATAGCGGCTGCAGAAAGCATGTGCGGACAGCGAGTCAATCAAGACGAAGCACAGCAACGTCTCCCGCAGCTGCTCATTGAAGGCTGTTGGCGCCAACGGCTGAAAGTGCCTTACACCCTCCACCTGCACAGAGGACACAGTGTTCAGCTCCTACACTGCTGACATGAACACTGGAATGCCCCTGCCTTTGCGATGGCCTTACTACAGATATACAAGTAGATAGAAGACTTGCTGGGCATAGCCATCATGGACAAGGCTATTGAAAGGGCGCACCTCTAGTATGTTGAGGAGGTACTCGCCATAGACGTCCTCTCCCAGGTTGGCCACAGCAGCGCAGCTCATGCCCAGGCGCGCAGCAGCAATCAGGAAGTTGCAGCTGGCTCCCACCTCCCAGAGGCTCTGGTCTGTGTCCTGCTGCTGCAGGTGCCTGAGGTACTCGGGAGTTTTCAGCTCCTCCACAGCTGGCATCTGCATGGCCACTGAAAGCTTACGTTGCCAGCCAGGCCCTGCAAATACCTGGCCGCTGCGCCTTGACCACTGTTCAGGGCGTGTTACTCTGCCCAAAGGAGATACCGTAGACATCCAAGGTCTTTGATGGTAGGCACTCGCATTTGGCAGCTGCTTATCAGGTTGGAAGACCTTCTGACGCTCACCTGCTCCAGATGGACGAAGATGTCCACACAGAGGTTTCCCAGAGTGACCACATCATAGGTGTGATCTGTGCTCTGCTGTGCATCGACTGCCGGCACAGGATGGGATCCAGATCCATTTGCTTGGCATGCCAGGCACTGCTGAGAGCGTTCAAATGGCTTTCGACGCTTCCTCCCCTGTGAAAACTGCCATCATTCATGCATCATACAGTAGCCTGAATGTTGATATCGCTCAGGGACAGGCAGCGTTTGATATAAGTCAGCTGTGTTGATTACCTTCAGTACGAGGCTGCCATTGATAGTATGCTGCGGTAAATGTAAGTTTCGCAGGCAGGTCAGCTGTGGCGCGCCTCCAAGGAGTGCTGCCCCCTTTACAGATCCGCAACGTGATGTCAGATACATCTATGCATACAGTCGTTCTTGAGAGTCCAGCGCTACGCTTCGGTCATGCTGAGCTTCCAAGAGAACCCTCACAGGCTGCGCTTGCAAAGTGACTCAAGACTCCGCACGCTCAGAACCTAGAACAAGCAACCTCTATCACGCTATGTTCATACCCACAAATAAAAGATTAGAACGTGCAACGACATGCCTGCACTAAAGGCCTTTGATCTGCCATTGCCCATTTCCGTTTCACGCAAAGCATGCCCAGCTCTTGCCCAACTTTGCTGCGTCATATCCTGTATGCGCTCATCTACTCGGCAACATCACATCCTCACCTGCAGAATCGAATCACAGTGCTGTTGTACTGTGTAGGCGTGTGTCCTCTTTGCTCCATGGTGTGAGGGAAGGCGTCCCCCAAGGCCAGACAAGCAGAGACGTTTTCAAGGTGGTAGCGAAGAGGGCTATAGAATTGCATCACGGTGTCTGAGGAATATACAAGAGTATTCAGTGTGACTTCCAGCATGTAGCGGGTTCCATAGATCTAAGCTGAGCTGTGAGTTGTAAAGTACTAGCCTTCCCTTTTCTTGACTTCACTGCATGTTAGTGTGCCCTCGTGTCGGCATGAAGATAACACACAGACCCTTATATGGGCTGGTTTTCTAAGCACTGGTGCCTAGTCGTTGTTGACTTCGTGGGGTTGACAATTGGGCTTACTGGACTTGGCTTCAACATAGCACTGATCTGCTCCAACTGCATCCATAATCAAGACAAGATAGAGGACACCTTGCGGAGCCTGGATCCAAGTCAGAAAGTCAGCTGCATATACTGGATGGACATCCTTGGATTGTGCCTCAACGCTGTGGGATTGGCGCTTGCTGTGATCGCTGGATCAGGCTTCTAGGCGCCATTGCAGCAGTTGCACAGCCACTTAAACAGCCGCTGTAGACTGCTGCAGATTTAGCGCTAGGTGCTCAGCATATGCAGATGGCTTCAGAAACAGCAAGAAAAGGCATGGCAGAGTTTCAGATGGCTGACATCGAGGCTGGCAGCCACAAGGCCTTAGACAGAAGCCCCTTTGTCATCAGAGGCAGGTCCTTTACAGTATGCTGCTTTGGGCTACCTGAACAGCGCTCTGCTGTCACCCTGAACCCTGGACAGCTCCTTCATGCACTTCCTCCTTGTGCAAGCCTATCAGGCAGCAGTGCTGCATCAACAGACTGGCCATCTTGCTAGTGTGGTGCTAGATGTGTATCAGGGGGCCAGCTGGCTTGCGCACATCGTCTTACTGTGAGAAAATAAGGCTTCTTGGCTGCACAGGAGCTGTGTCAGACTGGCCAGCATGCACCAGATGGGCGGGAGACGCAGGCATCAATCGGCTTGAAAGTCTTGCAGGCCTTGCAGAAGTGCAGGTGATCAGACCAGACACCATGCTTACCGTTGCTACTGACATGGCAGGGGTCCTTCATTTTGCATTCCTCAAGGGCAGTGCCAGCAGGCACCTCTCTGGTGTCACTCATTGCAAAACATACATACACCGGGTGTGTGCTCGTACATGCAGACATCGCAATCTGCTGGCTTGATACACTGTGACCATGAGGATCTTGGAATGCAGGTGATGGTCTCAGAGTCTGGGGTGTACAATGGGGACTTGGGACAGCGTAGGTCAGAGACAATGCTCTTCAGCAGCTTTCTGCGAGCAGCACAGGCGGATGATGGCGGCACTCCACAGCACCTGTATCTAGCACAGGCAAGCTTGATCACATGGCCATACATGCGAAGCCTGCATCAGCACGTGCAGCAGCACTGAGGTGCATCAAGAAGTACGTATATCTGAGCATATGTCTGGAGTTTGTGGTTTTGCTGCTTCTGCAGATGCACAACACCCACGTCAATGCTAATCATGAATTCATGTGAGCTTTAAAGGCACTGTCCAGATTGCTTAATATCCCTGTCAGTGCATGAGTCTGTGTTGACCCATGCTATCGGTGTACCCTACGTGAGGTGCAGTCACACAACAGGCACTGTGCAGGCTACCATCACAGATGCAGCTCAGGCAGACGGCGGGTTGCGTGCTTTGAGAACCGACTTCGATGTCAGGCAGCTGCTGGCTCTGCTGACTCCCGAGGCCGCACACAGCATCAATCTGTGGATGCAGCAAAGGTGCTGTGCCTACCCGCCTTCAGCGCCCTTACTGGAGACAATTGCATGGTTTCTTATCCCATGACGGTCAGGCAATGCGTTGCCAGAGCAGGAGCCTGCTTGAGCAAGTGCACCTTCATGATAGCCACGGCTGACAAGTGAAGGTCCTCCTTGCAGGTCTGGCTCATCCAGCCTTCACTACGATCCTTATGAGAATTTGCTGTGCGTGGTGGGTGGAAGCAAGACCGTGCGGTGCTGCTCCCCAGAGGCGACCCCTGGAGTGTACCCCAGGCCCCTCTGGGGCGAGTCCTCCAACCACAGCTGCGTCAGCATGGCCGCGCCAGATCTGGCTTGCCACCCGCGTTATGCAGATGCTCTTGCGGCTATGCAGACAGGCACACTTCAGGCAAGCGCAATTTCTGCTATTCTGAAATTCTTTCAACCCCTGCTTTGCTGCCAAGATTAAACAGAGATGGGAGGCGGCTTGGAAGAGGCAGACTGAAACTTCCTGTCATTTTCTGGCCAGACCTGTGCAAATTGCCGTAGTTAGTGGTTTGTCCTGTGAATGGCTATGTTTCCTTTTATCTATACTGTACAGATGTGGCCGGTCCTGTAGCAATCTATGCGACTCTTGGGGTCAATATTAGCAATTTTTCTGGACACAGCTGTCAGTACATGGCCAGGAATGCTGCCTGAATTACCGACTGCATCAACAAGCATGTGGTGGTCTGCCTCCCGGGGCGTCTATCTATGTACAAACAAGGGAACAGCCTTGGCCATATTATGCAGGCTGGGGATGCCATTTACATCCCAGAGGGCTGGTGGCACCAGATTGACAGCGCAGCCGGGACAATAGCCGTGAACGTCTGGTGGCGCTCAGCGTACGATAAGCTGCTGGGCAGCCACATGGACTCCTACTACCTGCGCCGAGCCCTGCAGTCCCTGACCAGTGCCCAGAAAGCCCGGCTGCTGGAGCGGCCCCAAACCTTCACCCCGACAGCACAGCAGTCCAATGGCAGCGCCAGCCAGGCAGACGGGGAAGGCCATGGAAGCTTGCCAAAGCAGCCCAGCAATGGGGAGCAGAGGTCTGAGCGCAACAACTGCAGCTCGCAGCAGGGTGTGACGCAGCCTGCGCGTGAGCGTTTGCCAGCGCAGCAGGGTAGCAGCGCCCAATGGGCGGAAGCAGCTGATGACGGCGGCATGGACGAGCACTGCAAAGCAAAACGGCAGAGGTCCGAGACAGTTCGCAAGAAATCCGAGACAGGTATGGCCGGCATGTAGCTCCCTTTGCCTTAACCATAGTTACCTGCCTGTGCACATCACATGGGAATCTACTTTAGGGGTGTATGCCTGCCTCCACTATGAGGTGCCACCACTATTTAACGCGTGTGACGGAATGCTTCCTCCTGCACTGAATCCTGATCTGGTGGGCGTCACTGCACAAGCAAAGCCCACATTCATGCATGATGCAGAGCCGCTGTAGGACGCAGATATGGTCATCAAATATACAAGCATTGCCCTGTAGGTCATCAATCAGAGCAACCTTCCGTGTGCGTGCAGACTGGTTCGCAGGCTTTGACCCCCTCTGGGGTATGTCAGGGTATCTACAGCGATTTTGTGATGAGCCGCCAGACTGCCTGCTGGACCATATAAGCAGGCTGCTCAGAGACCAGCCAGCGCAGCTGAGGCTGATGCTTGTTGATCGCCTTTCGCCAGCCTTCGCAGAGCTGCTGACAAGCAAGATGGAGGAGCGGGCTGCACAGGACAATGGTGCGGCTCTATTGTCACCTGACAACTGTGAAAAGCAGACTTGCATGTCAGATATGAATCATTTCAGGGCTGACCATAGCACAGCCGGAAGAACCATGTTGGCAGTAAGCTGGGTGTCTCTAAAACACCCACAGCTTTGAGAGGGGATGATAGTATAGAGAAAGCCTCATTCCCACATGCAAGGCCATTTATCACAGCAGTGTAGCCTTAACTGCCCTACTCCTTGTGCAGGGAGACATGCATGGGAGGTGCAGGAGCTGATGGGGAAGCTGTACAAGCTGACAGGCGACACGAGTGCCACGATGGACCGCTTAGTGAAAGCGATAGAAGCCTTTGCCAGGGAGGCCTGCATGGCAGCTCTGCAAGACGCGACGGACATCACAGCGTTGTAGGCTAGTGGCCCTTAGTACTCAGTACTCACATAGCTTGCCAGGAGTGCACATGAGGTTGCTGACACTGAAGGCATGATACCAGCAGATCCCGCCATGCAACTGGGAGATGTTTACTAGCTCAGCCTAGTTGCCCTCACAATGTGCAGTGGCGCTGGCCTGTGAACGTTGCTCTAGAAGTCACATCTGTAATGCCACTCTTCCTCACTTTGCGCACACTCGTACAGGACAGTCTGCACAGCCTATTGTTTGAGGGCGAAGCACGTCTGTACAGGACTAGCCTCTCAGACCTGTCTCTCACACTGCTACGCATATCTCCCAGTCCTCAAGCCGCCTCATACAGTTGTCTCTCACAATGCTATGCATTTCTTCCATTTCTCAAGCCGCGGCAGGGAGGAGGTCATTGTGGCGCAGGAGCGCCTCAGTGGATGGGTCCCGCCCTCTGAAATCCTGCACATCACATGCAGCAGCTAACCTCTCTGGACTGCTGTGAAAGATTCAGCCGTCCCTGTTCCTACTTAGACATTCCAAGCCAAAGTGCTGGCTGTGGTGATTGATATCCTTTGGGACAGAGATCCTCACAATGACATGGGCAGGGTATAGCATGTCAATAGGGCAGGCACAGGGAGAGCATCAGTGCCCATGTTTCCCCGGGGGTGATAGCCGATACTTCATGCTCATGCTTGCATAGGCTGGCTCATGCACGTGATTTGCTGATTGAACAGCGCTTAAGGAATATCAGCATGAATGCCTGCCTTGGAGGTCAGCAGCTTTCTACATTCAACATACTGCGGTGGAGGGAACAGCGCACCTTGAAGACCAGCGCGGGCGCTCGGCCACCTCCCAGCGCCAGGACGGTGTCTCTGAAACGGCGTCCTGTCTCCTTCACCGCGCTCTTGTTGTCGAGTCCCACCTCCTCAAACGCGCTGAACGCGTCCGCGGACAGCACCTCTGCCCACTTGTAGGAGAAGTATCCCGCTGCAGGCATGGTTAAACTCCTCAGAAAATTGCATCAATGGTGTGGATGAGGGAATGCCATATTGGATGTCTTGTGACAGAACGCCAGCTTAGGTTCAGCAGGAAGCCCACCCTGTCTCAGGACCAAAGCCTTCCCAGTCCTGAGACAGGATGGGCTGCTGGAGAGGACCTATCCTGGCCTCTTGGAAAGATACTGGGACTGCACTTTATGTGAGGTGTATGTATACAGAACAGATTATAAAAGGTCTATGTACGTCTCTTGTCAAAGCAGGGGGTAGGCAACGAGAGACGCACCTGCATACCCTCCTGCAAAGATGTGGGAGAAGCCGCACAGGAACCTGAAAAGGGCAGAGTCTGGGTCAGCCATGTATCTCGTCAAAATTTGAAGAGTCTTGCATCTGCATTGCTAAGCCCATTCAGGCTCAACCAATAGTCCTATTGTCTCACCCCACTCAGGCCATTGCTAGAGTACATCAGATGGCACAGCAAACGGGCTTTGTCCAGTCAGTCCCCGTCTGCTGACGTATTCTAAGGAAGGTGCTTGACAGCTGTGCTAAGAGACCACTCAAGGCGGAGACGGCAGTAGTCGGGTTCACCCATACTGCGGAGAGGGCATGATACAAGGAATCCCTGCTCACCTGTCCTCAGGAAGGGGCTTGAGGATTGTGGTGCGCTCCTCCACGCGCTTGACCACCTCGGAATCAAAGACGGTGGATCCCTGGCGCGGCTTGTACTGCGAGTGCAGCACCAGGTCCAGCTTGCTGAAGTGCAGCTGCCTGAGCATCATTGATCCTGACCTGCATCAGCGCACCAATGCATGTCATCCCGCTGGTCTCTCGCATGTAAGAACGCGATGTTTAGACCATCAGCAGGATGTCTTTGGCATCAACTACTGCTGAGGGGAGCCGCCTTGCAAATAGTGCTTGGAGCAGCAGAGCAACACTTCTCATACTTGTTGCTCTTTGCAGAGAATCTGGACGACAGAAATGGGGTGCATGGGCTTGCTCTATGTCTGAAAGGCCATGACACTGGGCAGATGAGCTTCAGCCTAAGACATAGAATAAGTCCCAGGAGCAGCATACATGTCCTCCATTTCCATGCAAAGAGCAACGCTCAGGAATGTTCCATCTCAAGAGATGGCGCTTCTGCCTTTCTCAGCTCTGCAGACACCGTCTTACCTGTATGTCCTGGCAGCCACAAGCTTCTGGTACAGATCCTCCGGCAGGGGCTCCCCGGTCTCGAAGTGGCGTGCAAAGGAGTTGAGGGTGTCGCGGTTGTAGCACCAGTTCTCCATGAACTGCGACGGCAGCTCCACCTGCACAATTGTGGGAGCATCAGAGAGAAGTTGCAGTGGCTGTCAGACGTCAGCATGCCAAGCAAAGACATCTGGCTCTTTGTCTAGTGTTGTCTGCTGGTGTGGACAGGTGTGCTGAACGGGGGGGCAGCATTGTCAAAGCTGCAAACAATGCCCCCTGTTGCAGGTACCATGCAGCGCTGTTGTGCATTTGGCGCACTTGAGAGGTGGGTGACTTTGCTCATGATGCTGCAAAAGCTGATGTTGAAATAGAGCAGTATATCAGCTTTGCCACAGCTAACAAACAGGAAAAGATGCTCACCGCATCCCACTCAATGCCCCTGATGCCAGAGACCAAGCCTTCATCCTGCTCTGCAGCACAGGACATCACATTTCAGACAGCCTGAGTTGCACCATTTGGGAGCGGGTTGGCATCACACAGGAAGCAATGCACTCTGCAGATAGAGTGCAAGGCCATGTAAACCTTGCTTACCGCCCGCAGAGTGCAGTGCTGCTGCAGCATGAGCATCAAACAATGCAGTGGAGCTTCTGAGCATGCAATGACTGGAATAGGTATGCTCACCTGTCAGCATGTGCTGCAAGCAGTGGCCAGCCTCATGGAAGAGAGTTTCCACCTCCTGCATGGCACGTTAACCCTCAGCTTCTTCCATAATGTACCTTGCATGCTGCATTGTAGAGCTGCCAATCATTCTGTCATCACTGCACGCCTGCAGAGTCTGTAGCTGGCCTGATGGAGTACTCGGAGGGAGAATGTCCATCAAACCAGCTTGCAGGCTCTGCAGCGGAATGGCTCAGGCACAATGTGCATGCTAAGGCTACAGCAGGCTATAGCAGGTTACAGCAGGCTACAGCAGCTGGGACCCCTATCCTTTCCGAGACACAATGCGCCACCCTGAAGGGCGGAGAGGGCACATTCCCATCTTGTGTAGGGTTACAGGGGGCCCTCTGTCGCTTAGGGGAATCACACGCTCATCCTAAAAGCTCATGAGTGGTGATAAGCACATGCGTGCAGAGCTCTAGGAATACCTGTCCTGGCAGGTGGAGTGCTTTCACCCTGAAAAGAATCATGATGAGGGGTTTGCAATGTTTTGCAGGAGGTTAAGCCCCTCTCCTGGCAGGTGTGCGGTGCGCTCACACTGAAGGTCATGAGGGAGGCTTTGTCGCCATGTAGCAGGTCACAGGCACCCTGTCCTGGCAGGTGTCCGGTGCGCTCACCCTGAAGGTCATGAGGGAGGGCTTGTCGCCGACGGGGGGCGTCTGGTTGCAGACCATGTGGCCAACAGGCAGGCGCACGCTCTCGCCAGCTGGCGCCAGCAGCCTAGACTGGCCCACCACCTCGTCCATCCACGCCCCTCCGCGCTTCTCTGCATGCAATGTCCGTCATGTCAGAAAACTCTTCTTATTGGACAGATTCTAGCATGATCCTCACAACAGGGGGTTCGAGCAGCAATGTTTCTTACTCTGTACGGTAAAGGGGTTGCAGTGCAGTCTCTGCATGAAAATCGGTGTCAGTCTCTCACTGATCACTGCCTTGATCACAGAATATATCCACTGCCACCATCATGTGCCGACAGAGCACATGAGGAGATCGTGGATATAACCTGCCTTCAAGCACCTTCACTGACATAACAGAGGGACGCTGAACAGTCAGAGGCTCTGGCCATGCTTGCTGATAAAGTGGGTGGGCTGCTGAAGCTCTTCAGTGTCCTAGAACTCTTCTGAAGGGAATGAATCCTCGTACCAAACAAACCCTTCACAAGGATCCAGACATGTAGAGCTGCAATAGCCTTACGCTTATTAGCACAGCGGAAGATTGCTACCCGGCTGAATCATTTGGTATTGGGTTGCGGCACGTACAGTATCTTGCCCAGCCAGTCTGTAACAGGTTGAGGCCGGACAGACACCCGTTAGCTGCTAAGCCCCTTAAGCTTTCCTTACACTCTTATACACATAAGGAAACTCTAGCAGAAGATGAGAGCAGAAGCTGCAGCAGGGCTCTCTATCAATGCCTGCAGGCTGAGAGTAGGGCTCCAGGTAGAGGCAGGCCTTCTAGCTGCCAGCATCCTGCTCAGCCCCTTCCCCACGTCAGAAGTGAATATGCCCATGGGTGTAGGGGGCACAAGTCCTATGCTTACCTGCAGGGCGGGAGTAGGGGTCCAGGTAGAAATAGGCCTTCTGCTTGCCCTCCTTCTTCAGGGAGTAGAACTGCACGTCTGGGTGCCAGGTGTGGCTGTTGTCCGAGCGCTCTATGGTCACCCCAAACAGCTCCTCCACCAGCTGCAGGCATGGATCAGCAGTTCAGTTCTCACTGCGTTGGCGCACACATTGGTTTGAGCAGAGGCTGTCCTTTGACCCAATGCTGTCAAGGAGACCTCTCAGAGCTAACCAGAGGCTTGGCCTATGTACAAGTGCATAAGGCTGGCCTGCTGCAACACAACCAAACCCTCCACCTATTGCATTCGTACAGCAACACTCAGGCTCAGAGCTGGCCTCTGTGCTGGACCTAGGCTGATGCTTAGGCTGAGACAGTCTTGGCTGGCAAGGACACCCAAGACAATATGTCTGCGTATATCTTCAAGCAAGGTGCAGTCAGGGTGAGCAGGGGATCACCTGGAAGAGGCCGTGGAGGACGTTGGGGAGGGCGAAGTAGGGGCGCAGCTGCTCGTCGGAGATGCTGTACTTGGCCTCGCGCAGGCGCTCTGCCCAGAAGCCCACGTCCCAGTGCCTCAGCTCCCCCTCAAAGCCCTGCGAAAGACAGTGCCCTAATGCTCAGCTCTGCGCATCAAGCATCTTCGGCACCAGCAAAACTTGTGACAGACGCCGGGAGAGCAGCCTGATGCCACACTGTTGACAAGGCTGTTGTCAGGCCATCTAAGCGTGGCATGACACCCTATAGATGCACTGCACTGTACAGCATGGTGACAGCTATGTGCTGCCATAATCATACAAGGGTTTCTTACGCTCTTGAGCTGGCTATTCATTGAGACTTTTAAGCTGTCCCCACGAGATTTGAGTTTTCTAAGTGTGACTGAGGATGCTCAGGGCAGATCCTAGTGGTCTACAGCTAGACTCTCTGTACAGCAGGTCTGCATTAGGGGCTTTGCGGCTTACATTCTCAGAGGCAAAATTCTTGAGCTCCTCCATGTCCTTGACAGCCGCATCATGGGACGCTCCTCTGAGCTGCTCCAGAAGGCCCTCCGCCTTCTGCAATGTCGCCATCTGCACACAAACACATGTAAGGGGCGATGCCTGCACTTACAGACGAGACTTGTTCATCTTGGCTCCTACTGGAAACTCCCTTTTCAGAGCATGCATGCTGTCCGCCGGGCGATACTTGCGCACCTTGTCTACAATGTACTGCAATATCCCCATCAAGACGCACAAACAAAGTCACACGCAGAGTTTGCATGCGTATAGTGTGCTCAGGCAAGGTCAGGTGAGGCAAGGCTCTCTCACTCCAGAGAGCAAGGTAAGCGCTGTTCAGCGACCACAGGTTGCCTTCCCCCAGAGAACAAGGGCTTCGCGTCAACCTTTACCGATGGAGACCGAAATTTGGTCACAATTGGGCAAGGAAGTCGCGAGATTCTTGCCTCTGGGAAGGGAAACATGCCCTCACTGAATGCCCTTTTCCATGCTTCTTGCATATGAGGGCTCTCCCCACACCTCACCATGCTGTTGCCTATCACAGACTATACCCAAGGCCGCAAATGCGCTGATAGTTGTGCATCTTTGCCCATATCACGCGAATCCTTCAGACAGCCCTCGGGCCACTCTGAGAAGCTAGACCTTGGTCTACCCTCACACCAAGCTATCAAAGACTGTGCACGAAACTTGCCAAAAAAGTGAGCGCGGTGGTGCGGTGTGTTGTGTTAGAGCACAGCAACCAGATCTTGGACCTCCTCTGATCAGGGGGATGATGCCTGATTTGTGACTGCCTTGCAGGCGACACAGAGTATGGGGGCCTATCTGAAAGGCCTACCTTGCTGGCCAGGGAGACCTCTGCGTAGTTGGGGTAGCCCAGCAGCTCCGCCTGCTCCTGCCTCAGCCCCAGCGTCTTCTCGATCAGCGGCGTGTTGTCGGTCTCCCCCGAGGACGCCCGCGTGATGAAGGCCCTGTACAGCTCCTCCCGCAGCGGCCTGCAAACACACAACAACAGAAATCAGAGAGAGCACCACTCCACCTGCTCCCTGCCTCACCACCAACGTCTTCTCAATGAGGGGCGTATTGTCAGTCTCTTCTGAGGATGCCTGCGTGATGAAGGCCCTGTACAGCTCATGTTCCTATTCCACTGCTACACTCGAGGTTTCTGGCCCCTTAGAAGAGCTCTTTTTGCAGAGCAGCATTGAACGACACATTCCGATAACCATGCAAGCTGAGCGATGATCAACGGCATCAACCTCACAAATGCCGGCACTGACTGCTCGGCACCAGTGGACACCAAGGCTCTTGCAACCATGCAAAGACCTTTGTGCGCAGACGTGCCAAGGGCCAAAGGCCGCACTTCCAAGGTTAGGTGTAGAGTTTGAAGCAAAGCATGTGGCAAACTTTGCAGGTAGACCCCCTTGCAAATTGATAGAAGGGGCTACCTGTTCTTGGCATGGGACAGGACTGGCTGGAAGGAGGGGAAGTCCAGGGTGAACAGCCAGGGTCCCTCCTCAGCCGTTGCATCCTCATGTCCATCAGTCTTAGCCTGCACAGCAGCAGCAGTCATACAAGAGCCTCCAACACCGAACTTATGGTGAGAGGTAGTTGAGCACCCTCAGGCAGTGACAGAGGATTTAAGCAAAAGACTGCAAACACAGCTGTTGTGGTGAGCGCTAAGCGCAGACCTGCTGCGCCGCCAGGGCGAGAGCTGACTCGGGCAGGCCATCCACGTCCTCCTTCTCTGTGATCAGCTTCTTGAACGCCTTGGTGGCATCCTGCACCCAGCACCTGCTTCAGTACGTCTATCGACACATCTCCATGCCTCGCCCTTTCTGCAATATTTTGCAGGGCCAGAAAATAGGCTATGGTGTTACTCAGGTGTATCAAGGCACCCAGCACCTGAGGTAAGCAGGCTTGTCATGCTAACACTGCCCTGTAGACTCCAAGCTATTTAGCCTCAGAAAATCAGGTTACAGTGTTGCTCATGCGCAGTGGAATCCTGAACACATGCCCAGGAAGGCTTCCATGAAATGCATCAGGCAGTGGCCTCACCAGAAGGTGGTTGGAGAACTTTGTGGAGATCTGGCTCAGCTCCTGCTTGATCTCATTGAAGCGCTCCTTCTTCTCGCCCTGGACACACATGTTGCCACTCAAAATGTGAACAATCTCTCAAACAAAAGCGGGCTTTGATTGTTATGCTCACAGCTTGCGGACTTCACAGAAGCCATGAGATTCAATTGGTGATGCCATAGGGAGTTATTGCTGACCTGGTACTCTGAAAGTGTACCACCGTCTCACCATGCAAGCTCAGCTGGCAGGCAAGCACACCAATCACAAAGACACAGTCAAGGCCCAGGACAGTCAGACTAGGTTTGTGGAGCCCAATCCAGATGCTCATGCGTGCCCTGTCTCCTGGTGCTCTCACCTCTCTGTCGCCGGCATTCCAGCAATGGAGGAGCAGGAGCACCAACGCTGTGAGCTGATGAGCACTTGGACAGAGGTGTCCCAGCAAGACATGGCGCGGCTTGATCAATACTACTTGGCATCCAGGTTAAAGAAGGTCTTGGAAAGTTGTACCCCCTTACCTCAAGAGCGACACCACCTAAGACGAAGTCCCGCAGCTCTGACTCGACGATGCGTTTGCGCGCTTCCGAGAGGCGGTCCCACTCCGACCCTTCCCTCAGCGCCCTGCATTCCACTAACTTGCTTTAAGTATAACTGGGACCGGGGTTGAGTGACTCTATAAATTCATGATGTGGACTTGCACCTAATCAAACTCCTGAAAAACCCTTCCACCTTACGCTGGAGGGGTCCCTCAGGAACTTGGTTAGGTGCTGACAGCAGAGCTACATGAGCTGTTTCCCGTGCAAAAAGCATGTCATCATGCATTGTAGCTGAGCACTATACACAGACATGCCCGACTCGCAGGTCATTCACAGTTGGTGCAGCGTGGGGACTTGATACCTGAAGCCCTCATACAGTGGTCTGCTCTGGGACAGCCGCAGGCCGAACTTGACCTGCAGCGGCTGAGTCTCCTCCACAGCCTTGCGCAGATCCTCACTGTCCTTGACTGCCTGCACATTCAAGACACTAAATCTGGCAATCTCGTAAGGTCTTGCCTACACACGCATCTGCTCATGCTGCAACCCATGCACTACGTCTGGCAACCTCGAAAGGTCTTGCCTACACATACATCTGCTCATGCTGTACTCCATGCATCACATTCACATGTCTAGCCATCCATTTTCAAAGGCATTGAGGCCGTTAGCGGAGTGGTACATCATGGCCATGTGATAATAGAACGATGTCAAGAGGTAATCATCGTCACAGCGTGCAGCATGGGCACGCTGATTGCTAACTCAATTGCACATAAAGATGCTCATTGTGAGGGCAAGTGCAGCAAGTGTATATACAGGAAGCAGATTGACAAGCAAGGTAGTTACCTTGAGATGGGAGACAGTGCCCCATGCTAGGCTCAGGCGGTCTGTTAGGCGCTCGACAGGCTCTACAAGGCCGTGCCATGTCGGTTCAACCTTCTTCTCGAGCTCATCAAGCTCGTTGTTGAGCTCATCCAGCAGCTGAGTGATGCCTGGCACCACATGCTCAGCCTTGACTTCGTCAAAAAGAGGGAACGGGGAATCCTGCAATGGCAGGCATGATCAGCAAGCGCAGACAGTCGGATGCCATCGCCTTCTTGCGGACCACTCTTTCAGTGAAATCAGCTCGTGCACACAGCGCATAGCAGAACAATACCACACTCTCATGGAGCTGGCTTTGTTCTGACATGAAGGCTGGCTGTAAGCCTCGATACGACCGGTGCGCCCACAATTTGAGTGATGGAAAATAGATAATATATGTTGCATGCGCTCATGGGTCGTCGCTTACCGCAAGGAGCGGGTTGGCTGTGCAGCTTTCCTTCTCCATGACAGCAGCAGTGCAAGCAAAGCTGGTGATGAAGTATGCAAGCCTGATTTTAGGGCTCGTGTTGAGCTCAGTTAATTTTCTTGCTACTCTGGACACCTTCCTGTGCTGTGCTGAGCTGCAGATCTGTGCAGAGCGTGAAGCACAAACACTGTACGATCGGAGTGGCCGTCTGCGACTGAGACCCTGTCGCTGGTGGCAGCAAGCTTCCTGACACACTGCTCTTGCAATCTTGATCATTGCTGCAAGTCTTCTGGTGCAATGCAAATCTACACTTCCGGAAGTTTCATAGCGAAGAACGCATGCCGCGCCACGTGCGTAAGACACATCAATGCTATTTTTGTTCGTCAACCTCGACAGCTCTGAGCCTCCCACAGCCGCACCACATACATTCAATCAAAGCCACCTACTTCTTGAAGCAGCCTGCCACTTGAGTTGTAGCGCATCAAGCAATAGCAACCATGGTGGCTCCCGACCAGTCCGTCAAGAGGCCGCTCCGTTTCTGGGAGCAGGTCTGCTCCTTCATGGGAGTGTCCATGGGCTTTGAGCTCGAGGGCAAGATAACCGCCGACAACATCAAGCAGGCGTACGCCCTGCTGCAGAAGGAGTTCCCGTACCTGCGCTGCGTGCTCACTCAGGATGCCAACGTCCTGTCTTTCGTCGAGCGCTCGCCAGCCCCGGTGAGTGGAATAAGCAACGTCTTTCTACATGTTGGGGCCGCAGTGCTGACGTCCCAAGTTGATTGGCTGTCATTCATAACGTTCGGCAGTTGGTCGATGAGCCTTGGAAGCACCTTATACGCGGGCGTAGTGCACAACGCTTGACGGTCTTCAATTTTGCGCAGCCCTGCGAGTTCAAGGTCCACGCTGACTGCCTCCCAGACTTCCGCAAGACGATGATCGAGCTCGGCAACACCATGCGTGACCACACCAAATCAATTGCCTACCTCGAGCTCTTCAGGTCCGGCCCCACCCACATCGTGCTCTAGTATCATCAGCTTCTACACAAGACATTTTGGTCTGAAGACTACATCTTTCTCGCGCACGCTAATGCTTGGCACACCATTGCCTCAGGATAGCAACTGTGGCTGAGGCCCTGCAATGATGTGAGCTATCAGCCCCAACTGGCCAAAGGCATGACATGTAGTCTGTGCTGCGCAGCAAGGGTGACAAGCACATCCTGGTGTCCACAATGAACCACGCTGGCCTGGATGCCCTGAACGCCTTTGTGATCTACAACGCCTTCCTGAACTACATCAGCATCCTCTCTGCTGGTAATTTCTAGTGGCATACCCCTAGTTCAAGTAGCGGCTGCACTAGTCCTGCAGTCACTCCGCTGCAACGTTGGTGACCTGATAGTTCTCATGCCTGACCCCAGCACTGTGGCCTCTGTTCAGTGGGTTCGATGGGACTGCACGAGTGTAGTTGAATCACACTTATGCACGGGGCGTGATTGTGTCGTCTGGCGTGCTTGCGCTACAAATCGTGCCTTGAGCAATAGTGAGTATGCCCTTCATCTGCTGACAAATTCCAGCGGCCGCATTTTACCCTGGCTCACAACAGCGACTGATATTTTGCTGCTGCGCAGGCAAGCCTCTGCCCGAGCCAAAGCCCAACACCTTCGCTGACGTGCTGGGCTCCATTCCTGCTGACTACAAAAAGGTGACCCACCACTGAAGGACCCACTGCCTTGCACCCTGCGCTAAAACACTATCACGCGCCTGCTTGCCACAGCAACCAGTGTTGGGCAGAGCATGCTTACCGGCCAGGGAGCTATGGCACAACATGCATGCCTGCTGGCAAGGCAGGGCAATCTGCCCGGGCTTGTGCTGTGCAGCAGGGGCTCTGCATGCTTGGGACCGCACAGGCATTCACCTGCTGCATTGGTGATCCATGCAGCCACATCTTAGTGCTGCCTAAAGTCAAGGCTCATTGCATGCTTGGTAAGCTTGCACGCCTGTGAAAACAATGCAGGTGGCACCATTGGAGGTGCCGGCCAAGTACATGGCCCAGATCAGCGCCTGCACCAAGGCCAAGAGCACGGACAAGGGCCACGTGGACGCCATCTTCACCGAGCTGCCCAAGGACGTCACCAGCGCCCTCATCTCCAAGTAAGCACTGCTTCGGATAATGGCACAGCTTCCGAGACATATTTTTCACCTTGGAGGCCATGCTGCCACTGATCTTTAGCCTTACCTGGAATGCCTTCAGAGTGCCTGCTCAGAATGTGAGACCAAATTGTGAGACCTCCTCTCACTGCGCATCTCTCTGGAGTCGATCCTTCCCTTAGAGAGAATCTAGTCTGGATCATCCGCGCATGAGCAGATAGGAGAGCGTCATGCAAAGACAGGTCATAGCATTCAGAAAGGCTCTCAGGCGCACATCCCCGTCAATGCACAGCGACACCACAGTGCTGATGAATGAGTCTCTCATGTGATGCAGGGCCCACGACAAGGGCGTGACCATCCAGGGCGCCATCTCGGCCGCCTCTGCGGTGGCCACGGCTGCCTGCCAGGCTGAGGACTACCCGCTGCCGCAGACGATGCTGCTGCAATGCCCGGCCAGCGTCCGCAAGCAGGCACGCTCCCATGTTTCAGCCCTGGTCGAAGTGCATCCTGCAAACTAACGTCCAGTCTCCTCTCAGAAGAGCACATGACAGGATGCCGAAAGGGCGGAGCTGACAGCTGGACAGGTTCTGCCAGCTGGATAGCGATTTTGGCTGCGCTGCTGCTGTGTGCAGACATGTCCCACATTCCTGTGATGACATGCACTGTGCCGTCTCCTCCACAAGCTGTGTGCAGATGACAGACAAGCGTTGGCATGTGCTTGCAGCCCAATGAAGAATGTGTTGCCTACATAGGTGGAGCCCCCAGTGACCGCTGCCCAGGGCGGGCAGGGCGCGTCCCTGCTGTGGTGGACCCAGGTGACTGTAGCCTGCCCTAGTCCCCTGTCATCAAAACTGATGCGCGCTTGCAACAGCATCTGGGTGTTGCCATCACTGTTAGCTGCAGGTGCAGCTAGTATCCAGCTTTTGAATGCTTGACATCAGCATATGACACAAGGCCTGTGCTCGGAAGTCAGAGCAGCAATTGCCGTGGCTACTTCTGAGGTGCCCTCAATACGATCATGTGGTAAGTTTCTCAGAGAGAATTGCTGAGCAAGCGTATCTTTGTACACTTGTAGGACGTGAAGGCCACAGACACGCTGTGGACTGTGGCAAACGAGGCAACCACCCATGTGAAGCAGGAGAACGCCAACAAGGGCGGCCTGGCCTTCTGGTCGCGCATGTACGCTGACAAGACCATGTTCGAGGCCATGGGCCAGGAGACCCCCTCCTTCAACCCTCCCTTCACCGTGAGTCTGGCCACTCTCTTCTTAGCTATTACCCATACGGCCTCCTCGAGACCTGCCTGGAAATCTGCACTCATGCACATGCATGCTGAAGATCCATACTTGAGGCTGTGTGGTCAGAAGAGCCTCCTGTAGCTCTCTCTTCTTCTGTTTACATGTCCGCGGAGCTATAAAGATGTAGCGTATGCTTACTGGTGGGAAAGGCATCGAGCAAATTTTGTTAGGGTTGCTAATTTGCACTCCTTCTGAGCACCGCCAAAGAATGCAGATGGCATGGTGTCCTTCAGGAAGTTGGTGGGCTGCTGTGCAGACCACCAGCTACTCCATTGGCATCAACAGCATTTAGGGCGCCTATGCGTTGCTTATGCGCTATAGATGACACGGCACTACATTGCAGCGTGCATATCATGATGTCTTGAAGAGGCGAGTGTTGCTGTGCAGACCACGGCCTCCTCCATTGGCATCAACAGCATCCAGGGCGCATACGGGGCCATCAAGGTGCCGCGCGCCCACATCATGCTGGCCACCTACGGAGTCACCTCGCCCACCGAGGCCGGCCACATGACCCACGCCCACACCTTCTCCGACAAGTGAGTCTTCTGGTCAGCCCTGAGGATGAGATCACTGATTGACGACGCAGCTTTGGCATACATGGCAGGCAGAGACAGGGAGAGTTACGGCATGGTAACTTCAGGTTAGAAGTCTCCTTGGCGGCGCCTCCATGTCGGAGTAAGCTATCTGTCTGGCCGTGCCGGCCAGAACAATTGAGATGAGTCTGCGCCACGCAAGCCATATTCTTGCATGCACAGCTGACGTTGTCTGCGATGTTCCTCCCGCGCTCAGTGGCATGCTTGCAAGGGAGAAGGGCCCGTGTAGACACACGAGAATGGTGCTGACGACCTGCACATGCATGCAGGCTGAACGTCACCTTCACCTACTCCATGCCCGCTGTGGGTGACGAGCGCGGCAAGAAGATGAACGCCACCCAAGTCGCCGTCCTGAAGGTCCACCTTCACCAGATTCATGAAATTTAATCTGCCTAGCACCTGATGTCACTCACAAGCTTTGTCTTGTCCACTATGCCACAGGCGCAGGGATGCCCATACTGCCCACACAGCGTCTGCAGGTTTACTACCTGTAGACGGGTGGAAATAGCAAGTGCAAACATGTCGAACAGGCCAGATCCTGGTGCGTCAGCAACGCTTATCATGCTTGTATAATGTGTCGAGTGCAGTGAAGGATGTATGGGTGCTGATGCAGGCGCTGGCGACTGGTGAAGACTCTGCCACAGTGGCGGACTTCATGAATGTGAAGGCCGAGTCTGACCTGATTTCCTTCTAGATGCCTTGGAGCTCAGTGGCATTGAAATCATGCCGCATAGCTAGCTCTGCGAATGAGCCCCGGCCCCATGTCCTAACAGCAAGTTTCCACAGACAGCTGGTAAAATAGCGCGATTGTAGTAGGCAGAGAAGTAGTGTGAGAAGCTTTGGGCAGACAGATTGTGGGCAATGCTGGTCCACAGATGTTAGGCATATGACAAGAGCGCTCCAGCTTGCGTGCAGCTGCAGATTAAAAGATGATCTCCTGCTATCACACAACTGATTTGCAGTGAGCCATCTGGCTTCCGGGCAAATTCCGTTCATTTTAAGGCAGTGCGGTGTAAGGCAGAATGCTTTACAAGCTCTGTTTGCAAGTCTCATCTTGCGCTTATTCCTGGTGTGCAACCAGTACATCAGCATCACCTGCTTGTCTTTCTTGTCTGAATCCTATGTTCCTGAGCAGACCACCTCAGGTTACACTCAATCATAACCTACACCTGCCAAATTCAGGAACCTCTTGAGTGAACTCGAACAACACTTTGTCTTGAGCTGAAGTTGCGGAAGGCAGCCTGAGTGGATGCCCCATTCCTCTCTGCTGCAGCAATGCTGCAAGTGTGCTCCCATCATCATTACGTTCCATGCTCAAGATTAGACTCAGATTCATGTCTGCTGGCTTTGCTAGCAGGGCTCATCAAGCCAGTGAGTGATACGCCGGATGGCTTAATGTTTGAGCTCAAAGCAGCTGACCAATCGCCACCCTATGACTCACTAGTCGAATAATTTCTTATGTGTGCTGGCTCATGTACGCCTACTGTGGATTGGGCCCTGCGCGCAATGTGCTGCTTACACAATGGTAGGCGGTGAGATGTCCTGAACATCCTAGCACCCGCAAAGCATATGAAGCACTTGCGCGCGGGGCCGCACCATATGCAGCATGCCCGCACACTGCTTATGAGGGCCCCGAGCCTGTTCAGGCCTCTGAGGCCGGGGGGACCTCGCGGAGGGAGTCAGGCGCCAAGTGCACGCCTGCGCTGCTCTGCAGCGCTGATGTCAGCTGCCCGCTGCTGCCCACCATGCCCTTGAGAGCGGCGAGGGTGTCCTCTGGCGTGGCTGTGTTCACAGTGAAGGTCACTACCAGGTCTGCCTGCTCCCTGCTCCGGACCTGCACCAAGTATATCCTCATAAGGTACCGTGCAAAACTCCTCTTGTCTGCAGAAGGCTCGATCCTTGCCGCTGACAACAAACAGGACGCCCTTCATGTGCTACCCAGGCAGAGAGGTCCCCCTGTCCGACAGGGGTCTTCAGAGCGTCATATGTGCAATTTATTGTCAGTCTGAGCATCAGGCTCATCTGTGCAGTCAACAGAGCATGGCTTCTGGCTGAGGTGGTGCTTACGTCAGCGGACAGGTGGCGGGCGATGCGCAGCACGTCCTCAGCATGGCGCGCCTTCTGCATCTGCACCCTCTCCACCTGGACTGCTCCCGCCTCAAGGCCCAGTCCCTGCTCCAGCTCCTTCACAAAGGCCTCCTGCACACTCACACATGCCTGTCAGCCTCTGACCTGCATCCACTTGCCTGAAGGCTGATGCATCCCCCCAGTCTTCCACTTAAGTGCAGTCATCAAGGTCACTTCATTTGCTGGCTTCATGCACAGCTTTCGTTCGAGCTTGGCGGTAAACGTGCTGAGCTACAATATAAGCTTGGGCCACAACACATGCGCCCCTATGACAACATCCTGCTAGGCCACCATAAATGGCCTACACCCAAAAGTATACGTTATCTTTGGAATGAGGCCTTGCAAGGTCACCTGCTTGGGGCCGAAGCTCTGCCGGGACTCCCCAATGAGCGCCACACTGAGCGTCAGGCCCTCCACGACCTCCTGTCCCTCAGACAGCTTCCGGCCACTGCCCTTGCTGTTGGCTTGGGCCTCCAGCGCATCTCCAATGCTCGTGATGCCCTGCATATGACCCCTCCTTCTCGCACAGGCCACGAGTGTGCCAGACCAGGCACCCAGTGTGATGCATGTGCATTCTTGTATCCCAAGTGACAACACCCAAAGCGAAAGGCCAGTGGCAATGAATTCAGGCCTGCATAAGTATGACTCGTGGTGCACATAAGTGTCTTGTGTCAGCGCCTTGGAGGCTACGCAGGGGTAACTCAAAAGTTTGTGGACAAGGCAAATATAAGCCGGGTGCGTGTGCAAGCTGGTAAGCAGCCTAACACGTCTTTGCACTATCACGGTGCCTCTTTTGGGGCAATGACTGCAGCGGGTGTGAAGAGAGGCGTCAGCTTACCTGGACCAGGAAAGAGAGGGGGTTGACTGGGATGGCAGCAGATGGGGCGGGTGCCATTGCCGGAGCGTGCTGAGCTGGCATAGCGGGCGCCAGGTCAGGCGCAGGGACGGGCCCCTCCACCTTGGTGCCCTGCATGCGGACTCATGGTCAGGAGCCTGCACCTCACAGCAGCAAACACATCGGGCAACTCTTTTGTCTCACAGCGCACATTGCCCATAATGACAGCGTCTGCAGCCCAGATATGCACACTGCCCTTATATGCACCCCCCTCGAGATGTTCAAGGTGGGGGCCAGAGCGCTTATGTAAGCACACGCTCTGTAATTTAGCCCCATCTCATTGCTGGCGTGTTGCTGGAACCCTCAACAGCTGATGCCTTGTACCAGCTCATCCATACTGAGGCGCACGCAGGGATGCAGCAGCACCTCATTAAAGGCTCTGCTGAGGAGTTTGCACCAGAGCCGGGTGGTGAGCAGGTATATGTTTTAGGCAAGTAATCCTGAACTCTCATGCTGACACCTGCGATCACCTGTCTACAGCCAGCACTTGATGCATGCATGCACGCATGGATGGCATTTCAGGAGGTCAGGCAGCTTCTCACCGCAGGGATGTCGAGGAGGTTGGACCAGAGCCCGGTGGTGGGCAGGGCAAAGCCGCCGGGCAGGGGAATCTTCTGCCCGTTCGCCAGCAGGATGTCCCCGCCGGTGGCGAACGCCTTCCTGTTCTTCTGGTCGATCAGCATCTTGGGCTCAATCTGGATCAGCGGCTTGGGGTTCCTGCCAAAGAAATTTGTCAGTCCACTATCTACTTGCTATCTACCAGCCGGAGTCACTCTGAGACAAGATACGCTCAGCGACACAGATACAGCGTTACGGAAGGCAGCATGGAAGGACAGTTAAACAATCTGCATTACAGGCTGGACAGTTTGCAGGGACAGGCAGTCTGTGCACATCCAGAGCTGTCACAGCAGAGGCTGCAACTAAGGCGCCATCACATCGCATCTAGCACCAACTTGTCTTGATTCAACGGCAAGCTAGATTCATCCTCACGCCCACGCTAAGCTTCAGTCCATCTTAGAGTCCCCATAGAGCGCTGCGCGCTATCGATATAGCCATGCATTCAATGCTGATCTTGAGTGTTCCTGAGATATCTGATAGCTCTGCCCTCGCCTAGCACCTTTCGGCATGTCGCATCAGCTGCAATCTGTTGTTCCTGAAACCGGGCACATGCAGACCCGCACACTGTGCTGGCCGCAGCACACCAGGTGCCTGACTAGCCGCCTGCTGCGCTGGGCCGGGCACAGCCCGTGGGCGCCCAGCCATCCATCACAACATCAGCCGCGATCGCAGCGTGTACAGCGCAGCAGGGCGGGGAGAGGGGACCCTTGCGTTGGCGGGGGGGTCTTCACCTGTAGCCAAAGGGCTGCGCAGGCTTGCTGGGGTCGTTGGCCTGGGCCTGCGCTAATTTGCGCCCGGCGGTTCCGGGCGCCGCATTGGCGTCGGCTTGCGCTGCGTCTCCGATGGTGGTCAAGGCCTGTGCGCGCGCAACAACACCCTCAGCAGCTTCTCAGATATGACTCTCAGCTTCCTTTGGTTGGCTTGACTGCGTACATGCTCTCCCAGCAATGTGAAGGCTTCTGCTACTTTACAGAGCTGCCCCTCAGTGCTTCAACCCATGATGCCGTGCAGGGCAGGCCACAAATGGCATGGCATCAATAAGAGGCCCTTCACTGCACTGGGCCTCCACAGCAAGCAAAGGCATGGTCCAGGGACGCTGAGTCATTGGGATTTGCTTCCTGGCATGCGGACGAGGCCTTACATTGACCAGGAAGGAGAGAGGGTTGGTCGCGGGGGCGGATGGCGCTGGTGCCATTGCAGGAGCTGTTCTGGCAGGGACTGCTGGCGCCAGGTCAGGCGCTGGAACTGGTCCGTCCACCACAGCACCCTGCAGACACCGAGGCATGTGATTCAGACACTCTCCGCCTGGCAATTCTGGTGACTCCACAGCCATCTCCTCAGGAGCACGCTAGACTGACTTCAGACAGGCAGTTGCTACTGTATACCAGTGTCGTACGGATTGCTCAGGCTGCGCTGCTCAGGATGTGCCCTGCCATGAACATTCGATCCAACCTGCACCGCTGTCCTAAGATTTGCATTTTGACTCACCCTGAGGGACTTACAGTAAGTAACACATGTGCTCAGGCATGGCCTGTGGCCAGGAGTTGGAGAACCAAGCACAAAGGCGAACCTGAGGGATGTCCAGGAGCCCGGACCAGAGCCCGGTGGTGGGCAGCGCGAAACCGCCGGGCAGCGGGATCTTCTCGCCGTTGGCCAGCAGCACGTCTCCGCCAGTGGCGAAGGCCTTCTTGTTCTTCTGGTCCACGAGCACCTTGGGCTGGAACTGCACCAGCGGCTTGGGGTTCCTGCACGATGCTCTGCAGCGTCAGTATTCCTCGCATGCAAGAGAAGTGAGCGTCGTCTTTCTCAGTCCTGCAGTGACGCCAGCCATGTGCTCTGCTTGCAAAGTGTAGTGCATGGGATGCCGGTCGACAGCACTATCCAGGAACTCCAGAAGATGCAGCGTCAGATGCCTGTCTGCTACCCTTCAGGACAACCATGAATCCTGAGCAAGAATGAGATTCTGCGGCTTGCCTGTAGCCAAAGGGCTGCGCGGGCTTGCTTGGGTCGTTGGCCTGGGGCATCTGACTCAGCCTCCTGCCCGGCTGGACGGCCGAGCCGGGCACGTGGGGCAGCGCCTTGTAGAATGCGGTGTAGGGCCTCACGGCCTCGGCAGTGCGGGTAGCGAAGATATTGTTCTCGTTGGGCGCGGGCAGCGGGGCCCAGAGCTCGGTGGGGTTGGAGGGCAGGGCAATGGCAGGCATGCCCCTCAGGCCCAGGTCGGGCACAGAGGGCAGCGCAGGCAGCCCGCGCTCGCCTCCCTGCCCATAACCAGCATGTCATGACACCAAGATTTTTGAAAGCGCCGAGCACAGTCGTAAGGCGTCAGCAAGGTGAGCGCCTGCCAGCAGGCCACACCAGCCTCTGTACTATCTTGTAATGATGTGTAGAGGTCACACTTGAGCTTGATTGTACCCTGTCATGCGTACTTTGGAAATAAAGGCTGGGGGTGTACCTGGGAGGGAGTGGGGGCGGAGGCGGCGGGTGCCATGGCAGGGGGGTTGAAGATCTGCTGGGCCTCCTGCAGGGACTCGTAGATGGCAGAGTTGGCCACGCCGGCCGCGTCCTTCACGGACAGCGGGTGGCTGTTCAGCTGCTGGAACTCGGTCTGCTGCAGGCGGCGCCCAGTCAGCAGCGCGCTGATCACGTTAGTCACCGGGTTGGTCACCGCCTTCTCCTGGGGCGTTGGCGCCTCCTCGGCCGCGATGGCTGCGTTGATCAGCGACTGGGGAGCAGGAGCATAGCCAGGGGCCAAGGCCGGTCCCGCGACAACTGACTCGTCTCCCAGGTTTGCATCTGCAGAGGACAGTTTAATCGTTAGGGCAGCATCAATGTAGTGCATTGTCAACTTCCAGAGCAGGTTTCGCATGAAACAGGCGCAGGTGTGCCGCTCTGTAAGACCAAAAGAAGGAGCACCATACTCCCTCTTGACAGGGCAGAGAGTGGAGGCGAGCAGGCTTGAAAGGTAGCCAGCACAGAAGAGGAGGGCTCACGTGGGTAGAGGCTCTGGAGGGAGTTGAGGGCAGGGGTGGCAGGCAGCTTGAAGGGCAGCGCGGGCAGGATGTACTTCTGCCCAAGGATGTCTGCCTCGCCCTTGCCCAGGGTCAAGATCTTGGTGGTCTGGTCCAGGTAGATGTCGGGGTGAATAACCAGGGGAGCCACCGGCTTAGCATTCGTGCTCTGGGCCCCGCTGGCCGGCTGCTGCTGCTGCTGGAAGCTCTGCGGCTGCGCTTGGCCTACACAGCCGCCTAGGCGTTACGTCCATTCCCAAAAGTGCAGAAGGCTCTCACTAAGAGCTGCAACCGCCATCTCATTGACTCACTGCACCATGTCAGACAGGGGCCTGGAACTCACAATGCCCCGAGTATGATACAGTGTGAGAATAAAATGCTGCTGGGATAGATAAAAGTACTGCTGCTGGCGAGGGCTATGCATTACAAGGGGGTGGAACACCTGCGGCTGGCTGCTGCTGCTGCTGCTGTGGCCCTGGCTGCTGGGGGCCCGGCTGCTGCTGCAGCTTGCGTCCAGTCAGCAGCGCGCTAATCACGTTGGTCACCGGGTTAGTCACCGCCTTCTCCTGGGGTGTAGGCGCCTCCTCGGCTGCGATGGCCGCGTTGATCTCTGCCTGGGGGGCTGGGGCGTATCCCGGGGCCAAGGCCGGTCCCTCAATGATCGGAGCGTCTCCCAGGTTCATGTCTGCAGCAGCAAAGGATACAGCATTTGGTAAGCGCCAGTCTCTCCCGGGATAACTTGTACTGATAGAATGCTGGGTACACCAATTACCCTCATGACATGCACGCAGCACTGCACTCTGATGCATTATTTGTATGCCGCTCTCCCTAAGCTTTCCGCACAAGCTGATGCTTCTTTCCCTTGCGCCAACACCTTGCACAAGCCTGCACTTGCACTTGAAGGTTTATGTGCGTGCAGACCGCGCAAGGACTCACTTGGGTAGAGGCTCTGAAGAGAGTTGAGAGCAGGTGTGGCGGGCAGCTTGAAGGGCAGCGCGGGCAGGGTGTACTTCTGCCCGAAGATGCTCGCCTCGCCCTGGCCGACTGTCAGGATCTTGGTGTTCTGGTCCAGGGTCAGGTCGGGGTGGATGGTCAGGGGAGAGATCGTCGTCGGCTTCTCGCCCTGCGGCTGCTGCTGCTGCGGCTGCTGCTGGAAGCTCTGCGGCTGCGCCTGGCCTGCATTCGGTCTCAGCATTTGCATCGCCATTTGAGCGCATGCTGGAAATCCTTCCTCCAGCGTGAGCGCACGTTCTCACCAATTGTCATGTTGTTTCTGAACAGCGTTCAGAATCAAACCCTTGTCAGGCAGTGGGATGGCATGGCGGTGGCTTGCAAGCAATGCCTGTACCCATGAGCAGCGTCAGCACATTGGGAAGGTGTGCTGCTAGCAGTGAGGTCGATGTGCAGGATAGGTGAATACCTGCACCCGGCTGCTGCTGCTGCGGCCCTGGCTGCTGTGGTCCTGGTTGCTGCTGGGGGCCCGGCTGCTGCTGCAGCTTCCGGCCGGTCAGCAGCGCGCTGATCACGTTGGTCACCGGGTTAGTCANGCTGCTGTGGCCCTGGCTGCTGGGGGCCCGGCTGCTGCTGCAGCTTGCGTCCAGTCAGCAGCGCGCTAATCACGTTGGTCACCGGGTTAGTCACCGCCTTCTCCTGGGGTGTAGGCGCCTCCTCGGCTGCGATGGCCGCGTTGATCTCTGCCTGGGGGGCTGGGGCGTATCCCGGGGCCAAGGCCGGTCCCTCAATGATCGGAGCGTCTCCCAGGTTCATGTCTGCAGCAGCAAAGGATACAGCATTTGGTAAGCGCCAGTCTCTCCCGGGATAACTTGTACTGATAGAATGCTGGGTACACCAATTACCCTCATGACATGCACGCAGCACTGCACTCTGATGCATTATTTGTATGCCGCTCTCCCTAAGCTTTCCGCACAAGCTGATGCTTCTTTCCCTTGCGCCAACACCTTGCACAAGCCTGCACTTGCACTTGAAGGTTTATGTGCGTGCAGACCGCGCAAGGACTCACTTGGGTAGAGGCTCTGAAGAGAGTTGAGAGCAGGTGTGGCGGGCAGCTTGAAGGGCAGCGCGGGCAGGGTGTACTTCTGCCCGAAGATGCTCGCCTCGCCCTGGCCGACTGTCAGGATCTTGGTGTTCTGGTCCAGGGTCAGGTCGGGGTGGATGGTCAGGGGAGAGATCGTCGTCGGCTTCTCGCCCTGCGGCTGCTGCTGCTGCGGCTGCTGCTGGAAGCTCTGCGGCTGCGCCTGGCCTGCATTCGGTCTCAGCATTTGCATCGCCATTTGAGCGCATGCTGGAAATCCTTCCTCCAGCGTGAGCGCACGTTCTCACCAATTGTCATGTTGTTTCTGAACAGCGTTCAGAATCAAACCCTTGTCAGGCAGTGGGATGGCATGGCGGTGGCTTGCAAGCAATGCCTGTACCCATGAGCAGCGTCAGCACATTGGGAAGGTGTGCTGCTAGCAGTGAGGTCGATGTGCAGGATAGGTGAATACCTGCACCCGGCTGCTGCTGCTGCGGCCCTGGCTGCTGTGGTCCTGGTTGCTGCTGGGGGCCCGGCTGCTGCTGCAGCTTCCGGCCGGTCAGCAGCGCGCTGATCACGTTGGTCACCGGGTTAGTCACTGCCTTCTCCTGGGGCGTGGGTGCCTCCTCGGCTGCGATGGCTGCATTGATCTCTGCCTGGGGGGCAGGGGCGTAGCCTGGGGCCAAGGCCGGTCCCTCGATGATAGGCGCGTCTCCCAGGTTCATGTCTGCAGTAGCAACACGAAGTCATGCACAAGTGCACACAGTGCGCATGCTAGCCTTCCAAGCGCATGACTCTGGTGAAGCCACATGGATCTGTGCATCTTTCATAGCCATGTCTACTGCAGTAAGCACTTGCTCATCCTGTCCTATCAACCTTTCGTCTATCAGACAGTCTCCAGTCCAGTGATCCCAGAGTTATTGCCACAGCCATGACCTGTCGAGAGGGTGCTCTTACAGCTGCGCAAAGTGCATATACGACTGGAGAGTCAGGCACCGTGTGTGCATCCTACGCTCTGAACTAAGCCTGTGTTGCATCCTGTACACATCAGGGCAAGCCTGCCAACGCAGTGGTGGACAGGACAAGGCTCACTTGGGTAGAGGCTCTGGAGGGAGTTCAAAGCGGGGGTGGCGGGCAGCTTGAAGGGCAGCGCGGGCAGGGTGTACTTCTGACCAAAGATGCTCGCCTCGCCCTGGCCGACTGTCAGGATCTTGGTGTTCTGGTCCAGGGTCAGGTCGGGGTGGATGGTCAGGGGAGAGACCGTCGTCGGCTTCTGACCCTGCGGCTGCTGCTGCTGCTGGAAGCTCTGCGGCTGCGCCTGGCCTGCAAGTCCCCGGAGACAGCTTCAGCACACATCTCAAATAACACGGCAGCTGTAAGGCAACATCCGACTGCATGGTATGACTTGCCTCTTGGCCAGCCATCATATCGTCAAGCCAGCTGGGCGCCATGAAGCACCTCTTTGGTGCCTGATGAGTCATGCTGAGATTGAACACATCTCTGTCAGCCCTCAAAGCCCTGGCAAATGTGAAACACCTGGAGACGGCTGGATTCAGATCACACTATCTTTGAGAATCCGATGAAATTAGTCCATATTTCTGGCCTCGGGTACGACAGCATAACATATCTTTATGAGCGTGGGGTGTCAACAGCAGGCCACCTATGGGGAACAGTGGTCACTGCTCACCTGCTGCAGGCTGCTGAGGACCCTGCTGCTGAGGTCCTGGCTGCTGCTGGGGGCCTCCCTGCGGCTGGGGTCCCCCTTGCTGAGTCAGCTTGCGCCCCACGCCGGTGCCGCTCAGCACAGGAAGCAGCTTGTAGAAGGCGCTGTAGGGCTGCGCTGCCTCATAGGCCACAGCGGCTGCCGGGCCCTGCGCTTCAATCCAGACACCCTCAAGAGATATATCAAATCCCTCAATTGCCCTCCAAACACCCGGATTGCCAAGCACATATGCCAGACTCCTATCAGGATCAGCTTCTCACACAGGAGTTGTGAGGTAGGGCTGCCTGAAACACGAGCAGTGGCGCTGGTCCGCTACATGGCTTTGCATTCTTCTAGCAGAAAGGTATCAGTTGTGGGGCTGTTTTGCTGAGAGCATAGGATAAGTGCAGGGGGCACTGAATGGGATGGAAGACTTGCCTGAGGCCNGTGGCGGGCAGCTTGAAGGGCAGCGCGGGCAGGGTGTACTTCTGACCAAAGATGCTCGCCTCGCCCTGGCCGACTGTCAGGATCTTGGTGTTCTGGTCCAGGGTCAGGTCGGGGTGGATGGTCAGGGGAGAGACCGTCGTCGGCTTCTGACCCTGCGGCTGCTGCTGCTGCTGGAAGCTCTGCGGCTGCGCCTGGCCTGCAAGTCCCCGGAGACAGCTTCAGCACACATCTCAAATAACACGGCAGCTGTAAGGCAACATCCGACTGCATGGTATGACTTGCCTCTTGGCCAGCCATCATATCGTCAAGCCAGCTGGGCGCCATGAAGCACCTCTTTGGTGCCTGATGAGTCATGCTGAGATTGAACACATCTCTGTCAGCCCTCAAAGCCCTGGCAAATGTGAAACACCTGGAGACGGCTGGATTCAGATCACACTATCTTTGAGAATCCGATGAAATTAGTCCATATTTCTGGCCTCGGGTACGACAGCATAACATATCTTTATGAGCGTGGGGTGTCAACAGCAGGCCACCTATGGGGAACAGTGGTCACTGCTCACCTGCTGCAGGCTGCTGAGGACCCTGCTGCTGAGGTCCTGGCTGCTGCTGGGGGCCTCCCTGCGGCTGGGGTCCCCCTTGCTGAGTCAGCTTGCGCCCCACGCCGGTGCCGCTCAGCACAGGAAGCAGCTTGTAGAAGGCGCTGTAGGGCTGCGCTGCCTCATAGGCCACAGCGGCTGCCGGGCCCTGCGCTTCAATCCAGACACCCTCAAGAGATATATCAAATCCCTCAATTGCCCTCCAAACACCCGGATTGCCAAGCACATATGCCAGACTCCTATCAGGATCAGCTTCTCACACAGGAGTTGTGAGGTAGGGCTGCCTGAAACACGAGCAGTGGCGCTGGTCCGCTACATGGCTTTGCATTCTTCTAGCAGAAAGGTATCAGTTGTGGGGCTGTTTTGCTGAGAGCATAGGATAAGTGCAGGGGGCACTGAATGGGATGGAAGACTTGCCTGAGGCCTTGGCGCGGGGATGGGAGCTACGAGGCTCTCAGCTGAGGCGGGCAGGGCAATCTGGGGCATGTCGGGCAGGCCCAGGGCTGGCACGGCAGGCAGGGATGGCAGGCCACGAACCTGAAGCAGTTCATGTATCATCAGTCTCCTACCCTTTGCTCCCGCACAGCTTCAGACCTTCCATCCAGCGGCAGATGAGAACCAGAAATTTGAGGATTACTCAGTATGTATGCTGAGCATTTGATAAGCAGCAGGTCCCCAGAAGCCCTGTGATGATCCCAGTAATGTGGCAGAGCCTGTGTGTGCATGCAAAAGCCGGCTCTTCATCTCTTGGCATAAGATGCAGAATCAAAGTCCATGCACATGAGGTCTGAGCCTTACCGGTGCCTCGCTCTGGGGCGCGGGTGCAGGTGCGCCCTCTTGCAGCATGCGCCTGCTGGGGTTGCTGCCCGGGAGCTCGGGCAGGCTGCCCGCGCCGGGCAGCGCCTGCACGTGACAGCTTTTCTTGTTAGCCCTCAGCACGCAGTTCCCTTTGCTACAGCCATATCTCCTTTGGCGGCTATCAGGTCCTAACCTCTGCATATGTGTCAGCATTAGGTGAACGCCATTCGCGCTGTCAGATCAGAGACAGCGTCAGTTCACGGCTTTGGGCAAAAGGTTGGAGGCATGTAAGAGCACCTGCAGAGAGGTGGATGGGTCTGCGACGCGAGGCATCTTGACAATGACGGTCTGGGTGCCGTCCTTGTGGGTGATGAGCTCGGTTTTGGGCTCTGCCGGCTGCACAGGCTGCTGCTGCAGCGCCGAGAATGAGGTCACACCGGCAGTGTGCAGAGCATCTGTGGACCTACAGCACACCCATCCTTTTCATGAGAAGATCTGAGGTGCTGGCATGAGATGGTCATGGTTGAGAGACATTGACACAGCAGAGAATGACAGGTATCTGTGGTCCGGTAGCTTTGACACGGCTCGTCAGGAAGCTAGAAGCATGATGTATTCAATGTCAGGCCTAGGTTGACAGCTGCAGCTCGTGCGCTGAGTGGCATCCAATTGGCCTATAAAAGCAACAAAATTCCTTCCATTGCGCACTGTAGCAGCTGTCCTGATGTCATACTTTGCTAGGCAATTTTGATAAATCTGAAGCCAGGACAGGAAGTCTCTTGAATGCAGTTTCACAGAGAGCGCTAAAGCACACCTGGCTGAGAGGCTAGAAAGTGCAGAGGCAGGCGCGGGTGCAGGGGCGGATGGCTGGGGCGCCTGGGGTAGAGGTGCTGGCTGGGGCAGCTGCGGGAGCTGCATGGAAGGGCGATGCTTCAGGCAGCTATCACATGCCGATACAGTTGATAAATACGCCGGTGGGACCCACTGAGCTGATCCATCACAGAAACTGCCGCACTTGCCAGCTAGCTGGACTCGTGTGGGAATGGCATACCTCTGGGGGTCCGTCCCCGTAGGTAGGGGCGGCAGCAGCCTCGGCCTCGACAGAGGTGTCGTCCTCGCCGGTGACGATGATGTTGGCCGGGCGCGGGGCGAGCGCGGGCGGCATCCCGGTGAATGACGCGGACGGGCCGAGCTCCGAGGCAAAGTCCGAGGCCACGGCATCCACTGCGTGCGCGAGCGCCTGAACGGGGCCCTCGACCGCGCGCACCTCAGCGACAGTCGGCGTGACTGCGTTCTTAGCCGCCTGCAGCAACAGCTCATTCAGCTACAGCTGCATGGCATAGGTGGCCTCCTGCTACTTGGGACTCCTGGCATGCACACCTCTGGCAGGGGTTGCACACTGATTTCATTCCCAACTCCAAGTAACATCTTCAGCACTTCCCAGTAGCTTGCTGTCCCACTAGCATTAAAATCAGCAAGGCTGGTCTAGGTCCAAGTGGAGATCCTACAGAAAGTACATGTTTCAGTTTTGGACATAGAGAGCGCATGATCTGTGCAGTTGGCCGGCCTGCTGACCTGTGTAGCTGCTTTGGCCTGCAGCACGGCTGCGTGTGCAGCTGCGAACCCGATCTCCTTTGGTGAGGGAGTTGGCGCAACAACGGGGAGCGCCTCCAGCACGGGCTGCACTTGGCTGCCGGCAAAGCTGGCCACATTCACTGCGGGCAGGTGGGGCAGGTTGCCCACTTGCGGGAGCTCTGGCAATGTCCTGTCTGCTGCTGCATTCTGCTGGCACCTGCAGCACAGGAATGCACTTTGTTGGCTCTGAAACATGCCTCACGATACGTTGAGGCATGTAGCGACAGGCCAGGGGAGCATTACGAGGCTGTGCACAGTGCCAGGCCTTGCAGCAGTCCAAATTGCCTGCTTAAACGCAAAACATACGGCCAGGACTTCACATGAACACAAGGAATCGAGTGCTGCATGCAGGTTTGGTTATGAATTCTTGTGGCAGTTCAGATGAGGCAGGTTTCGTGTGCCAGCTGCACTGAGAGAGGAGCATACCTGGCTGGCATGTACATCGCTGAGCCCAGGCACACCAGTGCTAGGCACAAGAAGCGAGACCCCTGCAGAGGTGATTATGGGTGAGAATGAAGGACGCCGCGCAGGAAGCACCTCACAGCAGTGCGGTTTAGCAAATATCATCGCAATCACCGGTACGCGTTAGCCGCCACTCTTTGGGCCGTATGAGGTACGAAAGCGTACCCGCATGGCAGGGGCCCGCCTTCTGTCGGCCATACTCTGCTGCACTACCGAGCGCGGGCTACTGCGGGAAAGCGTTCCGCAGATCTTTCCTGATCAGCGAATGATGCGATGAGGATCCTGCGCCACCGCCCCACGCCTCAGTATGGGCTGCCTGATGTCTCTCGTTACCAATGTCATAGCACCTTGGGTGCCACGATTGTTGCGTAGAATTCTCACAAGCTGGTCTTACAAACTGTATTCCTGCACTCGCCGCCCTGACTTTTGTGATGAAGTATGTAGATGTCTTCTGCTGCACTACTGACATGCATTCAAAGCATTGCTGTCCTACATGCTGCAAGTGGTGGAAGGAAGCGGCTGCAGAGCTTCATTGACCGAGCTGCAGCTTGACATTGTGTATGTCACTGCATCTGCTGCCTTGGTTGTGTAGGTGCAAGGTGTCCCACCTGTCACACTTTCACAAGCGGCTTCGCGATGGTCCTGTCTCCCAGCGGTGAAAAGTCTTCCTGCTGCTGTGTGTTCTAACGCCCTTTCACGCAGGCGCACCGCCTAATGGAGGTGAAGCACTGCAAAAGAAAGGCAGAGGGCCGGAGGTCTGCGAAGTCTGAATTCGAATGGCGTCTGTCTACGACGGCATGCCCGAAGTGACTCGGATCGCGCCAGTGACGAATGAGAGGCAAAGTCTCTTTCGGCATCTTCGATTGCTCTGTCGGACATGTGAAGCCGCCACACCCTTCTGTTACACGACAAGGGGCCTTTCAGCCATTACGAGGTCTTTGACGATTGGAATGGTCTGGGCAAGACCACAGCCCATCTTGCAATATAGCAAAGCTACATCACGGCCATACCATCAGGAATCCTTGCAGGAAGCACCGCACGTCAATGGTCTAGCATTCACGATGACTGCACAACCCTTGACGCTGCACCGTATCGGTTGTTGCTGGGTGCCCTTTGGGCTGGATCCAGATGTCTAGGGTGTGCCTTGGACAAGGTCCTCAGCACAGCTGAGGGATGTATACGCCCTAGCTGGTCGTCCCTCACGCTGTGCACCTCTGTAGAGGGCTTGCCGTGTCAACTTCTCATTGAAACATGACTGGCCGCTCCTCATCCTAGATCTTGTGCTGTCAGCTGAGCCCACCTCGACGGCCCTGTCCGAATCTTCTTTGAGGGAGAGTTCCTGCTCTCCTGGTGTGCAGAAATGTCTGCCTATCCTCCTCAAAAGTCAACATCCTCCTGCACAGTGCATCCAGCTTCTGGTGTGGGGAAACAGGTTCTATTGCGCCTGCCAAGCTGCAGCCTAAGGGACGAGCATAGCATTCATGCAGTGACTGCATTGCTGTCCAGAGATGTAGTTCCCCAGCTGTCGCTGTATTGACGTGAAGGCATGGCGCAATGGGATTAGGAGTGGTGGAGATGCACACCTGCGCATCTCCCGCGCTCATCCAGACTTCTGGCCGCCAACATTGACCCACATGAGGTTGCCCTGGGGCAGGGCGGGCCCCTGGGCAGGGAAGCCGGGCAGGGCGCCGGGCCCTGGCTGCTGGGCAGGCGCGCTGCCCGTGGCCTGCAGCCTGGTGGGCTGCTGCTGCTGCGCTGCGCTCCCGGCGCTGCTGCCCCCTTTGTTGTTGCTTGTGTTGGCGCCAATCTGCTGCAGCTCTGGCAGCGCGCTAGCTCCTGCCAGAGTCTTCGTGAGCGGCTGCCCCTGCACATAGCAGCATGACGCATGAGTGAGTGTGACTCTCGCAAACACCTGTCTGCCTGGTACATCACCTGTACAGGCGCCAATCTGCTACAGCTCGCTTCCTGCAAGGCCCTATTGTGAGCGATTGGACCCTTGTCCAGCCCTCGGCTCTATAAGTCAAATACCTCTGCTCTGTAAGTCAAGTATACTTCCTGCATCCTCTTCTACTGCAAGATGTAGCTTCCTAAGGGCGCAGACCCATACTCAGCTCGTGAGGGTGTGGCAACTGAGCAGAAGGGGCAAGCTTGTAGCTTCTTGGCAATGCCTTACCTGGGTGTTTGTGAGGGACTGGAAGGATGCCACAGATGAGCTGCTGGGTCCCTGAGCAACAGGTGCGGGCAGCTGGGCGGGCAGGGGCAGCGGGCGAGGCGCCTGCACAGTACAGCCTCCCATTGGCTTTCGTGCTTATCCAGTGCAAGCAGGGCTCAAAACGCCTCTCAACAATCGTAGTGCAACCCTCAGAGCACAGTGCACTTACAGACACCCCTGTCATTCTTGTCACAGATGCAGGGCGGATGGTCCACATGGCCCTGCTGCGGCCTTGCACACCCTGTAATGGTCCTTGGACAATTGCAGCCTGCATGTCAGGGTCCCAAGGCTGCTGCCACCTTCCACTCCACCCCATCAGAAGCAACCAGGACACAAGAGCTGTACTGTGACATTTGCCTGCCGACATGTGCCCATTGGAAAACGCACATGTACAAGAAAGCGGTCAGAGCGCACCTGAGGCAGCACTGACATGGCAGGGGCAGGTCCCAGGGGTGGGGCGGGTGGACCGGGGTTCCACTTGGGCAGGGACCAGCCCGGCAGATTCACCCCATTGACCGTGACGGGAGGGAACGTCCAGGCAGATGGCGATTTAGTCGCAGGCGCTGGAGCAGGGACAGTTGCAGACAGTGTGTTGCTCTGTGTACCTGCACACGGAATGTACTGGCTGATGAGCAGACCGTTCTCATGCAATATCTGTGCCGCTTAGCCAGTGTGGAACATCCTTATGGTGTCACATCATGCTGTGGCAGTCTTTCTGCAGTCTCAGCACGTGAGGTGCAGAGCCACACTGACTTCCTGGCCCTGCTGTGCAGGACAGAGTTTCCAAATGGCACGTCACACATATTAGGCGACTGAAATGGTATGCACAGGCTGCGCTTCCGTATCTGCGCAGAGGCCCTACCTTGGTAGCCGGAGGCACCAGCATACTGCTGCTGCTGCTGCTGGCCAGTGCTGGAGGTCACTGTGCTGCCTGTGTTGCTCCCAGAGGCGGTGTAAGGGGAGGCCTGGCCGGTGCCCGTGCCCGGAGCAGCATATGTCTGGGCAGCAGGAGGCGCCTGCACAGTTCAATACGCATTGTGGCGCTCCTTTAAGCAATGCCCTGATGATACCCTACGGCTGAATCAGTGTATGCGAGAGGCGGGTTAATGTCTATGCAGCAGGAAGTGCCTGCACCTCAGCTTTACAAAATCCTGTTCATTGTGCAAATCGTCAGAAGGCGCGTGTGTATTGCGCATCGAAATGTTGGTCTCAAGGAGTTAGTATGGGACACTGGTGCACATGACTTCTAGTATGTGCGGAAGCAGGGACTGGGGGCAATGTGGGAGGGTCAGGGGTAGGTGGGCGTGCCTGCTGGGGGGGTGGCGTGGAGGGTACCCAGCGCCCGTCCGACAGCTGCACCATGTTTGCGGACGGCCACTGCTGCGCATCTTGGATGCCGCTGTTCTGTGTGGTCTGCACATGCGCATGCACATGCTTCTCTTCATACCAGAGACACTGAAAAGGGAGCTCTTGTGATGCCTCATGTGGAAGTCAGGCATTCGGCAACACAAAGGCTATGAATCAGCAGACTCCAGCCTTGCAGTGTCATACGTGACAGTCCTGCAGATGCCTGCAGAGAACTTTGCAGGCACGCAGAAGGTGAGTCCATCCTCCCTCCCTCCGGGTACCTTGGATGAACGGTCACAGTATCCTTAGGGGTGCGATGCGCTCTAGCCCTCTCAGCGGTAAACACTGCCAGAAAAGTGGCGTCAAAAGGACGTCTCACTTCGTGCCCTGTAAAGCATGATGCCTGTGCTTTGCATGGAAAGGGTACATGTCTGGTACTGGGCAGACCTGCGAGGTGGCTCCGGTGTAGTGGGGCGTTGCGCTCTGCTGCTTGCTGGCATCGTTGTAGGTCCCGAAAGTCTGCTGCGACTGGGTGTTGGGAGCCCACTGCAGGCACCAATTGCTTAGCACTCAGGTCATACTGCACAGCTCTCATCTCAGTAGGTGCCTACTCTTGCCCAGGTGCTTCACATGTGCTGCAGTACTCAGAGCATTGCTGATCACTGCAAAGACCATGAAGAACAGAACACTGCCGTCAGTGGTCACTAGGGGTTCAGCATTCAGCAAAAGTGGTTGTATGTGTATGCACATATCATTTGTACCTGCTGCTGCTGAGCAGGAGGAGTGTACTGCTGCTGCTGCTGCTGGCCATTGCTGCTAGCAGGCACCCATTGCCGGGGTGCAGGGGCAGCCCACTGCAGCAGCCACATGCACCACCCATTAACGCTGTTCTGAAGCGCCAGTCCGTAAGAGTGGTAGAATGTTGATGTGAAGGCAAGGCAGTGTACAGCTTCAGGCTCACCTGCTGCTGGGTGGAGCTGGCAGGTGTCCACTGCTGCTGCTGCTGCTGCTGAGGTGCTGGGGACCACTGTGCCTGCAAATACACATGTAAATGATACTGAATCTCAACAAGTGTGGAGGACATCAGCTGGCAAGACACTAGAATGCAAGCAGCTCGCTGATCTTCGTGTCTGTTTTGGGTCAGATGCTGAATGGGCAGCTGCGTCACAGATCCATTGTCCCAGAAAACTGTTTCCTGTAAGAGACACATTGTAGGCGCTCAATCTTCATCAGGACTGCATGAGTGACATGCAGAGCACCTGCTGCTGGGTGTTGCTGGCTGGAGCCCACTGCTGCTGCTGGTTGCTTGCAGGAGCCCACTGCTGCTGTTGCTGAGGCGTGTATGACTGCACAGCAAGTCAATGCCCTCAGGCACGCAGCCGAAAACACCGCAAGCCAGATCACAGTACTGCTGCGGCTCAGCTTACAAAAGGTGCACGACAGCATTGACTGTACCGGGTGAGATGCAGTCAGGTATCTGCGCCATGCCTCCCCTGCCGCACAGTTTGCTCCAGCCAGTGGTGTTGCCACATCAAGGATCAACCATGAGCATGGCTGACACGAGCCACAGCCACATGTCAAAGAAAGAGTGTGTGCTCGTGAGAAGCCATGGCCTGAAGAGGCACCTGCTTAAGCTTCCGTCCAGCTAGAGTGCTGCCCGCAGCATTTGAGCTGGAGCCATCGCCCGAGTAGGCCTCGTGGGTGAACGTAGTGGGTACCGAGATGGTGGGCAGCGCCTGCTGCTGGAAGGAGTTGGCCTGGCCATTCGTGTTGCTGGTGCTGCTGGCGCCTTTCTTGGCGCTGTTGCCTGACTCGGTCAGGAAGCTGGAGATCTTGTTGGAGACATCCTGCAACAGGCAGTGCCACAGTGTAAGGGCTTCCTCTACCCTAGAGGCTTGCGCAGCTGCGTGGCGACTTTAGTAATTGCTATGCTATGGCTGTCTCCTGATGCAGTGAGAGCCTCAACTCCTCCATACAGCAGATGCAAAATGCCTCCTGTTCAGGGTGTTCGAATTTGAGTCCTGTAACCAGAGGGGGGATGGTAGCAGCAATAGACATTCAGCCCTCCTTGGGGTGATGACAACCTTCCCAGTGCATACAGCTGCTCAGCTGTAGCAACCCTTGCCTTTCTGAGCAAGGGGCCTCAAGTACGATAGGATGGCAGCATAGGAGCGGAAGCAAGCTGGACACACCTCCTCGATGGGGGCAAGAGCCTGGATGACAGTAGGTGGCGGGGGCGGGGGCGGCGGGGACGGTATTAGCGCAATTAGCGAGTTGGTCACGTCGTTCAGGCTGGGGGCCACCGCGGTCACAAAGTTGTTGGCCACTGCCTGTGCTGGTGCCGGCACCGGCTCATTACCTGCACAGTAACAGGCTGACGGCTTACTCGCAATCATACCGTAACATGCATGGCGACACCGCCACTCATATAGTATGCTTGCTGCCTTGCTACCTGATATACGGACGCAACTGCTGTTTTCCAGAGGACGCGCTAAGTTCCTGTGCTGCATGGGTGCGAGCAGGGCCCTGGTGTCGTAGGACATGGCATATGATGCTCAAGCCCTGATTAGGACCAGTAGGAAGGGTACCAAGTAGCTTACCAGCAGTCCAAAACACAGAGCCGCTGGGCGAGCCCACTTTGAACTGGTCGTCGCTCTGCTGCTGCTTGTAGAGGCCCACAATGTTCTCGTTGTCCATCGTGGAGTGCAGGGAGGTCTGCTTGGTGGACGCGCCCGCCAGCGACTGCAGGTACTGGCTGAACGTCTGCATGGCACAGTAATCTGAGCAGGGTGCCGCAATCATTGTCCATTCCCTGATCAACACCAACAGCAGAGCTACCGTCACCATATCAGTCGCTGTGCGGTCGCTGCATGCACAACAATCCGTGCTGCAGCCGCAATGATGACATCTACTGGATATTTCTCAAAAACCTGATATTGTGTGATTGCTGCTGCTGAGGCATTCTAGCTGGGCTCAATTACATAGAGAAGCCGCCAGCAAGCCGCTTCCTCACAAAGTCTACTCTGCATCACATTGCACAAACCTATTGCACACTTGAAAGGACATGCGTCAAATGCAGAAGAGGGGTAGCTGGGGCCTTGCCTGTGTAAGCCGCACGCCCTGGATTAGCGAGTTCAGGTCGTTTGAGTTCACTTGCTGGTTGCCAGTTGCTGATGTCACCAACTGCGGGAGCCAAGCACAACTTTTTGCAACGTTTCAAGCAGCGAAGCTTTGCCCTTGTATGCTTTTTCTGTCTGCATGCAAAGTCTCTGCACGCAGAGGAGACCCGCAACAGACGACTACAGCTCCTGCTCATATGTGTCCTCAGAAGTTGATGACGGCTACGCCACTCAGGAATGCGTGAGATCACCTGCTTGGCTGCAAGGTTGGCATTCTGCGCATTGTTGGGGTCATTGAGCGCCTGCTGCGCTGCGCCTACAAAGTTGTTGTTGCCAGAATTGGCCACTGCATTCCCGCTCGTGACTACTGTGTTGGTGCCAGCCTGTGCTAGCTTCCTAGATCCAGATGTGCTGCAGCCAACACACACTCCTGTCACAATTGCTTCGAAGTCATGGCAACCCTGGTCTGCGACCTTTAGCCCGGTCATGAGGGGACCTGAGAATGTGAAGGGCTTCCCAGTTTGTAGATGTGCCCACATCTTGCACTGGCAGAGTGTGCAGCAAGGTGACAGGCAGCCAGATGGCTGAGCTAGTTTGCATGATGCATGTTTCCAGCATACCTATGCCCTGCTGCTGCGCTACAGAACAGCTGCGCGGACAGTGCTATGAGAGTGACAGCTGCAGCCATCCCTCTCCCCTGCACAAGATCTCAGCTTCACACTGGGACACTATGCACCTCAGCAGACATGCGACAAGTCCAGGCAAACATACTAATGACCGCTGTCCGGGTGTATCAATGCATTGTGAACTGGAGTGCCTGTTGCTGACCTGTCTACCACATCGCCCACCGCCCATTGTGGGGCAGTCCTCAGGGGACACTGGGATGCTCTCCTAAGCCCAGCAACCTGGGAACTTTTGGTGCGCACCCTTGGCCTGCACGCACAGATGTGTTAAAGACCTTGATTCCTCTATGTTGCGGCGTCTCGTGCGCGGCGTCATGACGCGAAGAGCTGGCGCTGTATATACCCTGAGCTTGGGTCAACTGAACTCCGAAAGGCATGTTCCTACAAAGCGGCAAGCGCTGCTCCGCTTTGCGCCGATATCATACTGGAATAGTTTACAGTTCAGCCGTGTGCAGGACGGCTAGCAAGTCGATACTCGAGCAGCAATTGGATGTTCTAGACTCCACTCAGGCTTGAAGGACTGGCAAAGGTGAACACACTGAGCCGACGTAGAAGTATCATACCGTAAGTATATCTTCTTGCAGCCGCTTGCTGCCTACTAACGCTTCCTAGCCTTCACTTTGTGCAGCAGGTATCACCTGCCTGCCTCTCACAGAGGAGATGCCGGACTCTTCCGGAGGCGGGCACCTTTACTACTATGCAGCAAATGGAGTGATTTGAGGCACTGACCAGCCTCGGGGAGTCTGTGCTTTTAGTCGCAAAGGTCTTTTGTCAAGCTGTCGAAAGGAACTTTGCAGGGTTGCCAAATCAGGCAGCTCGAGTACCGCAGTGACGATCTACTCATTTGACGCGGTGGAGCTCTGCAGATAGCTTGTTTGATATTTCTATCATCTGTACGACGGGACCTGTAGTATTGATGATCTTGTAGCCGTGTTGTTGCTCCACCGCAGTTACAGATCGGTGATATGCTAGACACAGGTGCAGCTGTGGGATCTCCTGGACAGGCTCACGCATTGCAGAAGGTACCAGCATTCTGAGAAAATATTTCCATGTTGTCCATTGCGAGTAAAAGCTTGCCTATCCAGAAACTTTTGTCATGTGAGCTGACTCAGACTAAATGGTGCGGCCTGCTATGTGACATCATGTGATTCGCGCAATTGTACGCAGGATGCCTTGTCGCAGTATCTAAGCCGTGCCATAGAAGATTATGACACGTCCAAGGACCTGCGCATTGAACAATTCAAGCATGGACAATCCAACCCCACCTACCTCCTGCAGGCAAGCAAAGGCCTACCCTGCTCGTGACAGCTGCTTTGTGGTACATGCGTGACATCGCTGCTGATCACCATTCCTGCAAGTACACCAATGTATGATCTGACAGCCAAATTGTGCAGAATGGTCACAAGAAGTATGTACTGCGCAAGAAGCCTCCCGGCAAGGTGCTCGCATCTGCGCATGCAGTGGAAAGGGAATACCAGGTATGCCAGCTCTCCCTCTTGCCCAGAATCCCTGCCTCTGCGCACCTCAACATCCAACATTGCGCAAGCGCCTGCCCGACTCCCCTGGACAACACCGCTGACCGCTCATACCAGAGTCAAATTGCCTGCGCAGGTGTTGGCAGCATTGAGGGACACGAAAGTGCCTGTGCCTAGGGCGCTCTGCCTGGCGACAGAGAGCTCCATCATTGGGACACCCTTCTACGTCATGGAGCATGTGCAGGTGCGCTGTCATCTTCACCTTTTCGAGTGCATGCTCGAGGTGCAGCGCTCAGCCTCCTGACTTACACAGCATTGCAGCATGGCTCACTGCAGCTGCATGTAATGCACGCTCTTCTTGCTCCATGGCCGGCGTGAGCAATATGGAGACGAGCTTTTACTTTCACCATGCAATGTCTCCTCAGATGGGGAGCCCTTCACCGACAAGCAGAGTTAACATGGTGGCAAAGCGTCACGTGTCAGGAACCAGCTCAGGGTTTCTGCACACGTCAATGTCGATTCTGTGGAAATATGCCTCTGTGTGGAAGAAAAGTGCTCTTTGGGAGCCTTTGATACACACAGAGGGATTTTCCCTGCAAGGATATTGCGTTGTGCAAAATCATCATCCCTGCAGCCAGGATGACACATCCATGATGACACATCCAGCAGTCAGGCTTGAGACTAAGAACCACGTGTTGGTGACTGAAAATCACATGTTGCAGGGCCGGATCTTCACAGACCCCAGCTGCCCCGAGCTGAGCCCTGCGGAGCGCCGGCGGGTCTACCAGGCGTTCCCCGCCACCCTGGCTGCCCTGCACTCCGTGCGGCCTGCAGATGTGGGGCTGCTCCAGTACGGCCGCGCTGGAGGCTATGCTAAGCGCCAGGTGAGACACCTATTACCATCCCATCACTTGCAGGAATTGCGCCTGATGCCAGGTTAGCTGCCTGTACCAGTAAGCTGCCTGTATATAACCTATACAAGCCTGATGTATGTTATCACCAGGCTTGTGCTGAGGTCTCTGATGAAGTCCCATCTTGGGCATGACCAGGCTCATGTTGGTGCGGTAATCGGGCCCCAACATAGGCCTGCAGCGAAGACAAGGATTGTGTCTGTTAGTTGACTGGCAACCTGATCTTGAATGTCAAGAGCAGGTCAAATCAAGTCGAGTCGAGAGCACACTCAATTTGCAAGCGCATAGCCCGGTCATAGGCAACTTTTCAAGAGTCCATGGCTTGTTCCAGTTGGATGGCTGTGTTGGGACTCAAGATTGAGTTGGACATTGGTAGCTCCCCTGAGATTGTCAATGTGCAATACAAGTGTCTGATGCTCGCAGGTCTGGCGCTGGGCGCAGCAGTACAAGTCGCAGCTCCTGGGGGAGCCCATGCCGGAGATGATGGCCCTGATAGCCTGGCTGCAGAGCCACATACCCGCGGAGGACTCCGACCCAAGCGTCACCCGCATCTCGCATGGAGACTTCAGGTGCGATCTCGAGGAATCATCAGTCCAAGCTCATACCTCTCCCATGGTAGGCTACGAGCCAGGTGGTGGCTGTCATAGCCTGGCTGCAGAGCTACATTCCTGCAGAGGGTTCGACGCATGACCCAAATCTGGCATGGACACAGGTATTGTCTTACTAGCATGTGATCTGTACCTGATCCGTCTAGCACCTTGACAGCCATGTGGTGACCACACAATGCTGAAAGAAACAGCGCTGCGCGTGCTGTTCTTGCATGCCTCTAGGGGTACACATACTGCTGTATGCCAGCTCTTCATTGAATAGCTGCACAAGGTGGAGCAGTCAGACTTTATGGGGGCATGCTCGTGGCCATCCTGATAAGCCATGTGGATCGCAGGCTGGACAACCTTGTGATCCATCCCACAGATCCGGGCAGGGTGCTGGCAATCTTGGACTGGGAGCTTTCCACGCTGGGCCACCCATTCGCTGACCTGGCATACAGTGCCATGCCCTACCACTTCCCGGCAGGGTTTGAGGCCCTCCCATCCCTCGGCGACACCCTCCCTGAAGGTGAGGCTGATGTCCATCTCAGATCATCAGCCATTTCCACTTTCAAGGTTCTTGAGGTGTGTGTGCACACAAAGGCTTGTACGTGCACTGCACTGCGTGAAGAGCAAGCTGCTGCACGTCTGTGCGATGATAAGATACAGTTGTGCTGTCGGTGCCCATAGGCAGAGGCACTCTTGGAAGTGTATTCAGATCAGCCGAAAATGCCTGAAGAACCCTGACATCATCAGTATCACAGCGGGCTAGATTGTTGATTGGCTAAACCAATGTGCAGGCATTCCCACAGAGGCGGAGTATGTGGCAATGTACTGCAAGGCGCGCAGCATTCCTCCGCCAGACGCTCAGACGTGGTCCTTCTTCATGGCGCTGTCCCTGTTCCGGGCAGCCGCCATCCTGGCTGGCGTGGGCGCCCGCGCCAAGCTAGGCAACGCCTCCTCAGACAGGGCTGCTGTGGTGCGTCTGCCCTGCCCAGTTTATCTGCTGAGAGCATCTCAGCAAATGACTCCCTGACTTTAGTTTTCATCTTCTGCAAGGCCAGGCTTGAGGTATGGCATTAGTCTGCCCAGCGCAGCTCTTGAGGTGAAGGGGTGCTAAAGGTTGCAAGCAGGCCTTCATCAGCATGCAGTGAATTATGGTACAGTGTCGTCTTGACCCTCCACATAGTCTGCTCCCATGGCCAGTCCACCTTGATGCTGCTGCCTGAAGGGCTCAGTCCCTGAGATGAGGCAGCAGCAGAGAGGCACAAAGTGCCTTGCAAGCTGATAACGCAGCGTCATAGATGCAGTGCTGCTCAGGGTCTCGTCCCTTTGCTGCAAGCCTGTTGCTGAGAGTATGTGGGCTGCTCATGTTTCTTGATACTGGCTGGTGCATGCAGGTGGGGTCAGATGAGGTGGTGCAGTTCATCGCACAGAAGGCGCTGGAGGTCATTGAGGGCTCCGGCAGCAGCCCCATGGCCCAGGCGCAGCCCAGCACCGAGGCCCTCTGCGCAAGAGAGGTGCCAGTCCGTGCAGGCCGCTCCCAAGCAGGCAGGAGCGCTGCCAGGTATCCTTCCATTCCCTTGTCCGAGATCATTGCACATTCGTATTTCTCTGCGTGATCACACATTGACTAGATTGCACATTTGACTGGCATAGGCCTAAGATGAGGCCAGACTAGGTGACCTGTTCATAGTTGGAGATTGTGCCAACTCAGCTGGGCAGGGTCAAGCAGGGGAAGTCGACGGGGCATGACCTATTGCAGGGGCAAGGAGTATCAGACGAGCTTCAGGCCAGAAGCACCCAAGGCAGCAGGTGCAGCAGCTGACACTGAGACGGAGGCATTGTGTGCCAGGAGGAACACGCACCACTCAGCCAGCTCCTCACAGACAGGTAATGTCCCGTCCAAGATCGTGGAGACCCACCTGACGAGCTGTGACATTGAGCGCACTGTTTTCACACTAGCATATCTCATGGTGCCACAGTCCGATGGGTGCAGGAGGTACCAGTAGGCCACATCCACTGCTGTTCTTCCTCGTCCCTGTCATTCTGATGCATCATGGAATCTAGTCAAAACATGGAATCTTCTGCATGCTGTAGAAGAAGTGAGGTCTGCTGTCCTTGGTTGTATTGCGTCCGCCACATAAAGTCTAGTGCTGACCCGGCACTGCTGAGTGCAGGCTCTGCGCCTGCAACAGGGCTTGCTCCGTCCAGGCGCGTCCAGAAGCTCGTGAAGCAGCTGAGGGAGTTCATGGCCGAGCACGTGTACCCAGCCGAGCGCCACCTAGAGGTGCGTAAATGTGACCATCAGCAAAGTCAGTGTAGTCTCAATCACACAAGTAACCACATTGGGTGCGCCAAAGGCCACAGGCGCCCCATGATACAGCAGTGTAGCTTTGCAGGGTTATCCTGGCAGTATCCCGATAGTGAGACAAGTCTACATATTTTACAGGACTTATCACTGACAGACAAGCGTGGACCATACTCCCATCATGGGAGTACAATGAGATAAACGCCGCAGCCAAAGCATCAGGCAGTGCCTGGTTGCTGTTATGCTGAGTGGCAGTGACGCTAAATGCATATCCTGAGACTCACACCACTGCATGGATGCAGGACTTGGCGCAGACAGACAAGCGCTGGACCATACACCCCAAGATGGAGGAGATGAAAGCTAAGGCAAAATCACAGGGCTTGTGGAATCTGTGGATCTCACCCAGCCTGGCAGACTGCATGCGAGAGGTGGTGGCCGAGAGCAGTGAGCCTGGCCTGCTTGGAGCTGGCCTCAGTAACCTGGTAGGGCGCCTCTTTTCCCTTTTCTGACGGAGTCCCTAGGAGCACCTCTCCTCAATGTGTGAAACTATCTGCGCACATGGGGAAAGCGTGCCTGTCCGGACATTGCTTGTTAGGCATATGAGCTGGTGTGCCCTGCAAGACTACCAGTCTGTGCTGCCTGAGGAAGGTGCTGCATACGCTTCTCTGATGAGACAGGCCTTCATCCAAGCTTCAAAGTGATGCTGCGTTGTTACTGTAAGATGCTACGGTGGCGGGAAATTGCTTCTCATCATGACAGTGGCATGATGTGAGAGAAGCTCTGATGCGCAGGAGTATGCCTTTCTCAGTGAGCAGATGGGCCGAGTTGTGTTCGCATCTGAGGTCTTCAACTGCTCCGCGCCTGACACAGGCAACATGGAAGTCCTGGCAAGGTAAGGCTGCCACCATTGCTCGACCTTCGCATCCTGATCACAGTACCTCCTGCAGGGTAGCTAATGATTGCATACCTGCCTTCCTTGCTGCTTCAGCAGCCCAGTCCTCGGACTGTAAGGGGTTGGTACAGGTATGCAAGCGTGGCAGTACCTGCAAGACGCGCTGTTCTATGGTGTAGGTGCTCTGTCTCTAGCATGAACAGGGTCTTGGAGGGTCTGATGAATGATGGATGCAGGTATGGGACTGCCAAGCAGAAGAAGCAGTGGCTGCTGCCTCTGCTGCTCGGCCAGATCAGGAGCTGTTTTGCGATGACAGAGCCTGCTGTGGCTTCATCAGATGCCACTAACATCCAGTCCTCCATTCAGAGGTATGCCGCTGTCTCCTGGGCTGAGTTCAGAGCGCTCCCTTCTGCACAGGGAGTTAAGCTGCTGCCTCTAGCCATTATGCAAAGGCAGCAGCGCATCCGCCTGTGCAGAAGGCTGCCTCTGTACCTCACACATGTGGGTTGCAATAAGCATACCAGCGTCTCTGGTATTGGTCTCCGCAGCCACTTTTTTCACAGACTTGGAAGGGATTATGTCCTGAACAGCAACTGTTATACATATTTATGCTAATTTCTCAGATGTGCATATGGAGGATACGCAGGAATTCCACCACTCTCTCTGGTGCTGATCCGAGTGGTATGCTGTGCGCAGGGAAGGAGACAGCTATATTCTGAATGGGCACAAGTGGTGGGCCAGCAGTGCAATGAGCCCTTGTTGCCAGATCTGCATCTTATGTAGCATGAATCAGAAGGTGCATAACTCCTCTGGCGCTGATTGTCGTGTGCTCTTTTCTCCGCAGGGAAGGAGGGAGCTATGTCCTGAATGGGCACAAGTGGTGGGCGAGCGGTGCAATGGACCCCCGCTGCCAGATCTGCATCTTCATGGGCAAGACGGACCCCTCGGCAGTCACCCACAAGCAGCAGTCCATGATCTTGGTTCCAATGAACGCTCCGGGCGTGAGGATCGTGCGGCCGCTGACCGTCTTCGGATATGACGATGCACCTCACGGGCATGCCGAGCTCATGTTCGAGGTGACATGCCTGACTTGCTTGCTGTGTCCAAGTGTCCTGTGGGCGCTTGTGCATATATGTTAGGACTTCCTGGAGGTGCTAGAGTAAACGATGTGCCTCATGACAGATTGTCTGCCGCTTGCGCCTATGGCCTGATTTGCTGCTACTGCACGGCAAGAGCATTGCGCCCTCTGGTCCTGAGACACAGGCTCATGTGATGCAGAACGTGCGTGTGCCGGAGGACAGCATGCTGCTGGGCGAGGGCCGCGGATTTGAAATTGCGCAGGGCCGCTTGGGCCCCGGGCGGCTGCACCACTGCATGCGCGCCATTGGTATGCTCCTGCCATTTCCCCGCTCTCTTACTGAGAGATCAGGGCTCTTGTCTCAGCCGCTCAGAAATGCCTGTACATCATATCAGGAGGACATCCTGACTGACAGCATGAGGTTGTATTCTCAGTTTGTGCAAATCTGCCACTTTGCAGGAGGAGCCAGCAATGGCTTTCGTTGTCATAGTGACGAAAGTTCTAGGTTGAGCTATGTCCAAGGGTATCTGTATGACGTGTGCTGGGTGCGCAGGGATGGGGGAACACGCAGTAGAGGCCCTGGTGGAGCGCGGACTGCAGCGCACCGCCTTCAAGCGGCGCATTGCAGAGCTGCTCGGATTTCCACAAAGGGCTCGGTCTGTGAGAGTCCGGCAAGGCTCTGGTTCTGGATGGAAAAATGTCTTGAAGGATTGTCGCAAGCGCAGGCATGGGAGAGCGCGCAATTGAGGCCATGGTCGAGCGCGGGCTGCAGCGCACCGCCTTCAAGCGGCGCATCGCCGAGCACGGCGGCTTCCAGCAACAGCTGGCGCGGGCGCGCATCCGCCTGGACGCTGCGCGCCTGACTGTCCTGGATGCAGCGCATTCTTTGGACCTGGTTGGGAACAAGAAGGTCAGACCCCAGATGCTGCTGCATTCATGCTGGGCACATGGGGACTGAAAATTGCCGAAATCTTAGTCGCTGCCAAACTTGGGCATGTGTGCCATCTGTCTTGTGCTGCAACTGTATGTGACACCCTGTGCGGGAGCGCAGAGGGAATTTCAGCTGCCAGGTGTTTCTGTGCAAAGAACGGGTGTAGGAATACACCAGGACTGTAGATGGGAGGACCGAAGATCTCCGTGCATGCTGCAGGCGCGTGGCAAGATTGCAGCAGCAAAGGTCCTGGCGCCCACTACAGTGCTGGAGGTGCTGGATATCTCCATACAGGCGCACGGCGGCGGGGGCGTCTCGGACGACTTCCCGCTTGCCCGGCTCTGGGCAGGTGCCCGCACGCTGCGCCTGGCCGACGGCCCCGACGATGTGCACCTCATCGCCATCGCGCGCCTCGAGCTGGGCAAGCGCATGTCCAAGCTGTGATTGGGAATCAGCTCTCAGCCTCCCCTAGGCGCATTCAAAAGTGTCAGTGATCAAGACCGCGAGCGCCAGGAGCTCGGGACTCGCTGGTCTTTGCAGTATTGCCCAGGTCTGGGCAGGTGCCCGCACGCTGCGCCTGGCTGACGGCCCCAGATGTGCACCTCATTGCCATCACACGCCTCAAGCCGGGCAAGCACATATTCAAGATGTGATATGGGCCAACGCTCACAGAGGAGGTCTCTAGGGTGTCTACTATCAGTGCTATGGCAATCCGCCACAGTGACATTTGGAGCTGTGGCTCCTCTCAAGATTGATATTGCATCAGGCAGAACGCCTTTATGTACAGACCTGTGTTTAGGACCACCTTACAATCAGAAACCTGAGTTGGTCATGTCATTGCATCATGTGGTTCCCTTGAAGGCTTGGCATCATAGCTGCCAGCTCCAATCTGGCTCCAAGATAGGAGTGATTTGTGAAGTATGATTGATTGAGCCTCCAGATTCTAATAAGAGAATGCAGATGTGCAGTGAGTCCTTGTAAAATGCAGATGCTGGTTTTCAGAACAGGGCCCCTTGATTCTTCAATGTATATTCCCGAGTCAATTGAAAGCCTTGACGTGATCAGCGACGCCTCTATGCATATGAGCACATGCCATGGCCATGGTGCTTTACAGATGCCACTTCAGCACAATACCCATACAGCTTGCAATTGCCTGCCCCCATGGTCTTGACTCAAGACACTCTTGATCATGACAAGCACACGCAGATAGAATTCCGACAGACCCTGAATGAAATGAGCAATGAAATACATGCCCTGCAGTATTTGGAGGTCCCTAGACTGGCCAAGCTAGCTCCGCTTGACCTCTCTCTGGTGCACAGTGCTGTCCAGTGCTCATATCTGTCCTACATGTCGCCTTCTGTGGTCATATAATCTGCCACCCTGTACTTCCCTCCTCCATCTGTTGCCCCCCCAGCATCCAGATGTCCAAGCTAGTTGTAGATTCTCCTTTGTTTCTGATCGGCATCACATTGGCAGGAGCAGCGCTGTGCCAGCCTTGCCGAGATGTGAATCGGCCTCCCATTGCAATCAGGCACACAGAAGGGATCTGCAGCCCCCGAGTCTGTCTTGGATCAGATATGCATCATGATTGGGCACACAGGGGGGCCTGCATCCCCCTCCGGAGCGCTGCTGAGCGGCGTCTCGCTCTATTAGCGCCTATCCGCTCATGGCGAGGGCGTTGGAGATGTACTGGGGGATGGCCTGCTTGAAGGCGTTGATGAGGCCGGTCTCGTACTCCTTGGGGACCTGGAGTGCGGGTGACTCGCTGCTGTTGGGGTCATCTGCCTGCACAAAACAAGACCCGGCTGTCACGAGAAAGCCCTTGTGCCATTAGAATATCAGCTCTCTCTCCCCTCAACTCTCTGTGCCTTTGTATGCATGCACGCATGGGTCATGCTCACCGTGCACAAATGATGACAAAGGGCCACTTCAATGCTAGTCAAGCGCATGGGAAGAAGAACAGCGCAGTTGTGAGGACGGCTGTTTCCAAAGCAGAGAAGCAGGGAAATCACCTGGAAGACACCCACTCCCTGGGGAGCCTGCATCATCCACAAACAGTGTCAGAACAAATGCCAGACCACGAACATTTGAAAGCTCGATACGGGTGCCTCAACTGAGGTGAAACAACAAATACCCGCCCTACTTATGCACTAGAGCTTCCTTAGGCAATATGTCAGCACGCCAGTCTGCCCGTACTTTGACGTTTCTGAAGCTATAGTTTGTGCGGCCCATGAGAAGGGTTGAGTCAGCTGCCAGGCATTACGCTAGCGGGCATATCCAGGGTAGGTAAGTATGGTGATGGAATCCCTGTCCAGCTGGGTTTTACAGGACCGAGGTGGATCACTGTAGATCATGTGTGTTCGGTCACTGTACGCAGGGTAGACCTGACCTCCTGGCAATGTAATTCCTACATCACGAGCAAGCCATGAGAGAGGGTCTGACGGAGCGCACCCCCTGGGCAGGCTGGGGCGGCTGGGCACCGGCGGTCATGCCGGGCATGACGGGGGGCAGCGGGGGCATGTCGCGGCGGGCAGCCATGCTCTGCTCTGGGGCAGGTGCGGGCGCGGTGGCCTGCAGACGGTGCTTTGCTTCAGCCTTACAGGTGCTGGCCAATCTTGACAACTCTGGCAACCTTGACAGGTACAGGCTGGCAGGAAGCCCTTTCAGACAGCAATGCAGCGAGATATACTCCACTAGAGCTGTGTTAACAGCAGGGCATAAGCGATGTTGTGCCACTTGAGCACTACTTACAAGGTGCAGCATCCCCTGGGGTCCAGATGTGGGATCTTCACAACTACTCTACCTAAGGGCTCTCAGGATATTTATGTAGCGACAACAGGCCAAAATGGGCGCTGATAAAAGCTGTACCTGCAGCCTGCGTCCGGCGGTTGTCTTGACGTTGGTCGCGGCCGCGGCGGCGGTCGCGGTCGAGGCTGTCGCAACCTTTGCGGGCGGGTTCACGTGGTTCTCGCCCTTGGGGTTGGCGTTCGCCTTGGCCTCAGCCTTTGCAGCCGCGTTTTTGGGTGTCTTGGCCTGCGCAAGCAACCCCATTAATTGTCAGGACGAGCACTCGGAGATGACTGAAACATTAAAGTGCCTTCAAGCACAGCAAACAAAATCTGTGATGACCACAAGACCCTGATGGTGTGAGGTGTGGTCGATCTACATTACCAGCAGGAGTATTATCAATGCCTGGCTGGCTCATCCCAGGCTTTGGAATGTTACTGAGACGGAGGCTAGAAGCGCATGCATTGGCTGGTATCTAAGTATCAGGGAAGTTCAGGGGCTCTGGCGCTGGGCTGACCTCCAGGCTGACGCCGGGCTGAGCCTCGCCAGCTGGCGCGCCCTCAGGCGCATCAGCGGGCCTGGGCAGCACGGGCAGGGGACCGGGCTGGGGCAGGGCCTGGAACTGGGGGCCAGGCTGGGGCATGCCACCTACATTAGCATCAATCCTTGTCATTGCAAATTCAGTGCTGACCATGTGTAGCGAGACAGGCCTTTGAAAGGAAGCGCTGTTTGCCTGTGAGGGAACGCAGCCTTAGTATGACTGCAGCCTTCTGAGTTCACTCACCCTGCTCAATCCATTCCTCCTTTCATGTCGCGCAATCACATGTGACGCGCAATGACATGATGCCGGCATCATGTGAATCAGAATTGAGGTCTGAGGGTGAATTCGAGGCTCACTCATAGCAGACATGGGGGCATAGGCAGCGTCAGACTGGGTGTCAGAGATCTCCACGTCATCCTCTGGCACAGTGCCGGGGGGACCATCTGAGGGGCCCTGCAGCAGGTGGCGGGTGATGGTGCCAAAGTAGGCGTTCTTGCGGTGGGCCTCCGCCGGGCGCGCCTGCAGGCCAGAATAAGCTCAAGTCACAGTTCACCAGTCACCTTTGTCGTGAGGCATCCATGGCCATGTCAGGAGCATCTGGATGTAATTCATCACAATGTGAGTCATAGTTGTATCACTTTCTACCATAACAGGAACATGAGCAAGACCTGGTACACAGCGCTGGCCTGAGCCATGGATGCACTAGCGGGTGCTATGGCAGCAGCCTCTGTGGGCTGGGTAGGAGTATGAAGTGATGAACATGCAAGCAGGAAGAGCACCCAGCGAGGGGTGACAAGAGGTCAGGGAAGATGCCTGAGACAAACAAATAAGTTAGGGTTGATACCTGGTACTGGGCACTGGCCTCGCCGGCTGGGGCAGCCATGGGGGTCATGGCGGCCATGGAGGAAGCCTCATCAGGCATGGCGGCCTGCAGCTGCGGGGCGGGCCTGGGCAGCGGGGGCAGGGGAGCAGGCTCGGGCAGCGCCTGGAACACTGGGCCGGGCTGGGGCAGAGCGCCTGCAGCAGGATGCGCCACGTTAGTTCCAGGACGTTACGCTGCCATAGCAAGACAGGGCCTCTCAGAATAGGTGCTGCTTTGAGAGGGGTGGAGAGGGTCTTGAGACGTACCAGGGGCGGACATAGGTGTCATGGCAGCATCGGGCTCTGTGGCCTCAACACCCTCGGGGACGGTGCCGGGGGGACCCTGCAGCAGGTGGCGGCGGGTAATAGTGCCAAAGTAGGCGTTCTTGCGGTGGTCCTCAGCCGGGCGCGCCTGCATGTCCATGTCCAGGTTGAGGGACACACACACACCTTGTCTTTGATGCCCACACGAGCTGTCTAATCTATCAGTCTCTGCTGGGTATTTTATGCCAAGCTGGTTGGTCCATTCATCCTGGAAGCGCCGCTCATTGTGTTGGGACTGTCAGAATGCTGGTGGAGCTGAAGCTTTGGAAGTGGCTCAATTAAGCCAAGGTGCTGGGGTGATCTCGGGAGGGAAAGAAGGTATACCTGGTACTGAGCTCCGGGCTGAGCCTCGCCGGCCATGGCGCTCATAGGGGCCATGGCAGCCATGGCCTCAGCAGGCATGGTCTGCAGCTGTGGGGCAGGCCTGGGCAGCGGGGGCAGGGGAGCGGGCTCGGGCAGCGCCTGGAAGATTGGGCCGGGCAGACCACCTGCATACCAGCATGTGCTTATTCAGCATGTATTGCGCCTGTCAGCAGTGCGGTTGCCTCCCCATATCAAATCCTGAGAGCTACACTGTCCAGGAGGATGCATAAGCCAGACATGTGCTTTGGGAAGTCGCTGTGGTCTGAGCACAGAGTGAGCTGAGAGTACCGCACTATGTTTGGCAGCCTTAACAAGCTGACTGATATTTGGTATTGCTGATAGGCTGCTAGTTTGACAGATTGTGACATACCAGGGGCGGCCATGGGGCTCATGGCAGCGTCAGGCTCAGCAGATGCGATGTCCTCGGGGACGGTGCCGGGGGGACCCTGCAGCAGGTGGCGGGTGATGGTGCCAAAGTAGGCGTTCTTGCGGTGGGCCTCGGCCGGGCGTGCCTGCACATGCATGTAAGGGTAAGGAATGCAACAGTTGTGGGTGACTGTCGTTTGCCATTGTCAGCCATCTGTTCTGTGATATGGCAACTTCACACGCGGCTGATCACTCGTACCCTGGAGCAGGTTAAAGCAGCGTGCGCTTAAAGCTTTGGCCGCCTGAGGGGAGCTGGAGCATCAAACAGAGGCAGATTTTGATCAAGATGCTGGGGTTTGAGCATGGCAGAAGGATAGTGCTTGGGGTGCACACCTGGTACTGGGCTCCGGGCTGAGCCTCGCCGGCCATGGCGCTCATAGGGGCCATGGCAGCCATGGCCTCAGCGGGCATGGTCTGCAGCTGCGGGGCAGGCCTGGGCAGCGGGGGCAGGGGAGCGGGCTCGGGCAGCGCCTGGAAGGTTGGGCCGGGCAGACCACCTGCAGTGGCTCACATGCTCAGCATTGTCCTGTTCTGACATGCGCAATACCTTAGCCACCCAGCAAGGCTGATAGCCCTTCTCAATCCAGCAGCATGGTTTTTGCCAATGGGTCAGCTCTATGCTTGCCAGTTCCCAGACGGAGCCCTGCGACTGGACTCTTCTGTAATGTCTTTCCAGATGGCCATGCTCAAGAGGCTCTGTACAACCCAATAACCCATCTTCAGATCAACGCCTGCTGTCCTCAATGCTCAGGACAGAGCCGAAGCAAAAGAGGCAGCTGAGGAGGGGAGACATCGCGAGTGGAGGATATCCAGATTCTGAGAAAGCGCACCAGGGGCAGCCATGGGAGTCATGGCAGCGTCGGGCTCAGCAGATGCGATGTCCTCAGGGACGGTTCCGGGGGGACCCTGCTGCAGGCGGCGGCCGCTGTTGGTGCCCATGTAGGACATGTGGTGGTGGTGACCCTCGTCAGGGCGCGCCTGCATGCCATGACAAACATGGTCAGGGATGTGAAGCAACCCCGCGCCACAGCACCGGCAGAGATAGCACAATCAGGCATCTTTACTCCAAACGTTTGGAAGGACAGGCACAAGCTGAGCGTCACGTCTCCATAACGTTGAGCAGCACAGCCGGTTACATCAGAGACCCTGTGATAGCAGGTCAAAGCAGAGCCAGGTGCATGGCACAAAGGCAAAAGGGAGACCAGGGTCTATTATTGCACTGTGCATGTGGGAGCGCAAAACGGTTCAGCAATGCTGCATGCTTGCATCGCAGATGCGAGCAGCAAGAGAACCTCGCGAGGGGTATTTGATAGGGAACTCAGGGAAGATGCCTGAGATGTACCTGGAGCTGAGCACTGCCCTCGCCGGCTGGGGCAGCCATGGGGGTCATGGCGGCCATGGCCTCATCAGGCATGGCTGCCTGCAGCGCTGGGGCAGGCCTGGGCAGCGGGGGCAGGGGAACGGGCTCGGGCAGCGCCTGGAAGATTGGGCCGGGCAGACCACCTGCAGTAGCATCTTGCACTGAGCAACCCAACCTATCAGGCAGCGCAGCAAACCCCCTTTGGTGACCATGACAGCGTATACAGTTATTGCAGAAGTTAAGTATGCACATTTACCTCAGCACAGTGCAGAAGGGGTGCATTCTGAAAGGAATCCCACCAAGTGATTCTGCAGAGGCATGCTACTGACAGATTGGCTTGAGGCAAGCCATTTGAATATGCTTAAAGCCAGGCGCACTTGGTGAAGTGAAGGAACAAGTGCCTCATTTGATTGCAAGACCAGAGATGATGTGGGAAGGGCTCACCGGGAGCAGCCATGGGTGCCTCGGCGGCCAGGGGCATAGCGGGCAGGGGCTCGGCGCCTTCGGGCCCGTCCTGCGCCAAGCGGCGGCGGCCTGCGCCGGCATTGACCTCAATTCGCTTCGGCAGTTGGCTGCGGGCCTCAGCGCCCAGAAAGTTGACCAGCTTCTCCGCAAAGACCTTGACTTCACTGGGGATCGGGCCGAAGGCCTTCGGGGCCGGGGCGAGATCCGGCGCGCCGAGCCTGCCGGGCGCTACGCTGGGCGCCAGCGGGCCAGGCTGGGGCTGCCCGGGCTGGGCACCGACGGGCGCCTGCGCGATTGCTGCGGGCAGCCCTCCGATGGCTGTCTCCTGCGTCTGCACCTCCACGTTCTGCAGCGGCTGCGGCTGACCCTGGGGCATCGGCTGAGGCTGTGGCTGAGGCTGCGCTTGCAGCGCGGCCCCTGGCTGCGCCTGCGGGAACGGCTGGGGCTGCGCCTCCAGCTGTGGCCCGGCTCCGGGCTGCGCGGGGTCTGTCTTGTACCACTGGCTGTCCGCGAAGGAGGAGTCTGCGTTGGGGTTGGCCTGGTTCCCATCCACCTCCAGGTTCACCAGGGCGGGGAATGTGCCAGCTGGCTGGGGGGCGGGAGCAAGGGCGGGCGCACCGTCAGCGAGCAGTCTGCGCCTACCTAGCTTCTCGAGCACGCTGAAGACGTTCTGCACGTTGGGGAAGGGCACATTGACCAGCGAGGTGCCCGCCGGGTTGGCGACCCTCAGGGATGCAGCCGGTGCAGGCGCCTCGGCGGGGATGGCCTGCGTGGCCGAGGCGAGGACCTGGCCGAAGGATGGCAGGGGCGCTCCTGACACAGCAGCGCCAGCAAGGGGCTTTGCGATCGGGGGCAGCGCCTCCTGCATTTTAGTAACGGCTCATCAGGACACAGACATGCAGCAGATCAAGGTTCCTTACAATGTGTTTGGTATACCAAACATCGCCTAGTGCTATACTGTACACCCTGATGATGGGTGGAAACAGCAATAAGTCAGAGCCTAAAGTTGAACAGGCAGACACTACTGTAGATCAAAACACTGGCTGCATACTGCCTGGGCTGAAAGACGTGCTGTATCTCCTAGATACCTTTGTAGTGCCATTTGATGACTATGTGCATTCAAGCATGCATGTATCCATGGCAGTCTACAGGACATGGTCCACAGGGAAGGATGTGCTTGCTGGCAATGCATGACTCAGGCAGGTCGCTGCCTGTAGTGTGAAGGTCACGGATGTGCTCGGCAGTGCACAGACAGGCTATGTCAGGAAAGGAACTTCTTGGGATGAAGGGGAGAGTGCGCACATTGACGAAGGACTCCAGGAAGGACTTCACGGTGGACTCTCCGGATGCCTTTTCGGGCGAGGGCGCCTGTGCGCTGGTCTCAGCCGGAGCCTGGGCGCTGTAGTCCTTGTAAGGCAGGGGCACAGCGGGCAGCCCGAGGAAGGAGATTCCTGCAGCAGCCGCACAGCACACATGAGCACTGTGGCATGTTGCACATGCATACACTTACTGGAGTGCGGTCTGTGCTGCGTTACGCCTGACACACAGCCACAAGGGGTCCTTTTCGTATGCCCTCTACAAGGAATCTGTACACCAGCAGAAGCCACAGCGGATCATGCCCAAGCTGGATGTTGCATATGGCTACACGCTGAAGAGTGAGTGCATGTTATGGCAGGTGTAATGGCAGCTTGAGGATTACTGCCCCTGCAGCATCCTGATACACATGCACTCCTAACTCTGTGTTGCATATGCGATCTGGTTGTTAGTATCATCATCGTGAGGCCTGATAGACATGCCAAATACCAGACATGATGAGAGAGCACTGCACAAAGTTATGTGATGCATGATAGAAGGGTGTACCTGGCAGCTGCGGTCCTGCAGGGGCAGGTGCCTCAGCCACGTCAGCCGCTAAGTCGACTGGCGCGGGCGCAATGGCGACCAGGTCGATGGACGGGGCAGGCGCAGACACAGCCGCGATGAACTGCTTGGCAGCCTGGAAGCTGGCCTCTTTGTTAACTTGCTCTGGGGCGTGCTGCTTGTCTGCCAAACTGCAGCATGCACAGGTTGCCTTTATGCTGTGCCCAGGCATGCAAGCCAGTGGAACTATTGAAGACGCCCTAAGCCAGGCCGGTATGATCAATGGGATACTGTTATTTACTCGCAGCGCTGGACACAGTGGTGTGCAGACACAACTGAGGCCACCTCAACTATCATCATTGTATATATCAAGATGCCCTCTTACTTGACAGACACCACTCAAACGCTAGCGTCGCCTTCCTTGCTCATTGTTGAAGAGCTGACAGCACTGAGGTTGCCTCCAGGCTGCTCCAGTGCGTTCCCTCGCCCTGTGACAAAGATGTGTGCAGTGATGCACGAAAGCACCTCTTACCTGAATTGAGGGCTGCATGCTGAGACGACGAGAAGGAGCGCTATGGAACAGAACGTCAGCGGCCGCTGCCTCACCATAGGCGAGCGTGCTCGCCGCATGGCGCTAAGCTACTTCCGCGGCTCTGTCGTGTGACTTCCTGCGTTAGCCCGTACACCCAGTCAGCGTCAGGGAAGGACGTGCACGCCCACGGATAATGCTGATCTGCGGGAGACGTCGCCGTTCGAGAGAGTTGCTTCGTCTTCGGGGCCGTGCGTCGTTGCCGAAGGGACGCCCAACCCAAAAAAGTGCTGTTTGAGGAACCCTCACTGTAAAACCTCCCACGCCTGCATGTCAAGCCACTCACGCTGCATACTCATGTCAAAAACGTCTCTAAACTCCTCCCGAGCCCGCCACTGCACAGGTACTGAAGCTGAGAAGCTCCTTCTGGCTGCCCTCCTTCCCCTGCTGCTTGTGAGACATGCACCTTATGCTCTCAAGAGCGAAGGAGGCTTCAGACAAAGTCTAACTGCCAGCATAGAGCACATCATTCGCCTCTCCGGCGTCCCTGGTGTCTCGTTGTCCACTTTCTGCTGCGCCATGCTTCTGGTCTTTTCCACTTTTGTGCAGCTGACGGTTGCATGACCAAGTCGGAGGTCATGTACAGAATAAAGACGGCCTCTTGATACGTAAACGGAGACGTTGACATCGCGCAGGCACCTCTCTTGAGTCTGAAACTTTTGAGAGTTTGGGCAACTTTGTGGTCCGTGGGAGGCACCTCTGTTCGTCTGGTCAGGTAGTCCCACTCCTATCTCCTCTAGGTGCTTCTCCGTGCGCCGTTCCTAGCCTTGCACCAGACGGACAGGCTTCCTGGTGAGGTTCTGGGAGATGGCATCACTGCTGCAGGGGAGTTTGAACGCCCCAGGGTTTTGGGAGCATCGACCCCTGAAGGGTTTCTCAGGTTCTCGCCAGATCATCGCATGGGATCCTCTCACAGCACCATGTTCCCAATTGATGGAGAAGCTTCCGCCCTGACATTGTGCATTGAGTAGCAAGGAATGCTCTGCTTTGACATTGAGGCGGCGCCTTCCCGCAAATGACTCAAGCTTTTCGTTCGTCTCTTCACAACAAGTGCAGAATCTGCAGTGGAGATGTGATGAGCGCTCTCTGACCAGGTCAGCTCTGTCAAGCATGGAAGCAGTCTATCAGATGTTTGCTCACTCACTTCTCATGGCGGACGCTGACAGGGGCAGTCCCACCAGTAGCACGCCTGACCACTGCATATACTTGCCAATATCGATGAGCCTCAGAGTGAAGCTGTATACTGTCTCGTGTTCTTGATCAGGCTAGCAATTGCTCATACCCCAATGCCACTCCTCATCTGAGAGAGGGCATCGAAACTGTGAGTCACCTGCCCAAGCGTCCAGGCCTCTTGCAGGTGCAGCAATCGTCCAGGGGAAGCAGCAATCGAGGATAGGAAACATCAGAGGCGGCTTTGACGGCATCATCGACAGCCGTCTGGCTCTGTCATTCCCTTCCTGAGGGTGAGTGGGCCCTCTTCTGTGAACAGCTGCTCTCATAACTCCCATGATGCACACCTCAGCTCCTGAGATCTGCCTTCAGTGCTGAAAGACCACTAAGGGGTGACTGATGTGCAGCCCATCAGGCAGAATATACAAGGGCCTAAGACAGAACTACAGAAACTGCCGCCATGGCCGCGTCAGGCTATGTGCTGGAGCGCCTGAGCGAGCTCAGAGAGGAGGCCTACTGCAAAGTGCTGCGCTGCTTCCTGGCGTCACAGCAGTATGACCTGGTGAGCATCACTGCCACAGTGCAAGTGCTCTTGGGGTTGGTACTGCTGCCGATTTTGCTATGGCATTGAGCAACAGTACTGGCGAGGCACTTCCTGATGTGCTGTGCATGGACCTGAGATGTAGGCAGACCCATGTGACTTATGTCACCCTACATTTGAGAGCACTGCGCATGCAGATCATAGTTGTGATCACCAGAGCTGCGCAGACAGGGGTGTGCATAAGTGAGACTGATGCATGAGTGTTTGAGGTTAGGAGTACCTGTACTGATGACACAACAGGCAATGCTGGTATGCAGAACAACCAGCTGATGCGATAAAAGCTACAAGAGCGTTCTGCACCTCTGATGAGCGCCACCAGGAGCTGCGCATGACTCAGCTGGGCTGCGCAGATGACGCGGACACATGACGGAAAGTGACAGACATGACACATTGCTGGCGTGCAGGGCAAGGAGCTGATGCTGTCCAAGCTGCGCACGGAGCTGTGCATCACGGACGAGCGCCACGAGGAGCTGCGCCAGCGCCTGGACAGCGGCGAGGAGCGCCCCTGGGTCAAGTGAGCCCTGCTCACCGCCCTGTTTACCATCAAACGAGTATGAAGTAGATTTGCTGGACTGGACACTATCAGAATGACCTCAATGGAGTCAGCTGAGGACCACCCAGGGATTAAAAGGTCCTATCACCAGACACTCTTGGCTCAATTCGCGAAGTATATGCCAAGTCTCCCGTGCTGCACCAGTGCCTGCTTGGGTGTGGAGACACCTCGGGATGTCAGCATGACTCATAGACACCTGGCGATATGTTGTGTCTAAGCCGGATGGATGTGTGACGATATACCCATCAGCAAAACTCCCCAACAGTTGCTGATAGGATACAGGCTCGCAGCTGACCAAGGAGCTGTGTGCATAGTCAGCTGTGGGCTTGGCGCCAGACCAGCTGTTTGGGAGACAGCTTCTAACTCCTTTTCTGAGAATTTTTCAAAGTCAGATCCCACTGAAGGTTGTGGGCACGGCATGCAGGGCGTCGCGAGGGTATGTCAACGGCAGCTCTGAGGATGGCTCCGAACCACCATCCCCTGCTGTCTTTCCGGGGGTGAGCAATTCTTCACACCCCCTTCAGCATGTCTGCGCTGCGCCGTGCCGCCACACCTGGTGTCATCAGCTTTTGTCAGCATGCAGGCTCTTGCACAGGGTCTCACTGCTGACAGGAGCTGATGGCACCTCATTGGGGGCAGAGCTTAGTGTTGAAGCCCTCCTAACATTCTGCTGTGCAACCAGAACAGAGCATCCTTGCTATGGATGGGGCTTATGGCCTATTGCAGAACTGCCTTCAAATGCTGTAGTCTTTATTCTTGACCTTCAAGCACCCTGTCACAGGTGCTGAGTGCTTCAGGAGCTGCTATGCAGGGTGAAAAGAAGAGGTCGGGCTCGCCAGGGACTCCCTGCAAGGCTCTAACATGTATCATGCATCTTCAGACTCGATCCATCACGTGTGCTGACTACTCCACAATACGCCATGCAGGGTGGAAAGAAGAGGTCGGGCTTGCCGGGGATGGCGGACCGGCCGCTAAAGAAGCGCCCTAAGAAAGGCAGCGCGGAGCCAGATGGGCAGGCCGGCCTGGTGAATGGCAAGGGTGGCCGGGGCGTCATCGGCATGAATCCCCTGATAGGGCATAAAGTGGACCGCCTCTGGGCAGAGGTGGGGGAATATATCCACAACCCCATATCCCACAGGCTCCATGCATGACGTCAAACATATGGTGTGCTGTTGTGTAGCGTGTGGGCTGCCAAGTGTCATCAGGCCTGCTGAAACCTTGGTCGATCACATGCTTACCCATGCACACAGCTATGTTTGGCCATGCAGATAGGACCATATGTTGTTCCTAGGATTGCCTTCTTGGCAATGCGGGCATATCATGGGGTGTGAGGTTCATACCACTCAGGGGTGCTGACTATGTGTCATGTTGTTATGCAGGACAACAAGTGGTGGAGTGGCATTATCACTGACTACAGTCTCGCCAATGGCGAGCACTGGTAAGCACCCATGACAGGCACCCACCCACTGAGTGTTACAGGCTTGGAATGGCAAGGCATCTCACATCAGAGTTTCAAGATTTGTAACAGCAGCGTCTGCAAGCAATGGCTGCAAGTACTGACAGCCCCTTGACAAGCATACTGGCTGTAAGCCTTACCCAACGATGGGCGTTTTGGTCAGCACACTGAGGAGCTGCATGTCTGTTGCAGCATTGCGTACATGGTGGGGACTGAAGAGGAGTCCTTCGAGTGGCTGGACATTGACAAGCATCCGGAGGAGGTCCGCATCCTGCAGGACACAGTGGATGTTTTGAGTCTGCCCAGACCTGGAGAGGTACGGCTCGGAACTCAGTCAATTGGCAATGCTTTTGACTATGGAGAATGGTGGCAGGTTCTGCTCGGAGCTAGCAGCACATGTTGAGGTGATTGGTAGTGAACTGGTGTCGCTCGCCACTTCTGCAGCACCAAGGGGAAAGAGGGGAGGGAGGGTGTGTTTCAGGAAATCCCGATAGGACGGTTGCATCTGGCAGCACTGATTGAGCTGATTGCGAGTGATCACTTTTGCTGGCATTTTCTGCAGTCTCTGGCAGATTGAGTACGTCTAGGGCTGAAGCAGGCTGCAGATTCAGGAATCAGCTTGCACCAGGAAAGCATCGACCGCTGTTGACCCTGTGTCAAGTCAAGTACGCCATGAATGTCTGGCAAGCGCTGCTGTGTGTCTCTCTTTAAGGGTCAGAGAAAGCAGGGTCAATGGCACACCCCGGCCTAAGTTATATGCGTGCACAATCTGGCAGGCCTGCTGAATGTGTGCACCTGCCTGCAGGCGCGCGCAGGTGCGGCTACAGCAGACGCGCATCACACATTGCACCCCCCAGGACTGCACAGCCGTGGCGGCGGAGGTGGCAGGAAGCTGGGTGAGTGGAGTAACCCTCCAAGATGACGCCTGAGAGTAGGAGTTGTTCCTGCATGCCTCATGCTTTTCTGCAAAATCTGGAATCGGACCGTCAAAATAACTTGCAGACCTGCACCTACAGCTGTGTGACAGGTGTCAAGGATTGCCATCTCACTGCATAGTGACATGTGCAGGCGGCAGAGGCAGAGGCTCCAGGCCAGGTGTGCTTCTCTTGCCTTGAATCTCTCCGAGCACGACTCCAGATCCCTGATGTTTTGGGAACGGTAAATAGGCAAAGAGCATGCCCTGGCAGGGATCTATGAACTGCATCGTCAGCTCCACACCTTCGCTGGCAAGCTGCATGGAATCTGCCCGCACAGGAATTTTTGCACATGTGATGGTGACGGCTGCTGGGCGGGCATGCTGACGGGTTCTCGCTATGTAGGGTACCATGACGCCTCATACCATCCGCCAGCGCATCGGTCGCATGGCGTGCAGCTGAGTGACTCTGACGAGGATTATGGCGGCTGAAGCAATGATTTGGAGGTTGAAGAAGGTTCTGAGGATGCAAGATGTGAAATTGAAGCGGCCTCAGGATTAGCTGCAACAATTGGTGCCTGATCATATATGAGCACGGAGGAGCAAAGGAGCCAGACTTGCGTTGGAAAATTGATGCGTGCGACAGGAGACAAGCTCGAGCTAGTATTACTAGAGGTTGCAACTGTGAGGTTGCTTGCGAGTGCGCGCAGCACAGCTTGGCCTTGCAACATGTGCTCGACTAGGCGCAAGCAGGACTCATGCAATCCCTTACACAGCTCTGAAAATGCACACCCTGCCAGCCAACTGACAATCGAGGACTTGCATTTGCTGCTATGATGACATGCTGGTGAGCATGACAAGTTGTAACTGAAGCCAGCGGCTCCACAATATGGGAAATTTGATGACTCCAGGCTTATAAATGCCAAGGAAGTTCATCCCTTATGCAATCCCCAACGTCATACATTGCTTATTGTACATGGCATGCAAAAACCAGTCCCCAATCTGATGTGTAACATACACATCCGGCCAAGTTGGCCGGAGCTTATAAGCCATAAATGGGGGCTCAAAGCACCTTCTCATGCTAGTACCCTTCAACAATCAAGACTGCCGAGCTGTTCCGATGCAAGCATTTGCACTGCTGATGCTCACAAAGCGCCAATTCTCACTTTGAAAGCCAGGCAAATTGGACATTCCTTTTCACAATGCTAGCATGGTGGTGGGAGCCCTGCTAAGATGGACCCGCAAGTAACGACTGGGATCCCTGGCACTGAGCGATACCCCTATAAGAATCAGATCTGAAGAGTACTCTGCTCTCCGGGCCTCCTAGCAATCAATGCAGAACTATGCTGCTTGCAGTCACATTCCTTCAAGAAATTTCCTTGGCAACTGTGGGGTGCTGTGGTGTCCAGTCACCCGAGAGCAATGCATTCACCGCCTATTGAATATGGGATCCTAGATTTCTACTGCTCACTTTGGCCTTGCTGCTGGAGGAAGTTGCAGGGAGCCATACACATGTACAACAGCTGCCGCTGCTCCGCCCTCTGGCATGTCTCCTTGGAGATCACAAGAAAAGTAAACGTTCATTCGTTGTGCTGCCTCAGATCTCTCATGCCTTCCTCTTGGGGTCTCTTATACATGGCTGTACCCGGCTACATCACATTCCTGGGCGTCCACTCGGCTGTGGTGAGCCTATGCTGGACAGGGTGTGAAGGGTCTACCAAATGAGAGGGCTCAGTGATTTCTGCTTGCTGGAGCATGTCCCTTGCTGTCTAGAACTGGGCTCAGTGGGTTCTGTTTGCTGGAGCATGTCCCTCGCTGTCTGGGACTGGGGGCGGAGTGGGCGTGAAACGCAGCTCAGACGCTGCAAAGGGGCTCAGAGCGCCCAAATGACCTCCTGTTGGTGATCCCTGCAACGCATATGGTGACCTCAGTGCACTGCTCTGACTACATGACTGCCTGACATGTGCTACCGCATGTGTCAGGACGACACACTTGCTGTGGACCCTGATGCTGCTACCCGGGGTCATCTCTATGCACCCAATCTGGTCCATATACCACGCATACTGAAGTGCTCGGCCGATCACACTCAGCACACAGATAAGAGATACCTCCTTTTGCCAGTAACTCCAGGGTAAGCATCCCGCTTTTCTGGACATGCCAAGGGGGGACTGGTAAAGAGCTCCCACTTATCTGTATGAGAAGCTCTCGGGGGTGTCAAGGCATATCTTGTGGATTGGGAGAAGCCCTATCTCACCTGCTGGCTGTCATTGTGGCCTCTGTGCAGGGGAGACAGGCTGAAGTCCTGGGGGGACAGGTTGAAGATGTTGAAGCTGCCCTGGGAGCGGGGCGATCCGGGGTCAAGGGCAGGGTGGGCTGCTGATGTGGCGGGCGGCGCCAGCTCAGCGGCTGCCTCTGTACTCTGAGGACCGCCCTGCACCACAGATCAGATGTCGTAAAAACTTCACCTGCTGCCTAGATTTGCTTCTCATGGTAGCAGAGTGGGCTCCCCAGTGATTGCGTTCAGGAGAAGAGCCCACACACATTGTGTACTGTCAAGCCACCCTTGCACAAACTTCTCCAGTGAGGTCATTCGCTTGATGCCTGAGCCTGGTTCTGATGTCATTTGAGCCTTACCGGAACCAAGAAGGTTGGCTGGGCGTCACTGCTGATGCTGGCGGATGAGGGGTGCTGCCCGGGGTACCCGCCTGGGGCAGACCTGGGCAGGGCAGCCGCAATGCCGCCGTTGGGCGACAGGGACAGCTCGGAGCTCATCCTGTCTTGCAGCGTCAAGGCATGCCCTGTCTGCGCCTGCATCATACACATTTTTTCAGCCTAGCAGGTAAGGAAGCATTGCAGAGAGCAGCTTATGATCTGGCATGCAGCTTGCCATCTGACAGCACACAATACATAATCCAGCCCGACTTGTTGCTCGCAATTGTAGCCAGGTTTTATCAACCATATGCCTGTCTCTCTTGCATCATGCATCGCTATGTCAGGTGCCAGCTTTGTCTGTGCGTCAGACAGACATAAACATCAGAGGCTGCATCAGTTTCTTGTGAGGATGCCCGAGTGGTAAAGTAGATAGGAGGCTTTAGTGTGTACCGGCTGCCTGATGATGATCTCATCTGGAAGGCCTCCTGCCCGCTCTGCTGAAGCTCGTTGCTGCTGCTCTGGGCTGCCTTGCTGAGGAGCACGCTCTACATACCACACAGGTCACCTCAGGCAATTTCACTTGCAAGCAGCCAGAGCAATCTGCCTCTTTGAAGACAGTATACAGGGTGTTCATCTCTACTGTTTTGTGTGAGCGGCCACCCAGGGCCTGACCTCACACACAGTCCTTCGTCCTGGGGATAGTTGCAGTTTGACTAGTCCATTTTGACAGGTCTTGGGACAAAGGACCATCACCTGCTGTCGGAGACGCTCCGGCCTGCTTCTGCGCCTTGGCAGCCTTTGCATCAGAGTCCTGCTTGTCTGCACCCAAACCTAGATATGCTTCAGTCTGGTCAGTGCTGAGCTACTCCAGGCAGGGCGCTCAGGTTGCAGATGCTCTCAGCTCATTTGGTGACTATGTGCAGGCAGGCATATGATGAGCACCCTGACTTAGGCCACAACACCCCGTGCCCAGTCAGTGCAGCAGCCTCTGGCGAGCATTGACGCCATGCGCTCTCTGCAGCCTATGGTGACAGAGAGTGACATGAGCAATGAATGCTATCCTCACCTTTCAGGCCGGCCAGGAGGTCGGCGTCAGAGGGCAGTGCGCTCAGGCTCTGCACCCTCAGCAGCTTCCACTTGTCCCCCCTCAACACATCCCTGTGCCCTCCCCGCAGCGCCTCTGAATGAACCCTCTCCGGCTGCATATGCGCCGCAGACCTCTTCCGCCCTGCATGGAGTCGCTTCGTTATATGTGTGAATGACGGAGCCTAGGTGCATGGGGCATGGGGCATGCACGTGGGAGTACTCATGCTCATGGTCTCAAAGTATCACATGGGCATTGGCACTTTCTGTGTAGTCGCAATATGACGTATCCCAGCATGTGTCACTCAAGTGCTTTTCATGTTGTATACCCAATGATGACAATATTACTCCTAGCAACAAGCTTACTGGATTCAGCCCGGCAATGTTCTCTCTCTGTATTTGCTGAGAGGACATGTGCTCGAGCTGGAGTACAAGTAGCTTTTCTGCCAGGCTCTATCAGCTGACTTTCATCAGCATATCCCTTGATGAGCAGTGCTCACACTTGCTGCCATGACAGAGTGTTCAGATGAAGAAGGCAGCCTTGCCTGAGGAGGGACTTGGAGCCGCAGGGGAGTGCTGCCACTCCGGGAAGCCCTCAGGCTGGTACCCATAGCCGCCCAATCTGGCGCTGGAGTTCCGTGCTGAGTTGTTGTACATCTCAGGATGCAGATCGTACGGATCTGTGGTGAGGCCGTACATGTCGTGTCCGGCACCTGCGTCTGTTCTGTAGCCTGCATGGAAGATATAGAAGCCTCAGTGCTGTCTCCTGAAGTTCATTTCCACGTCCCTGGATCGAGGCGCCTAAGGTTGGCATACTGTCACATTAAACGCTAAATTGGTCAGGGTGCTCTCACTGTGCGCACACCCTTGCATACCCTCAAATACACAATCTGCCATTCCTGGTGCCTCTGTCTGATAATAGGAAGGCCTGCAAGGTAGTATTCATGCCTGGCCGGCCAGTCGGCCGCAGAATGTGAGTCCCGTACCTTGAGAGTATGCTGCAGAGAACGGGAACTGGCTGCCGTGCAAGCCGCTCCCTGCAGCGCTGTAGGCAAGCTCAGAGCTGTAGCCAGACAGCTGTGACTGCCTCTGCGGCTGAGCTGGCGCCTGCTGGTACAGACTCGGCGTCTGGGCGCCTCTCTGGCGCAGAAGGTCCTCAGTACGCATGCTTGACTGCATGAAACACAGACTCTCTTAGTGCTTGCCCTCGCATTTTAGGGCTCAACAGAACCAAAGTATAGCGCCACATGTCTCTGCACCTCAGCCCATGCCTAGCTTAGCTGGTCTCATCTACCAGCCGTGTTACACCCCTGTCAGATGTTTGCAGCAATGCGTACAGTGCCTTCCACAAGCAGTCATAACCGGCGTGCACAAACACAAGATCTCTCAGCACATTGTGGAGCAGCGTCACTATGAAAACAGGATCAGAGTGGGTAGGTACCAGGAAGTCTCTGGGGCTCTTCATGCGCCCGCCTGCTGTCAGGGCAGGGTGCTGCCCCGCTGAGCTGCTGAATGGCGAGGGCTCTGCATACATGCTCCCCGTCTGCTGACTGTGCATCCCCAACTGCCCCTGTCACAGCATGCCATGTTTCAAGACAGCGCAAGAGACAAGCACGCAAGCAGCAGAGCTGCTCAAGCTGTATGGCACTGCTGTGCTGCATTTGGTTTTCCGGACGCGCCATTGTCCATGCAGGTTGTAGAGATGAGAGAAGGCCTTGCATTTTAAACGCCCAGCAGCTGCCAGCTGCCACAAGGTGACTGAGAATTTGAAGCTGAGAGTCACCATGCCATAGTGCTGATTGGAGATGGAAGGCGCCATGTAGGTGCGCGGCCCAACACGGCCTACTGAGGCTCCTGGGGAGGGCGGGAGCTGGGTGTATCTGCTGCGCGGCCCACCCCCGCCGTAGCGCGCTGCCCAGGCAGGATCGCCGGTCCCCACGATACTTCTCTGCAAAAGTCCAGAGCACTTCAGATGGCCCTCTGCAAGAGCCCTTGCTACCATTCAGAATGTGAGGGCTGAAACCACTTTAAGTGAGTTTTTCCTCCAGATGAAGTGCAAACTCTGTAAGTGCCTGGCAGTGCTTGCTCTACTCTCACATGCCGAGTATCAATGACAATGCTAGTCATGCTTCCCTGCACATGCTGAACCAGCTACCTGGTCCATCTCAGCCACCATGGCCAGGAACAAGGAGCCAGCAATTGCAGGAGGGACATGAGTTCGCTGCAAAGCCTGGTGCAGATCCATCAGGGCGGTCTTCAGGATGCAGCTTCAGGATGCGGCTTCAACAGTAATCATTGATGCTGCGTACATTGCAAAAGCCCCAGAGCATGATAGGGAGCAGAAACCGTGAGTCATGGGAGGCTCACTGCAAGGATGTCCTCGATCACCCTGTTTGCGTCCTCTTTAGGGTCTGGCAGGAGCCCCGCTTGCTGCGCGCCCCTCGCCTCCTGCTGCGCTGCGCTGCGCTCCCCATGCGCCTGATCAGGTGTCCAGCCAGCGCCTGCTTGCTGCTGCACAGGAAGGAGCACATCCGTCACTCTCCACAGATGTTTGCGTCAGCACATGCGAGCTCTCAGCAAGCTGTACAGCACGCCAAGGCTTAAGAAAAGCGCTGAAAGTCCATCCTAAGCTGCTTGTATAAACAGCAGCCAAGCCAGCAAGCATGTCTCATGCTACAACTTGCAGCTGCTTCCCCTCACGCGGCAAAGCAGTTGGGTGGGTAGAGGCTCACATGAGCGGGTTCAGCATGCTGCGCGCTCCCGGCACCCGCCGCTCGATGCTCTCTGCCCAAGCGCACCTCCAGAAGCCTGCACAGAGGAGGCACATACAGTTCTGAAGTACGGAGCACTTACTCAGGTCTGAGCTGGCTGCTCACAGCCCTGCATTGCTCAACCTCAGCTGATGAAGGCAAGCTGCAACATGCATGTCAACGTTTTTCTGAAGCAAATGCATTGATGAGGCGGCGTGAACATGTGTAGAGTGCTCTGCATGCTCCCCTGCACCTGCTGGCTTCTTCACATGGCTCCAACTTCATGGGCAAAGGAATGAAGCCAGCAGATGCAGGAGCCAAAGCAATCTGGTGTGAAATGCCTGCCTTAGGTCCTGCACTTGCTGGTAAGAGTCCATGAGCACACCTGTTGCAGTTGCCACAGCTGACGATGATTGCTCCATGATAGGTGTGGCTGCGAGGAACAGCAACCTGCAAACAGTCTGTACATCGTCAAAGCCAATCTCATGCGGCAGAGACTGCAGCTTCAGTAGCCGGCATGCTGTCCAGCGCGGGTTTCTGTGAATGGGCCAAGAGCTTTGCTCCCAGGTCCACGACTTGGCACTCACCTTGGCCTCTCATGCACACATTTTCATCAGCGAGGAATAAGGCAGCATCAGGTATCACCTCCAGTAGGGCCCCGCAGTCGTGGGCTTCGCACTGCACCCTCAAGGTCAGGTGCGGGGACGCTGCCGAGTTCGCTGTGGCTTTGGATGGCGCGTGCATCCTTGGATGCTGCTCGTAGGTCTGTCCGTTAAGATCCCGACGTCGGTGGCTCCAGCAAGATTGATCTCGATGAGAGGGTCATTCTCGTCTGCTCTCTTGGACTGGGCCCATATCACAGCTGTCATGTCTCAGGTGCAGCTCCAGCAGAAGTTGTGGCTAAGACACCCAAAAGTCTATCAGATATGCATCAGCTCAGGCACTTTCTCACACAGCAGACAAGTGAATGCCAAGCAGTGCTTCTTGACCAGCTGGCTGCAATTAAAGCGCCAGCATGATGCATGCGCCTGGCTGTGGTCTGAAGCGCAGCTCTATGCATATGTATCATGGCCTACCCTGTCAATCTAAGACAATTGTCACTCAAATAATGAGCTCTCAGCTATGGGGAAGTGCCACACTCATTCTTGCAATGGCAGTGCCGCACGGCATGCGGCATGCGTACAGTGACATCCAGCAGCAAAGGCTGGACGCCTGCATACACTGGGGACCCAACCTTCGGGACAGAGTGCGTGCTGCCAATGTTCAGCCCAGCTGCAGCCTGCCACAAAGTATGCCCTCGAGGGAGCTCCACATGATGTCAGAAAACTAGCAACAGAGGAGCGAATGCCACACAAAGCAGTCGTTCTTGCTAAAGCAACCCGTCAGACTCCCACGCTCTGTGCAAGCTGTCCAACTCAGTTCCTCACAACTCCCTGAGCATGTGATTGGCCCAGCTATGGTGACTCTGGGAACGCCATATTGTGAACCCTATGGCTTCAGGGGTGAGCGTCTTGCAGGGCTCTGTGCAGGTCCCCCAGAACCTTCTCTCCGCCTTCCAGAAAATCTCCGGTGCACTGCTCTCAGCAGTAACAGCACACCCAAACCCACCACCAAAAACACCGCGCTCTGTATAAGCCGAGTTGTTGGTGCCTGCGCACATTACAGAGTCCTCAGACATGTGCATTTACGCCATCTCATGCTGTAAGCTAGCGTGTAAAGACAACATGACCTTCTGCAGGGAAGTAGAGGGCATAACATGTCTGGTGCGAACGCCATGTTGCTTCACAGATGTTCAGTATGTGGATGCTGCGCTCCTAGGGAGAGCTGAAGCCACAGACATGCACTTGTGATAATGGCGGGATTGATCTACGGCATGAGTCTGTAGTATGAATACCTGTGAGCTGTCTTCAGCTGGGCGCATGCTGTTCAAAGGCCCAAACTTCCGCGCCAAGCCCCAATTTGTGATGCTGGCCTCCAGCGGCACCATAAACACCTCGAGCTTCCTTCCAGTGCCATCCTCAAGCACATCCACTGTCACCGTCTCGTTGGCAAAGCCCTTCATGGAGAAGGTGACATTGTATCCACCGGGCGCAAGCGGCCTGCATGGGCAAGGTGAAGATGTTCAGGTCAGATTACACTGGACACAGATCCTATGCCTGCAACAAGTGCTATCTTTGCCTTAGATACTTCGCGCACATGTCCTGTACCAGACTGAAGAACATTGTACTGGTGCTGATCTCCTGCATGCGTCAAGGCAATGTCCTTCACCCTGATATAGAACATGTCTGCGCTTTTGAAGAACAAGGTGCGCATGAGTTAGCTCGGTCAAGCATGGTTGCACACCGGTAGAAGTCCCCAAAGACTGCGGACGCCGATATGCTGTGATTGATGCCCATCACATGTATCATGGCCCCCAGTGGCCGGCCCTCGGCTGCAGATGAGTGGCTGTCCCTCAGCTGCCGGGACGGTTTCACCCGCTCCCTGACAAACCCCCTGCAAGAGAAACATCTCTCTTAATTGCCAGAAGGTCACAATGCAGCTGTACAGAGAAAGAGCATGCCTCCCTGCTCAACACATGCTGGTGCCAATATGGTCTAACGCATTGACAGGGCCTCCCACAAGCTGTTCTTCCTCAGAGAAAGGTAGGCTTTCTATGCATGCTGATCTTGTGTTGTCTGGGTTAGACTCTGGAGATGAGCAGCTGACACTTACCAGACACCGCCATAAGCTCCTGCCATTGGGAAGGCAAGCAGGGCAGGCAGGTTGTCCTCAAAGATCTGCGGCAGCAGCTCGGGTTGGGGCCACTTGTGCTGGCTCAGCTCCAGTGTGAGCTCCATGCACTGCCCCGCTATATAATTCCAATCCTGCGCAAGTCAGTTCACCATCAGCAGCCTCAGGGAGAGCACTGTTGGCAGCCTTCAGCAGCAGCCCAAGGCATCATCATAAATCACCGTCGTCACACTGTTTAACTCCTCCTCAAGCCATTTCCTTGGTCAAGAGGAATCACGGCGGTCTGCTCATTCCAGCGTAGCTGCTGGTCATAATGAGATCCCAGTTTGCATAGCTTGCTCACCAATTCGTGCTTGCACATGCAAGCTCTGGAAAAATTTTACCTGCAACAAATTCTCTACCAGCAACAACAAGCTCACCTGCATGCCGCCCCACAGAGGGTACCAGTGCGCCCCATTGGTGATGCCACCCGGGAACTCAGCGCTGCCAGACATGGTCGCATGCGCCTCTGCATACACCCGCGCCAGGTGGACAAACGCCCTGTCATCCGGGCTCTCAGAGTAGTGCGTCTTCCTGTCCTCTGTCCCATCCCAGGGATAATTGGCCACTATAGCACCCTGCATGACGGGTGCTCATGTCAGGGCACTCATAGCAGTCAGCACGACAGCTTGAAAGCTGCTGCAGCTTTTTCCAAGGAGATCGTGAGCCTCACAACCATAAAATGGTGTAAACAGCTGTGTGCTTGGAGGGGCAACGGCCGGGGCAACGGCCAGCCTTCAAGGCACCTAGTAGGATTGGAGTTTCATAGAAAGGCATGTCAGCATACACCGACCTTTCACGTTCAGGAACTGCATGGGAGGAGCAAGGCTGGGGTGCTGCATGAAAGCTGGGGAGTGCGGGAAGCTCCCTACCTCGTGCAAGCTGGCAGACACCACAAACCTGCCTTCCCGGATCCAGTGCATCAGGGCCAGAGTTTCAGGCTGCTCTGAGCCGCTCGGCTCCACCACCCCTGTCTTCCCTCTCTCGATAGGGTCTGGGAAATCCCTGTTGAGATCCACCTGCACAGTCCTCTTGAAGTCAAGCCACAACCTTGCAGATCTCGCTGCCAGTACCCAAGTCACCTGCTTCTCAGTGGGGTGGAAAATTTCCGTTCAGATACACCGGCAGGTCCTTCCTGTCCGTTTAGACATGGCTAAGGTCACGGTCATGACCAGCGCACCATATCGATGGTGAATGAGAAGAAGCAGGACTGGTCTTCCTTCCCGCACCAAAGATATGGTAGGCCAGAAGATAAGATGCCAATTCAGCGCTTGCCAGCTGTATAAAATGACCTTGCAGATGTGATCACCTACTTTTGGACCCCAAAAGTGCAACAATGCAAAACAGTTGAGGACATGCCTGGTTGAGATTGCCCCTCTGATGCCTCTCAAACCCGTCAGGGTTCATGGTGGGCACCAGGAATAGGTGCATGCCCTCCACTATGTTCCTTGCTCGCTCGTCTGTCTCTCTATGATCACACAGCCACTCCGCTAGCGCTAACAACAACTGCCTGCAAGATTCAAGGTGCTTCGTCAGGCCAGTCCTCACTAGGCCATTTCATCCTTCAACGACTGTGCCATAACTTTGTGAGAGCCTGCTGGCATTGTAGAGGATCACTGCTGGCAGTGTAAGGGCTTATGACGTATGACAGGTGTTTCACCTTTGTTGGTGCAAGTGGGAATATAGGACATGATGAGATGTCATACCTGCCTGTAGGCTCATCCCCATGCATGTTTGCCACATACTTGGCTCGGGGCTTGGCCTGCTCATGCCCGGGACTTGATGCAATCTCAAGCGCCCACAGTTCTCTTCCCTCTGCGCTCTTGCCAATGCTGAACACGCGAGCAATCTTGCTGCAGCGCCTCGCAAAGTCGTGCATGTGCTCTGCCTGCATGCAACACCACCATGCTCGCAGCAGAGGATTGGAGACTTGAGACTGAGCTGCACTGAGTGCTCACATGGTTAAGATAGACAGCAGGAGCCAGTTATCTATGTGCAGTGTTGCTGAGGCATAAGTGAGAACAAGCGGACGCACCAGCTCCGTATTGTTGAGGTATGCTGACAGTGCAGCTTGGAGGTGCCTGCTCCTGCTGCTTCCGTGGGGGTGGTGGGCTGTGTTGTGGACGAGAAAGGGGTCCAAAGAGGCGTCTGCAAGGCTTGCATCCTGCGCAGAGCCATCAGGTGGTCCTCCTAGTCGATGAGCCAAGAAGGTGCTTTAGCAATCAAGTCGCTGAGGTATGCACGCTGAGCAATTACCTGAGCGGAAGCTGTGAACGCTGCCAACAAAATGCAGACTAACAGCAGCCCAGCATGTTGTGCTGTAAGATACCGCAACATCTGGCAGCTGTCAAGTCATCCCGATGCCCCCCAAAACACCATGTGGGAGGCAGTGATCACTCTAGAGAGGCGAGAAATGGGTTCTTATTTCATTGCATGTAATCAGATCAGCGAGATCTGAGTTTACAGTCCCTCAAGTAGCATTGCACAGAACCGACATGACTAGACCATGCAAGTTCGGACAATGGACGTCCGCATCATGCATGCAGTTTCCATGGATTGCTGTCTATCTACTAATTAAGCTTTCGACATCAATACTTTAGCTGCTGAAATACTGAGGAGGACTGTGTACCGGATCTCAAACCCTGCTCGAACCCTCCCGTGCTGCGGAAGTCTGTGCACTGTCTGCAAATCATGCGTGTTCGTGCATTCTACTTTCCTTTTGTGTAGTTTCAGCATCGATGGATTGACTGACAGCACTTGCAATCGTGTAGCTCCCAGAATGCGGGGTGTCATCTTGATCTCTGGGTTGCAAGGTTCCGCATCCTGAGAGATGCGGGATACCTGATGAGGATCCCATATTACAAGCAAATAGCCTCGGTACAAGATACCTTTGAGCAGTGAAGGAGTCCGTTATGCGGCAAGATCTGAAGGCATCCAGCCTGATCACAGTGATATGCTGGGCAGCAAGCTTGGCCAGAAGCAATGCTGGGTCTTCACCATCGAAAGGAATAAACGTCAACCTTCGGGCAAAGTGGCCCGCAGCACCAACATTGCTTGAGGCCTATGAGTTTCTGGTGAGATGCATGACGCCCCAAGGTCCATGACCTGCTTTCCCGAGTGCTAAGGGCCATACTTGAACTGCATTGTGTGACGGGGAGCAACGCTGATATATTTGGACTTGCCAGGCGCAAGAAGCTCCAGGTAAGCAGGCAGAGTTCCTGGATGTCTGGGCGTCCTCTGAGGGACATGACACAGGAAACTGCTGGGACGATGTGATCAGCTCTACCAACAGCCTCCTCTCCGGCTCTCAACAGAAGGTGCGAGAGGTCCTGTCATGGACCACTGTCCTGCACAGCAGCCACATGCCATGGTGTTGCTCTGAAATGCCAGAGACGTGATAGCGTGGATGTGCAGGTTTTGCCTGTGGTCCTGAACATCAGGCTTTACTCTGCTCGCTTGGAGTTCTTCCGCAGCTTGGCACAGGCTGTCCAGGCACCAGAGGTAGAAGCGCTCTTACCTACAAGTCATCTATGCACACTTTACCAGCATACAACTGGCGAGCGCCGTGCTGCAGTGCGTGACACTGTAGGCTGATACAAAAGTATGCTAATGCAGGGTGCCTGCAACGTGGTGGACATTGGGGGAGAACTTGTCACAACTGCAGAGGGATTGGACAAAGCCCTGAAAGGTCTTGCTGGGGAGGCGCAGAACGGGGGTCTTGGCATCCAGCTGTATGAGACAGACCATGTCCTCGCTCCTGAGGGCATGACCATCGCTACCTTGTTGGCGCAGCAGAAAGCCAGCCGCCCAGCTGTGGCTGTGCTGTATGGCGCCCCAGGGACGCCTGGCTTCAAGGAGCTGCATGCTGCACTCATGCAGGCTGCCTCAACAGGTAGTGTGCCATGCCCTCCCACCCTCATTGCTGGTGCAGCCTGACCTGCAGCACGTCTGTATCAAATCCTGCCTTTCAGGGGACACTGCAGCAATCCCTGCAGTCTGCTTTCTGGATGAGCTGCAAGGCTACCAACCGAGGTATGGATGGACTAGAACAATGTATATAGTAGTGGTCCTGCTTATAGATGGCCAGCAGTGCCTCAGCTTCCTGTGTACTTGTGCACAGGAGGGGGCCAGCTTGCATACATCTACAGACCGGCGCTGCTGAGCAGCTGTCACGGCGTGGAGGGGACGTGCCTGGAGCTCGGGACGTCTGAGGCTCTGCAGCTGCCAGGGTTTGGGGTGGAGCTGGCCATCAAGAACATGGAGTACAGCGCGATGGATGACTCCAAGGTTTGTCCTCATTCTGCTCATGGACGAGGAATGGAGGGCTCTCTTGCGCTGCCATGTAAGCTGCTGGGAAATTGCAATTTCAGGCCAAACACAGCTGCTTGTGTGAGCTGTGAGCCTGCTTTTCCCCAGGGACTGACATGACATGCACACAACAACACATCCAGAGCACTTTACAATAGGGATTTTCCATGTACAGAAATACATATGTAGGCCCACCCTGTCTGTTTCTGCTGATGCATCACGATGAATTTGTTACTCAAGCCAAACCGAGTGTCACTCCCTGGTGCAGGTTGCAGCAGAGCAGGAAGCTGCGCGGGATGCTGGGGAGGAGGATGAGGGACCTCTTGAGGTGGAGGGCTTTTTGTTCAAGCGCCTGCTCGAGCGCAAGCCTGAGAAGAGACAGGAGCTGCTGACGCTGAGAGACCACCTGCTGGCATCCTCTTCGTCCAGTGACACCCTCAAGGTGCCCTCCTATATCCTCCACCCTTGCAGGATGCCACATCTGCAACCAGCGCCCATTGTGCTTAGACCCTCATGTATGCCTCAGGGCCTGGATTGGTGTACGCCAAGACAGCAGTGCCGGCATGTTTCTTATTGGCAATACTGTCCAGGTGCCTCATACAATCTCAGGGCTAGGATCTGATTTGCATGCCCCATCTCTGCAGTGGAGCATGCCGGGACTGGGTTGATGAGCCTCCGCTAAGATTGTGACCATACTGTGCTAACACATGATTGTTGTCAGGTTTGCAAGAGCGCACCAGGTGCATGCTGGGTGAAGCCGTGTTGTACTAGCGGGTCAGTCCTGAAGGGGTGGCATGTGTCACATGCAGGTGTGGAACATGAAGGACTTTGGGCTGCAAGCCACGCAGCGCATCACCGCCAGCTCAGACCCGCTGCGCGCGCTGACGGAGATGGCGCAGAACTTCCCTAATCTGGCCGCAGCCCTGTCTCGTGTCTCTGTTCCAGACGCACTCAGAATGGAGCTCAGGCACAACCAGGAGGTTGTCCAGGGAGGTATGTCATGCTGACTACAATAGCTGCTATACCAGGCATTGGTTAAGCCTTTCACTTTGAAGTCTGAGGATGTGCCAGATAAGGTCCTTAGATAAGGTCCTTAGGATGTGATGATCGCTGGGTTCACCTGCGGTGAAGTTGCATGTCATGGATGCTCTCTTGAGCAATCTGGTCATTGTGCTGCTGACTTTGTAGGGCACGAGGGCATCCTATGGAAGAGCTTGCTCAGTCTGCTCTGTGTGATCTGCAGGAGCGAGCCTGCTCATTGTGAATGGCATGCTGACAGACCTGCAGAACTTTGATCTGTACTCCTTGGTGGACACAATCAGGAAAGAGGTCTGTACCTGACACCCTGCACAACCCCATCTGCATCATCACATATTGAAGGTCGGGATCATCTTTCTGCTTCCTGCTCTGCTCATGTAAAGGAATCCGCGATTTGAATATTGAGACCATATTGCCTTCCATGCAGGTCAGCATCACAGACATGCTTGGCCACACAGGCCTCCAGTCTCAGGACGTCATAAATCTCCTGGCACTCCGGAGCCAGGTGAGACATCGCTGCAGCACTGTGCATGCTTGCCAGTGAGTCCTGCAGGCATATTGTGCACCTGACAACAACATAATGTTGAACTGACATCCTTACTGTGTCTTAGCGAGTCTTCCAATATCATGAGACAAGATCACAATGGTGATATGATGGGATTAGGCAAGGAAAACTGCATTGTGAGGGATGCGTGCACGCATGGCATGCAGCTGGGCGAGGTGGATGTGGAGGACATGAAGATTGACATCCGCTCAGATGAGCACATCCTGTGGGCCAACAACATTGAGACTGACAACGCATACTGGAGCTGGCAGCGCTCCCTCACCGGCCTGCTCAGGCCGGTGTTCCCCGGCCAGATGCACCAGATCCAGCGGAATCTGCTGAATCTGGTGGCCATCATTGATCCCGGCACACTTGAGGGCCTCAGGTAGGCATGTATATGGGTCCTTTGCCTCTGCTGTTGATGGTGATTGTCTCTGCTTGTCCATGTGCCTGGTGTCTTGAGTGTGCTTTCTTTGGTAGGCATTCTGAAGTAATCCTCGCTTATTATAGAACTCCTGTGCCATACATGGGCAGCCAGCTCAATAAAAATGATGTGTGAATCACATCGTGTGCAGTCAATTGAGGGTGGTTGATGCATATGTGCAGGGTGGCTCGTCTGCTGATGGACATTACCAGTAAGCTGATGCCTGTGCGCTGTGGGCTTCTACTTGTGCCCTCAGCTGCTCTAGATCGTCTTGCATCTCAAGGTAACAAGTTTCACTGGCATCTATCTCAGAATCAGTGCAGTTGCAATGCTTGTTACTCCTCAAACAAGGGCAACAAGGAAGTCCAAGTGCAGCGCCAACGGCATCACATAGATGGGATTTAAGCTCATCTGCAGGGCCAAGTGGTGGCAGGTGCCAATGTTGAGCAACTTTGCAGGTTTGGAGGGAGCCCAAAATACTTCCTGGGCGGAGTTGGCGCCTTCTGAGAAGGCTGCAATGGCGTATGCCTTGATCCACGAAGAGGACACGTTGCTGGCGCTCAAGTTCCTCGCCAGAAGCATGGCTTCCTTTGGAGGGAGCAAGGGTGCGTCGCCTGCCTCGATGTGCTGCGAGGACACCATTAAGCACCATCTTGTGTTACAGCATGAGGCGTTCTGTGAGGAAGGGCATGAGCTCCCATAAATTTGCCAAAGTGTGTGTTCTCAACCACACATAGCATCTTGCAGGGATGCTGTCAAGGCCCAGTGTGTCACTTTGCTCGGCCACAGCCATTCCACACCAATGCTGTGGCGGAGTCAAATCATCATGCTGAACGTTGGACAGCATCCCTGCTATATATGCTGAGGCAGACAGGAACCTTTCGCAGTTGGCTAGCTTCTTCATGCCAGTATCCGTGGCCATCACCTCAGTCCTATTGTGAATGCAGGTTACCATGGTGAGGGCGACCTGAACTGGCAGGCAGCAGAACAGGCCTTCAAGCAGACCTGGGGAGAGCTGGATTCTACGGAACTATCTCCTGCGGAAGCGCTGGAGAAGGTATTGATCTGTCCCTGTGGGATCGTGCCAGTATACTTTGCACTGAACATTGCAGCCAGCAATGCTGCCTGTCAGAGATACGAATATATGTAGGCTGTAGAGGGAAGCAAACAGATGTGAACCCTGCACTGTGCATATCTGAAACAGCTGCTTGAAAGCCTCTGCTTAGGGTTCGCTACAGGGAGGACCTTTCTGCTGGTCTGGTCACTTGTGAGAGGCATGATCTCAGAGTGTTCGTCCTGTGAGGGGTAGGTGACACCAGTAAGAGGTTTTCACATGTGCAGTTGTCAGGGGATAGCTCGCAGCTGAAGGAGGGCATGTTTGCTGCTGCCCAATATGCCCGGAGCCGGGGCGTGGCCGGGCTGGGCCAGGCAGCGGCCTGGCTAAACGGCCTGCTGATCTCGCCGGATGCAGGCATCACGTGGCAGCAGCAGCTGCAGTTCAACCTGCAGCTGGAGCAGCAACGCATCCAGGTGTGACCCAGCACCACAGGCACAGTGTGACTATATCTCATGCCCTACTGTCTCTGTTGTGCTGTGGCTTGTGTAATATACTCTGTGAGAGCGATGATGAGTTCAGCAAATGGTGCCTGATTGTGAAGTGACACAGACAGGCAGTTGCTGCGTCTGCTTCAAGAGCGGCAGACTGGCTCAGCACCCAGTCAGGATAGAACCCATGCAGTCACCAGACTCTCTCCTGCACATGAGTGATGCCTGTGCCATTGCCTGCAAAGCAAAAGGTGCTAAATACGTCCCAACTATGCGAGGGAACAATGTATTTGACATCACATGCATGTGCGCCATGAAATTTACCCGAAATGCACCATGGTGCTGTGCAGGAGATGGTGTACTACCAGACCATAGATGATGACGACGAGGACCTTCTTGCGGCCATCCTGTCTGCGTCAGATGCAGCACCCAAGTACAACCCTGACCTGCTGAAGGGCGCCTCAGACCAGCAGGTATGCCTAGAAATTTGCCCCGCTAGAAGACTATCCCAGTCTTTAAGACAATGGTACTACTGTTGTCAGGCGCTCCCATGACATGGGCACATCATCATATCTGTTATGTTGAAAATCACAAAGAAGTACCCGTCTGTCTGCATAAGTCGCTGGGACAAAGTACTTGCGCAGACAGAGTGGCTGCTGACCCGTGATTTGCAGTGTCCAGAGAACCCTGAGCTTCAAAGTAGGCTCAGACCAGCACCCCATGCCTCAGCCTGCTCTGCCATACAGCATCTTACCCCCAAACTCAAAACTGAACGTTGTGTGCCGTAAAGCACACCCTAGTGTTAGTGCATGTTCATCCAAGATAAGGCTAAAGCTTCTGGCTTGATGCAGATAGCGCTGGTCTCGGAGATGCTGAAGCCTACAGCAGAACCTTGGAGCCAGCTCGGATATGTGCACCGGCCTGGCACAGAGGACGACGTCAAGGGCATCTCACACTGGGTCATCACAGACCTTGACACGGAGGTGCGCACCAGCCCATGCCCAGGCCAGGCATCCTGGCACAGAAAAGCAGCGAGCTAGCGGCCTCTTATTGCCGCTCTCACGATGCATCTAGAGACAGCACAAGCTGCTTCTCGAAAGTGCAGGGTGGCCATCTTTTGGACAATCTGGCTTAGCTCTGCATCTTCAGAGTGGTTACCTGCTGTCTCTAAGTGTATCTATACTGTGCCTGTGCCACGTGGCATCTCACATAGCAGTGTTCTGAGATGATCTCCAATCCAGCTACAGAGGTTCTCATAAGCAAAATACAATCAGGGCATGCAGGCAAACTTTTTCCTTCATTGTGGCCCTGCAGACCGTACACAAGTTCCTCACCGTTTGCAGGAAGGGCGGAGTCTGGCTTTGGCGGCTTTAGGGCACCTGCAGACTGAGGCCTCCGAGGCATGTCGGATAGCCCTCATACACAGCCCCAAGGGGCAGCAAGCGGAGGTCAGTCTGCGGGGGCGAGCCGCGCTGGCAGCCAGCCGGCTGCAGAGCAGGCGGCCCAAGATAGGCGCCTTCCTGGGCATGCTTCTGCGTCCGGGCACAGGTGAGCTGCTGCAGAGGTAGAGCGTAAGCTTTCAGGGTGTCCAGACATTAATATCTCTGGGTGGTGTCCCTGACACACCTCTGGCGGTGGTCGCTCACTCCCGCTCAAGAAAGTCCGCTCAGCACGGCGTGGTTCCTGCAGCCCCTTCTCAGGCTGCTGTCCATGCGGCATGGCCAGTACCCACTAGCTGGTGGACATGGTCTGAAGAAGAGGGACTGGAACAGCGCAGTTCTGTGCAGACTTGTTGGGCGGTTATTGTGTCAATGCAGAGCCAATGATGCACTGTAGCTTTCTTCAGGTGCTTTCATGTGCAGGGGGGCTGATGGAGGAGGAGGAGGTGTTGAAGCTCGCAGCGGAGGCTGGCTTGAATGAGAAGAGCTTTGCAGAGGGGTTGCAGAGCCCAGACACGGCCGCTCTGGCGTCAAGCCTGGCAGCTGCGTGCAGGTGCAAGACACTTCTTGATCAGCTCTTGGTTCCGCCTGTTGAGGGGCGCATAAGCCTCAAATGATCCCTATCACTGTGCCACCTGTATCCTCACACTGATTTGCACAAACAGCAATCATGGCTTGACGTCCTATAGGTTGAATGCTATCAATGCCAGCCATAGGAAAAGGCCTGCTACATGACTGTCCTGCTTGAATGCCACATGCATGCCTTGGCATCTTGTGGCCCATTAGATACAATCAAAACCACATCCTACGAAGACTCGCCAGACTCAAGGGCTCGCCAGATCTCATTCTCACTTGCGGCGGGGACGCCCATCACTGAGTATTGCTGCAGGCAACCTGCTGCAGTTGATAAGGTCTGGTGAGCTCTTAAGGCTGGCAAGCCTCCATCGTAGGGTGTGGTCATGCCGCTGCCCTAGGTGCTTGAGCACTAGATTGCCTGTCACAATACATCTCCTCGCTGCAGGAGTGGACTCGGGCTGGCAGCAGGGGAGCTTGCAATAGTGACAAACGGGAGGGTGACTCGGCTGCAGGGTTTGGACCCCCTGCTGGCTGAGGACTTCAGGCTCCTCGACCAGTACGCAAACACAGCGCAGGTCGCCAAGCAGGTGAGCTACTCTATGAGAACTGTGTGTGCGCTCCCGCCAGATGCATTAATGCCTGTCAGTATCCCTCCAGAAGTCATGCGCCCGCTGCAGAGTGGTGAATGTTGTGTGGCAGCCTTGTATTCTGGGACACACCACACAGAAATACAGACTAGCTCACTTCTGCATGTGACTGGGTTGCAGTACAGGGCACGGCATGTGCAGTAGCATTGCCCATACCCCGTGCCTTGTCATTTCCATAGCCAGGTTCTGACAGTATTGATGATGCGCAGGTGGCTGACGTGGTGCTAAGAGCAGTGGATGAGGGTCGCGCGGTGCATTTGCCCAAGGCCGGGGCGGATGAGGATGAGCTGGCGGAGGAGTGGTCCCCGGAGGAGCTCAGCAGCGCTGCAATGCTGGCGTCCTCAGTGCTTGCCAAACATGGCACTGGCCAGGTCAGTCGCCTTGGCGCTATGTCATTGTCCGGCATGAGATCTTGCTATGTAGTAACACGAATGGTGACCTTAATTGGCTGGGAGCTGGGACGAGATGCCAGGAGGTCTGCGTTGATGTGACTGCTGACTGTGGGAGGATGGTATGAATTTGGGGAAGAAAAAGCAAGCACTGCTGATTATTATTCCAACATTGCAGCTATTGCATGAAGCCAGGCTGTCGCGAGGCACACCTGCATGCTATAAAGCACAGTGTTGTGTACACGCGTACCTAATTACTTCCCACTCAGCAGAACACCTGTCGGGGAATCTTATGTCAAGCTTTGACAACTCATTTCTCAAGATGTAATGCAGGCCAACAGCGGGAGGGGCGCCAAGCTGCTGCAGGCGTTAAAGCTGCTGAACCCCCAGCTGACCAACATCACCATAGCTGGGAAGGGTGTTCCTGTGGAGATCTTGGCCATCCTGGACCCCCTCTCCAAGACCGCGCAGAAAGTGGCGCCTGTGCTGGACTTCCTACAAGAGACCCTAGGCGTCCCACTGAAGGTGAGCCTCTGCAGAGTCATTAACTCCACTATTGGCCAGACCTGCTGGAGCCTGAATCATGCAGAGCTTGCAGTTGATGACATCTTACTGAGCTTATAAAACAGGGTTTTAAGGGAGCTTGGGCTGTATGCATGTTATCACGTTGTGATGTGCTTTGCTCAGGTGTTCTTGAATCCTCCTCTGGAGCTGGCAGACATGCCACTGAAGTCCTTCTATCGGTATTCCCTTCCAGACACCTCAGGTGCGCCTCTGATTCTTACCAGCAAACATTGCATTGCTGGACCGTGAACTTTGTGTCAACGACATGATGCAGATATTGTGTGCGCCAAAATTCATGCTAGGCAAAGTCTCATCCCTGGCCTGCGCCAGATGGGGCATTGTTCTGACCGATGGGAATTGAGCATGACCACTTCAGCGTAAGACTTTTACCTTGACATGCAGGCGACCTGCCCGGTGTACCCTCAGCGTCCTTCTCTGGCCTGCCCTCCCAGAAGATCCTCACGCTGAACATGGACGTGCCCGAGGCCTGGCTGGTGGAGCCTGTAAAGGCGGAGCTTGATCTGGACAACCTGCGCCTGGCGGACCTGGGCCAGAAGAGGAGCATGTCTGCAGATTTCGAGCTTGAGTCAATCCTACTCAGCGGCTCCTGCATTGATGTTGCGGCCACAGATCGTGCTCAGGTACAGTATTCTATGTAGGCCCTGATTCACAGTACTGGCGGCACATAATCTGAGGATGTCTGTGTTACATATTGTGACCATGTACAATCTCTGCCAGGCCAGGCTGACATGGTGCATGATGGCTCGGCTCAGCTGCAGTCTGTGCTGCTGACTCACAGCAAGCCATCACATGCTCATATCTTCCTGCTTCATAGGGATCTTGCACAGCGGCGAAAGGTATTCAGGGATTGAGACATGTGTTGTCTGCCATCGTCTGGCCTTTCACACACACAGACCTGCCTGCACTATGAAGTACTGTGCAGCTCTCGAAGTACAAGTTTGTGAAGTCCTTATGCAGCATCGCAAGATAGTACCTGCCATGCAGGTGACGCCCAGGGGAGTGCAGCTGGTGCTAGGAACAGAGCAAGAATCAGCAATGGTGGACACAGTGGTCATGGCCATCATGGGCTACTTCCAGCTCAAGGCTCGGCCAGGCGCCTTCGCGCTGCAGCTGGCGCAGGGACGCAGCAAAACGCTGTATGTGGTGGACAACAGCACTGCTGGCGTCGCTCCTCAGGCACGTTTCAGCATTGCATATGTGCGGGACTCCTCACATTTCTGCAGTCTTTTGTAACTTTCTGTATCAAATGTCAGTGTAGGAGCCAGTGGAATCTTGAAGCCAGATGCTGTATGCTGTGGCATCAGCACTCCAGCTTTGCTCCTCAAACGGAGTGTGGCCCATTTGCAATATAGCACTCATTCAAGTGCCTTGCAGAGCAGTACGTCCCTACACTGGCGCTGTCTTGATACAGGGTGTCTTTGGGCAGAGTACAAGCATGGTGGTCTCACTGGCCAGTGCATGCAGGGGCCGGATGGAGAGGAGCCAACTCAGGCGCTGGTGGCCATCGACAGCCTGGGCGGCCGCCACATGCAGTTCTACCTGCACAAGCGGCCGGGCTTTGAGCGCGAGGACGTATTGGAAGGGGATCTGGATGAGAGGGAAGGTGGGCTTTTACTGAAAGGCCAGATAATTCCAGCCTCAAGGATACACTGCAGAGTCGTGACTTGAGCTTGTCGCAGTCCCTATCTGTGGCATAAAAGCACGGGACAATGTGGTGCAGCGTCTCCTGGCACTGTGCAAATTCAGTGTGGGAGAAGATGCCATCACGACTGAGCATGAGCCTTGCAGCCGGCAGAGACGCAGGCTGCTAGGGAACAATCATGTGTGCATGATCTACTGTAGCCTCTGCGTTTGTCGTCATTGAAGGGATGCCACTCAGCATCTGCCTCTGCTTTGCAGATTCAGTGTGGGGGAAGATGTCGTCCTGGCTGGGAATGAGCGCGGCAGCGCGCCGAGACGCGGGCGCTAATCTGACGGCCGAGGAGGACCCGGAGTGCGTCCACATATTCACGGTGGCCTCCGGCCTCATGTACGAGCGCCTGCAGAAGATCATGGTGCTGTCGGTGCTGCGCAACACCAAGTAAGCCCCTCATGACGCCATTCAATCAGCCTGCGGTGACATGCCCACCAGGGGACAAGGTTTTGCTTGACTAAATCTCCCAGAGACGCTGCTGATGCTCTTGCAATATCAAGAGATGCTCTCAGGCACAGCTCTTGATCTCGTCACACGGATTATAGGACCTCCTGCTGCATGCTTCATTCATAGATGCTTGAATACTTTGCAATTAGGGCTTCTAGCATCAATGTATGCCGGCCTCACCTACTACTTCATATCCCTTTGGTGAATTACTGCGCGGCGGTGGGGTGAAGTTTCATTCACATCCCTGTGATGCTGCAGGAACCGGGTGAAGTTCTGGTTCATCAAGAACTACATGTCGCCCCAGATGAAGCGCTTTCTGCCGCTCATGGCGCAGCACTACGGCTTTGAGTACGAGTTCGTCACCTACAAGTGGCCCACCTGGCTCCACAAGCAGGTCAGCCTGCTTTCTGAATTAACATCTCCTGCATTTATGGATCTGCTATGGCCCACAGATTTGCAGAGGCCCTTCAGTGTGCAAGCTCTTGAGAGAAACTGATTTCTCAGGCAGTGTATGTCAGGGCTGTCTTTTCATGCTTGCAGCATAGCTGTTGCCCCTTTTTGCTTGGGCATCCCTAGGCCTGACTGTACGCACCTTTTGATTCATACCTGCTTGCCTAATCCTCTGCTTATGTCTCTGAGTGTACAGCGCTGTGAGCAAAGGCCAGTATTTTGCCCTGAAGAAGAATTCTAAATCTGTGGCGCAGACGGAGAAGCAGCGCATCATCTGGGCGTACAAGATTCTGTTCCTGGACGTGCTGTTCCCGCTGTCGCTGCGCAAGGTCATCTTCATGGACTCCGACCAGATCATCCGCGCAGACGTGGCCGAACTGTGGCACATGGACATCGAGGTGCGCGTCAGTGTGGCACCGCCTCCCCGCTTATAGATATTGTGCTTTATTTTCAGAAGGAATAGTTGGAGTGTATGAGTGGATAGGTTATACCAGTAAGTCACTACAGCGCCATACCAGAGCCATACGATCAGTGGGTTTGCCAGTAAAGATGAAGTATACCTCCGGGTGGTCTGATACATGCAGGTTGCTCCTACAGCTCCTCGGTGTTCGGCGCCACACACCACCCAGAGACGCTGCTGCCGCTACTTATTGGCTTTGGCAGGCACTTGTCTCCTGGAAATATTTTCCTGGTTCTGAGGATATCTGGACGATGTCGCAGGGTGCGCCGCTGGCGTACACGCCGTTCTGCGACAACAACAAGGAGATGGACGGCTTCCGCTTCTGGAAGCAGGGCTTCTGGAAGGACCACCTGCGCGGCCATCCCTACCACATCTCCGCCCTCTACGTCGTGGACCTCGCCCGCTTCAGGTGCGCTGTCATCCAGCACATCCTTGCACTTCACGCTGCTACGCACAGTGCTATGTTCCAACACATCTCGGCTCTGTATCTGACGGACCGGGCTGCTTTGAATGCACATCTCTGACGCTCCATGCTGTCATCAACTGCACAGGGCATGCATGCACACTTTGACCTGTGTAGATTGCTGGGATCTCAGGGGGTCGCACTGTTTTTTCACGTGTTTCCCAATGAATGCCGCATACTGTGAAACTTCAGCATATGGGAGAGACACATCATCATGCATAGTGCAATTCGGCTCATGAAGGTGGTGAGGTGTATGACGGCAGGCAGATGGCAGCTGGCGACCAGCTGAGGGTGGTGTATGACCAGCTGAGCAGGGACCCTGCCAGCCTGTCCAACCTGGACCAGGACCTGCCCAACTATGCCCAGCACCAAGTGCCCATTTTCTCCCTTCCCCAGGTTAGATCCACCACATGAGAGGCATGATAGCAAGGCGATTGACCAGAGCAAAACAAATGTAGAAGCTCTCCGAAGTGTTTGTCTCCTTGGAGAACCAACAAGAAGCGCTCAATCAGCAATGCATCAAAGGAGCTAAATTCATCGCATTCTGTGAGGTACTCAATATGCTGTTTCTGCTTGAAGTCTTGCAGCACTGCATTGCTCCTGTAGGCCAAGACATGTAGTATCACTCATTACCGAAAAGCAGCGCATGTCTTGTCCGATGGGAGCCATGTTATTGCTCAGGTTGAACGGGCAGGAGAGCATGTTGAGTACCTCAAGTTGAGGCCAAGAGGGCTCTCTTCTGGTCATCAGCTCTTCTGACCTGACAAGCTGTAGATTTACTGTATGAAGGTGGATGCTGCGCCCTGCAGGAGTGGCTCTGGTGCGAGACCTGGTGCGGCAACGCCACCAAGAAGTATGCAAAGACCATTGATCTTTGTAACAACCCGCTGACAAAGGAGCCTAAGCTGGAGGGCGCCCGGAGGATAGTGAAGGAGTGGCCGGGGTTGGATGAGGAGGTGGCGACCTTCACAGCTCAGGTATGGGCTTTGGAACCTTGTACGGACAGACTCACAACCCTGACCTGCCGCATGCACATTACACATGGCAATGCAATATTCTTTTGCGCTGCATGACTGACCCGTGGAGGTACCCACTCCTCTGCTGTCCACATTCAAGAGCAGGTACGCCACAATCATCTGCCTAAGCACCCACTTCTGTGAGACGTCCTTGGGACCCTGTCAAAGGCTCATCTGTGGAGACTCATTCTCCATGCTGTACTATGGTCTCGTGGACCAGCATCATGAGAGGTTGCATCCTTGCAGATGGAGGCGCGATTGGCTAAGGACAGCGGGGACATGTGGATCGCAGCAGCATCACAGGATGCTCAGGTGGAGCTGCAGAATGCAGACAAGGCTTCTTTGCAAGGGGGTGACAAGGAGAGGGAAGATAGTGTTGCTGAGCAGAGAGAACAGCAGCATCAACATGACTCATCTGAGCTCTAACAGGGAGCAGGGTAGTAGCGATAGCTTGTGGAGAGTGTTGCAGACGATAGTGACGCTCAACTGTATCCTGCAGTTGAGGCCTCTACCTCTACAGGTGGATCATTTCGTTGATCTGTCAGGTGCCATTTCGAATGTGGCAGTTTCCACCTACAATGAAGCTGAATGCCTCGAAAGGTGTCGGGGCGTCCTACGCATAAACTCGCAGGACTAGAAAGGCACCATTCGTGTAGCACAATGCGCACAGTGTAAGCATGGAATCCAGGAATGGACATAAATCGATCCGGTAGCAGCCGAAAGCCCCGCATAGTAAAGTTGCGATCTCTTTATATATATCTGCTGGTCTCTCTACCTGTGCTGTTTCTCGTCTTCCTGTTCAGCAGAAGAGCCTTTGAACGCCCTAAGCAACCTGCTGTGAACGTTCTGAGCCCACTCGAGGGACGACCGCACAGTGAGCTGCGCTCAGCTCTGCAGTTAGCTCTAAGCTCACCGGAGAAATGGAGGAGCAAGTCAGAGAACACAGGGTGCGCGTCATCTCAGCAAAAAGAATACCATAAAGTCCTTTGCTTTGGTCTATGTAAAGCCCAACGGCGCTGAGCATTTCGAGCATGCTGCAGGTCTCTGCATGCGGTTCAGACCGTCATATCAAGCATCGACAGCAGGCGTGCCAAGCCTGTAGTGGACTGCATAGAAGACGCAACGCTGCCAGACGGTGTCAACGGTCAGAGAGTGCTTCTTGCTAGTAATCTGCACAACAATGAGGATCTACTCCCCCACTACATCCTGCAGCTGCTTCAGCTCATTGTCAACCTTCCAGCGGGCTCTTGCTATGTCTCCATCTATGAGAGTGGTAGCACAGACCAGACAGGTAGGAGGACTAAGCCTCTCCAGTGCATCATATTGAAGCGCTTGTCTGCGGCCTACTTTGTTGCAGCCTGTCATCACCTGTCTGGGTGCACATCCCTGTCTGCACATCTGTAGAGAAGATACAGCCCAGTAAGCTTACAGCCTTCTCCTTCTGTGCAGCTCAGTGGCTGGACGTCTTACAGCAGCTGCTGCAGATACTGGAGGTGCCAAGCACCATCGTAACAGGTGAGAGTCATGCCACCATCTGCTATTGCCCCTTTGAGGACAGACCTCTTTCCAACAATGTGGCGCAGTGTCATTAGCCTGCCATCTTTAGGAACAACACAAGCGCACCAAGAGCTAGCATTGCATTGCAAGGGACCTTGCGTCTGCAGGGAGCCTGACCAGAGCAGAGTGCCAGGATTGTATTGAGTTCCTGGCGCAGGTCAGAAATGCAGCGCTGGAGCCTCTGTGGAAGGAGAGCAGCAGTGAACAATGCTCTATTGAGTGATCAAATCCAGATGATTGGCTGCATGTGCAGGGGGCCTGACCAGAGCAGAGGGCCAGGACCGCATAGAGTTCCTGGCGCAGGTCAGGAATGCAGCGCTGGAGCCACTGTGGAAGGAGAGCAGCAACGGGAGCGCCTGGGGCTCAGAGGGCGGATTCAAGGCGGACCGCATCGTGTTCATCAATGACGTCTATTTCTGCGCAAGAGATATTGTGAGGCTCCCCTTTCACAAACAGTTCTCTTGACTGTCAGCTCCCTCGTCATGTGGTGATTGACTGTCTTCCTTTCACAACAGTGAATCTGATATAGACACCCCATTCCGTCCCAATTCCGGCAGATGGGAGCAGCCTGAGACCCATGGTGGGTAGAAGCAGTCAAAGGATCATCCTTAAGACTGCTTCCATCCACCTTTAGTCAAGGTACTCCATCATCTGGCGGGAGGAGATCTGTGCCTGAGCTGAGACAGACGTCCAGCATGCCTTGGAGCCTGTGTTTGTCATTCACATGTCTGTCAGGGAAGATTGGATTGCTGCAACACTGTTGTGAAACGGTGTACATAGGCCTTAGTCCATCCCATACACCATCTCTCAGTTGTGATGCAGCAGTTGGTGTATACGAGGAGGCTTTTGTCTGATGTATGTCCTGAGGAACGGTCTGTCATGCAGATGAGGTTGCTGCAGCACGATGGGGACTTGGTGTGCGGGATGGACTTCCATGTGGACGTGAGGGAAGGCTGGGACAGGCACTGGCGCAATATCCCTGCCGCCGAGATCATGCCCTATGGCCCTCATGGCCCCCAGTTAGGGGTAAGACTTCCCCTGCACAGCGATAGTTACTACACACCTGGCAGCAGGAAAGGATAGGGGCAATGCAAAGGGGCAGCTGTGTATGTGCATGAATTGGGTACTTGGACGCCTTACAACACTTGACTCTCTGCCATACTCTATAGCATGGAAGTGATTGCTGGTTCACGCATCTGCTGTGAGGCACACAGCAGCTACGAGGAAACTATATGACTTGCATGGCAAGTTATATCTCTGATTAAGAGACAAGCCGATGTTATCTATGAAGTGCACATGTAAAGCATGCCACTAACAGACATCCATGTGTGCAGTACAAGCACCGGAAGCATGACCACCTCATCTTCTATGACAGCTGGGTGTCCAGAGACCTGGCAGGCATCCCCTTCGCGAACAGCAGGCCCTTCGTTTTGCACCAGTACTCCCTAGCGCGGCTGCAGCAGGGCCTGCCCTTCCCCGTCAGCTGCTGCTGGAATGGGATGGCTGTCCTGAACGGCACCTTCTTCCAGCAGGGCTATCAGTTCAGGTCAGCTGCTGCAAATCTTTCTTGCGCATGATGTGCCATCCTCTGTGACCTTTGACTCTGTGTGACCAGCTCTCTTTGACCAGCTCTGTGCCGCCTGCTTCATCTGAGAACTAAGCGAACAGAGACACCCACTCATGCAAGCTGACTTGATGTCGTCACTGCGCTCGGTAGCAGGGCATGTGAGCATGCTGCGGCTGCTGCACATTCTGCAGATCCGTAAAACAGCCCAGACTGCTGGGTGAGGTTGCAGCTGTGCTTGCAGGACGTCGGGGGAGGGCGAGTGCGAAGCTTCTGAAGGCAGCTTCATGTGCGAGGACATGCTCCGGGCGGGCTATCAGCGCTTCATTGTGGATCCCGGCACTAGGCAGGCTTACTTTCCAGAGACTGCCAAGAAGCTGTACACTGACCAGGTATATCCCCAGAACTCTACCATCATCACCCCAGCATGGTGTTGACATAGCACGTCAGCATTCCATGCCTGCCTCTGACCACAGCTGTGAAGTTCTGTGGCAGTGTGATCTGACTCCCAGGTCTGCTTCTGAATGACAGCCTGACAGAAATGTCCGTCCTCACAGTGCTTCTTATCCTGGCTACAGACGTTTCAATCAGAGTACTGAAGAAGGGCTTCTTGGGTGCAGGTCAGTTTCATCCCGCTGACAACATGGGAGGAGGTTCAGGCCGCGCCTGAGCCAGACTTCAGCTATGGGCCCAGAAAGTTCCAGATGACATGCTGTGGCAAGCAGCCCAACGGGGAGCTGGTGTACTGGGCAGACTGCAAGCCGCGCGAGGAGTTCACCCGCAACCTAGGCTGCCCTGAGTGACACTATGTACGCTTGGTAGAAGACTAATGACAAAGATGTTGCACCTTGACAATGACCTTGTCTGGATGTTACTGTACATGGCAAAGTGATGGGGAGCCCACACTTTAACTCTTCATTACATCGAATGGTGCCCGTCGAACGGCTTACAACGGGTTGTAATACGTATAAGCTGAGTACTATATCACAGACACTGGCCTGATTGGCTGCTTCTGGCAAGGCCTCTGTGATTTGTTGGATCACTATCGCAGTGCCTGACTCAAAATAAGGTCTAAGTCTATTCACAAGTATTTGGGCTGACTATACAGGGGCTGCTTTGCCCAACGCATAGCTCTTACAAGAAATACAGAGAAATGTACAAGATGCAATAGTGGAAAGTCTCATACACATAGATCTCATCCCTCTTCTCCTGCTCAGATGGGCTTCCTCCAAGCATGCTGGCATACCTCAGTAGTACGTCTGACCAGCTACTGCAGGGCGGATAGATGCGATAGGTAGATGCATCTCACCCAGCTCCTTGTACAGGGCCGCAGCCTAAGCACTTAAGGCGTGCACGCATATGTGGCTGTACTCCCTGGCCTATATGCTCAGGACATGGAACCACACCTCATTGCTTTTGAGTGAGCTGATGCTGATCTAGCTAAACGTGAAGCTGTGCGCTCTTGTTTCCTGCATGCCCGCATACCAAGATTTAATGCTTGAGGCTGCAGTTCCCCTGCTTTCCTGGCTGGCTCTCTTTGAGCGCAGGCGCAAACTCTCCTCAGGTCTATTGCTGAAGAGAGGTTTTCCTGTACTCTAAGAGGGCCAGCAAGGCGCATGTCCTAAGCGGTCTGCAAGCTGTAGTCTGACAGCCCAAACACTCTATCTGTGTACCCCTTTACCTATAGCTGCACCGCTTCAGGGCCAGACACCTGCTGCTGCTTGGCAAATTTTGGCTGCACTTGGTAAGCATGTATAACTTTTCTGCTTCTCCGGAAGCTTGCAAATGTTTAGCTGGCCGCACAGATGCGCAGCCTGACAGCCTTGACGCTGATTCAGGGCTTGAGGCCTGCTGCTGTGAGGCACTCCTGCCCCGCTGGCCCGGCGAGTATGCACAGCTTCTCAGCGCAGCGCAGCACCTGCTGCATGTCCAGGTGGCCCGACAGCTGGATGCAGTAGCGCAGGATGCCGTCAAAGTCCAGGTTGTCATCCATGATCTGGCGCCTGTGCAGGCCCAGGACCCCCGCGCACATGTAGATGTGGAAGTGGGGGGACACATGGCCTGACCAGAGCGCCTCCCACAGCCTCATGACCTGCAACGCATGCATAAATCCTCACAAGGCTCAACAGGCGTCTGCAGACCATCTGCCAGCACTGGCTATCTAGTCTTTACCACAAGGCTGCAGCGTTGCAGGTTCTGCCTTTGTTGAGTGCATCCCAGATCAGTACGTTCACTCGCTTCTATCCTACCAAAGATAGAAGCCCTCCTCTGCCGTAGGGCCCTGCTGGGCTATGATAGAGAGCAACGCTGATTGATGGAGCATGTGATGCGGGCACATTGAGTTTCCAGGACTGATGCGATCTAGTCTGACTGTTGGTGACAATTACAGACTAGAGCGTGTCAGCCAGGGCCTCAATGCACAATTGCACCAGATGGCATATCAGCCAGTGTTGGCTACGAACAGGGACGATCCAAGCCCTCAGCATCGGGCTATACAGGTGCAAGCTATGTTGCCGAGTGTTTCAGATGCATGGCATACTGAGCAGTTCGCGCTGTGGCGCACCTCCTCGTAGGAGGAGAACTCGCGCTTGAAGAGGATGAGGAGCCAGCGGTAGCAGAAGTAGTAGTTGGTCGCCTCCTTCGTCTCCTGCACCAGGCCTTCAGGCTCAGAGACATCACACATGCCCACACAACTCTTCTGTGGCCTCAATGGCCTCCTGAAGCAGACTCTTCGAGCCCAGGGAGCTGACCCACACACGCACATCACACCATATCTGGCACACAAGCACAGCCCCTCTCAGACTGCTACACACCAGCAGGCGGCTGCATGTTACACAGGCAGGATGTCTTCAGCACCAGAATCTGATGAACAGAATTGCCACCAGATGAGCAAGTGATTCTGGGGCTTGTCTGGGGCGATAGGTTCTGGGTGTATAGTGCGTACCAGGAAGGAGGTGAGCTGGGGGTCCAGGATGCTCATGAGGCTGCTGAGGCCCAGCAGCTGCGCCTGCATGCCCCTGCAGTCCGTGTGGAAGTTCGCCTGCACCACACCAAACACACCTGAGAGTGTAGCTGGAAGCAATGGGCATGGTTTGCATGTACCCGTAGCCTGCTGGGAAGCTCGCCCCTGACACGACCAACCCACAGCCAAGAGCACGGCACCAATTGGCAAGTGCACATTATCTGCAGCACAGCATATGCATTGAGGGAAGTGCATTACCCAATGCGCAGGTCACAGAGCATGCTCTACCTGGCCACTCCACGCCAAGTGCATGACAGCGAGATGGAAGGACTTTCATGGGCAAAGGCCACACCTCCAGCTTGTGACGTGCAATTGCGACTAAATGGCAGGGCAGAGAACACGTTCCAGGAGGATGAGAGAAATGCAGTGGCCAGAGGCCACACCTCCAGTTTGTGACATGCATTTCTGATCAAATGGCAGGGTAGAGGATGTGTAGCAGAAATATGAGAGGAATTCATCAGGGCCTGAGGCCCTACCTCCAGCTTCTCCATGAGGCAGGCGAAGCACCAGAAGGCCTCCGCCTCATCGCGCATCACGCAGAGCAGCGGCGCAGCCAGGTCCGACATGCCCTGCACGCAAACAGAACCCCAGTCACAGTACATATTGTAAATGCTTTACCTTCGGCTGATAGCCAACTCAAGAACCACTGTTAGGAGCCTCGGAACTATTGGCTTGCACCGTGTCTCGTTGCAGGATGCACAAAAGAAAGTGCACGATGGCTTCATCGCGGATGGTCTGGACTGAGGTACAGATGGCCAATGCGCACCTTTGTCCAGGCCATCTGCAACAAAGCCTCAACAGATCTTCATGGTAAAAGGGATTGGACAGCTGCTTAGGATGGGAGAGGATGTGTGTGAATTTGGGCTGTGCAGCTTGCCTGCACGTAGCCCAGGTCGAAGTTGTACATGGCGTAGCTCAGCAGCACGTTCTGCAGCTGGCGGACGTTGCTCTTCTTGCGGTAGTACGCCTGCGCCCTGTCGGTCCGCCTCACATCCTTCTCCACTCGGCTCCGGCGCTCCCGCCACTTCCCAAACCTGCCGGAAAATAATCTGCCTCAGAAAGCATGCCCTAGTGGGATGACAGACTTGCTAGGGTGAAGTGATACCTACTTGGCTGCTGCTCTACAAAAGCCCCACAATCAGACTGTTCTTCTGGCTCTTGGGGTCCTGCCAACCCACAAGCCTGCAGGGATGGACGCAGAATGAAGCTGCAAGAGTCATACAACCGCGCTGGAGCCCTGCTCAGTGCTGCTCTGCTGGCACGTAGGGACACGTGCACCTGCTCAGAGACAGCCCCGACTTATCATTGCCCAGCTCAGACTCAATCACCACCAGCAGACTCTTGCAGGTCGTGACGGAGTCTGTGCTGGGCAATACTGTAAGCGTCTACAGGTTCCTAGAGCAGACCCCAGAGCACCCACAACAAGCATGCCTCAAGCCTAGCGTGACAGGCAGATACACAGTAGGCGGCCTGCTCGGACACAAGGGACGTCCACTGTATCTCTGTGCAGCCTAGTACCCTGCGCTCTTTTTTCATAAGAGCACAGACCTACTTGGCAGCCTGCTCGGGGGTATTGGAGACCCACTGTGTCTACGTGAGGCCTAGAAGCCTGCACTCTGATATTGAAAGAGCAAGGACATACCTTGCAGCCTGCTCAGGGGTGATGGTTGTCCACTGCGCCTTTATGCGCCCGTAGTGCAGGCGCTTCTGCTTCAGGATCTCGGCCCGCTCCGCGGCCGTGCTGCTGGCCGGGTAGAGGCCCAGCAGGAACTTCCACACCTCCTTGCGGATGTCCGGGGCCACGCCGCTGTAGAACACGCGCTGCCGCAGCGCCTTCTCGTTCACGATGCGCCCTGCAGGCGCCACATCAGACGTCCTTCATGACTTTGCTGCACTGGGCGGGCTGTGCTAGCATGGCAGCCACAGATCCACTGGGGCTGTTTTCGATGCCCTGATACTGCAAGCAATCCTGGCACGGGCTTGCTGAAATAGCGCAATGTTGCACATATCAACACCATCGTCTATTGCACCTGGGGGTTCTACCAGCAAGGATCTGCAGCCACACTGAGGAGTCTCCTACATGAAGCAGTGTGACCTGGCACTACACAATGCAGTGAGCTAGCACTATACTGCATGCTGGAAAGCCCTGAGTGTGGCATCAGATCTCAGGAGCATAGCAGCGCACACTCTGTGTTGAGGAAGGACAGCCACTCCTCCTGGTTGACAAGTTACCACCCTCTCCTTCCCAAATCATTGCATCGATACTCCATGCCCGCAAATTCTACAGATGCTTCAGAGAGGCATTGAGTAGAAGAGCAGAGCAGCACACCCTCTGTATTGAGGAAGGACAGCCACTCCTCCTGGTTGAGGGGCGGGGGCCGGGGGGCGTTCCTGGCCGAGGTCGCGCTCTCCAGCAGGTCTTTGTCCAATAGCTCAAAGACCCCCACGCTGGTGTCAGCTTCCCCAGAGCTCAGCCTGTCGCTCTCGGCAGCGCTGACAGAGGCAGCTTCCCGCGCGGCTTCCGAGGACAGCCACTCCGCGCCGGGCGAGGTCTGTGCAATCTCCTCTGCACATACACCAGACCTGTCAGGAGCTGCACACCATGCTCACAAATCATCACTCTCCGCAGGACATCTGCACAGGATATGCTACTTGATGAAGCTGTACTCTACAGCACTCACAATAGTCCAGCATGTAGGACACGCCCAAGACGGCTCAGGGAGTGAAGTAGATCGCCTCGGTCTGTTATGGATCGCTGGCAGAGGAGAAGTTGAGGAGTGTATGGAACACTCCATTAGCACCATAGTGTACATGCTCAGAAAAATGTGCAACAACAGCGAGATACCTGGCAGTGGCTGGCCCAGGACGACAGAGCCCTCCAGGAAGGCCTGCGTGGTCTGCTTGGCCAGCGCAGTCATGCGCGAGACGCCCTCCCACACCTGTGATACCACCCCAGGCCCATCCTGTTCACCTGCAGCCCATGCAGAAACTTCTGTCAGGGCTTCTCCATACCAGTGCGGCCTTTTGGTTCCTCGCAGAGCCTTCTATTTGATCTGACAGTTTCAGACACTGTTCCATGTTGTAGCTGTTGCTCCTGCAGATGGGACATTGACCCGGCCATAACTGGACAATGCTGCTGGAGATGTTAGACAGTCCTGTTGACACCACTAGATAGTCGCAGTAAGAGGGGTGTTGCATCCCATACACAAGCAAACGAGAAAAGTGAAATGCAGACCTGTCTTGGGCAGGAATGCTGCGGAGGCTGAGGGCGGCAGGCCATCAAGCAGCAGCCCAGACAGGGACTGCTGCATGGGGTCGCCGGTGCGGTTCACCAGGTACGTATTTGGGTCTTCCCCGGACTTTATCAGGTCCGTGTGCTGCAAGAAGGAAATCAGTATGTTGACAGGGCTGTGTCTGGGACTTCCAGAGAGCGTAGCAAATGTGTTTGCCATACCATGCTCTGAAAACCTATTAGCCTGGTGACATGAGAGGATGAAATACATCAATCACAGGTTTCAGCAGAGGCATGAGCTACAGACAAGATAAGTGTGTTTGATGACAGACTCAACAGCAGCGATGCATTTCCCCCTCTACAAGCTCCCGTCTCGACGAAAGACAAGAGAAAGGGGAAAATGCAAAGGCTGCACCAGCATGAGGCTTCCACCACCACCGGCAAACCATGCAGGATGCCACACACTGCAAAGTGCTGTGGCACCTCAACCCTCATAGATCAGGTCCTGACCCAGTGACATGTGTAGGAAAGCCTTCAGGGCAGCATACCTCGCGCAGCGCTGAGAAGAGGCCCTTGACCCCGCCGCTGGTGAAGTACAAGGGCGGCAGCGTGAGGCCGTTGGACAGCACCAGCACCACATGCTGCGTCCCAAAGGAGGGCGCATGCTTCCGGATCGCCTTGACCTCTGAGAGAGGAATGGGGTGCACAGCATACAGTGTCCGATCTGCACATGAGCATGCCTTCAGTCTTTCCACATGCCGAAGAGAGCCCTACAGTCAGGCCGCATGCTGTGCGCATGTGCAAATAGACTCATATTTGGTCCCTGGGGCAAGCAAAGGCGAAAGGAGCCCACATATAGGTTGGGAGTAGTGGACATGGCAGGTTGCGCTGCAGCACTGATAACATTGCAGAGAAGGTGCAGATGTTACCTGTGGCAGGGGCGGTGAGATGGTTCATCAAGGGGGTGGTGTGAAAGGTGCCATCTGGGAGCATAGAGCCTGCTGAGTTGGGCAGCCATGCCAGGAATATGACATGGTTCTGCTTTATGAGGCTCAGGCGTCCCATGATCCTGTCCTTCCTCGCCACCACGGCTGCAACGCCATCCCTCACGTACACTGCCTGCGCTCCACAGGCAGCAGAAGTGAAGTACTAGCTTCTGCGACGTCCCGGTGCAAGACCCCATTCTGGCCGTTCAACACCACGGTTGGAATGCTTATGTACAGGCTCCAACGAGTAATGCGTAGCAGTAGTGCTGCGAGGCGCAGTGAAGGCTGACCTCTTTCTCACTGGAGTCCATCATCAAGTCACCATCGCTCAGGTGTGCGTCGTCGCAGTCACTGCCATCGAAGGCGTCAGGAGAGCTTGCAGGCGCCTCCTGCGAGATGGGGTGAGAAGCAGGCGCTGCTCGTATGGCCGGCACCATGCGTTGCAAGTCCTGTCTTGTCAGATGGAAATAAGTCCTTCGACCCCCCAAGAGGCCAGCCGCTTGTCACACTATGTGAATCAGCTGAGATGATGGCTTAGTGATGCATGCGCCCTGCTGCTGCCCTCAAAGCCTTCCTCACTTGTGTCGAGGCTGGAACCCACCCCTAGTGCACATGAGCTTTTCTCTGCAAGTGCACTCAAACACGCAAGCTGGCAGCGCACGGCCTGCAGCTACGATTAGTCGCCTAGGATCTTCTTGGGTCCCAGAACGCTCTCGACAATGTGATCGATGTAGGGAAGGAAGGTAGCTATGCCAGATCAGCATGCTGTCATAGTTGTGTAAAGGACAGAGTGGACCAAATCTCAAATACTTGCCAGAGGGGGTCCAGGCATCTGGTGGGTCCCTGTGACGTGAAGAGTGGTGATGTTTCAATCCATCCTGTCTTGCGCCTGATGTTTGTTACCCATGGCCATATGGCAACTCAGAGCAGACACACAAACGCGTATGCTCAGCGCGCCATGATTTCCAACATCACAGCCCAGTCAAAGCTGACATTGCACTATTGCACTGACTCCGGCACTCACGCACATGCCAGTGCAGTTGTGGAGTCCAGTGCTGTGGTGTTGCTACACTGATGCAGTCCCAATGTGTAGTATTCAACTGTTCGACTTCAACACATGGGACGCATCCAACAGAGTGCACTTGGCATTGCCCATGCCCTGCCAAAGCACCTGAAGTCTACTGCTTATGCCAACTCTGTACGGCAGGGTTCTCCCAGTCACACGCCACAGCTGTGCATGCCATCAATTATCAAGCCGCCTTCCGCGGCCAGAGAATGCCCTAAACCTTGCATCTGAGGGGTGGCTCATGGGCACCTCCCTCACATTCACATTCTCAATCCCCGTCTGCAGGATCCACCTCTTCAAGAACATCGGAGTCTCCAGATACCTCCCGCCCCCAGCTGCAGGGTGCAGCTCCTTCAGAAAGTAGTACCTGCATCACAGGAATTCTGGTCAGTCATTGCATGTCCAATCACTGGGGTAAAGTTACATACTATACGCTGCATCACCCTGCTCGCCTGCTGCCTAGCTTGCAGAGGATGCGATGCTAGTGCAGCGCAGACGTGAGCTGACAAGGTTGAGTGCAGATCTGGGGCGGCCCCTAAGCTGCTTGTCATAGCACCATTTTGATGACACGCTATGCCCTGAGCTACAGGACAATAGCACTGCACACGAAGAGGCCAGCAATGGCTGGAGAAACGAAAGGAGAGCATTTCCTGTGAATGAATGGCATGGGAGAGCAGCTTACAGGTGTCCCGCCAGGATTCCAAGCAGGTCTGAGATCCAGTCTCCGCCCATGACCAGACTCAGCGCCAGCATGGCAAATGGCAGGTAGAAGGCCTGCAGGGTGACCATGCCCATGATGGACACGCTCCCCGTGGGGAAGTTGCGGCTCCACACGTACGTCATCATGAAGATGAGCGATGGCCCCAGAAACGCCACTGGCAGCACAACTGAGGTGCCCTGCACAGTACAGGGTCAGCTGTTGAATACACCCGGCATAGAGTATGTCATTGTGAGGGTGAGCTACTGAAGAAAATCAACGCGGCCTGCATTTCACATATAAAAAGCCTGACATGCGTCCAGACAGGATGCGCCGAGCTTATGCATGCGCCAAAGCTGCTTGAATGGGCTCTGCGATGGCACTGACTGTCCTCCCAGCAAGTGCCATAGCAACAGCATTCGAGCACCTTTAGCGCTGGTCTGTGTAGTAGGGGTAGAGAAGGAGACATACCAGCAGAGCTGCCATGCCAAACAGCAGCATGTAGACAAAGTCTGCTGTGCTAAATTGGAAGGTGACCTTCTCCAGCTGGCTGCCATACTGAACGCTGCACAGACAACCCTGGATGAGCCTTGGCAATGCCTTAGTTGGTTTGACATGGATGTTGCAAGCTCTGGCAGAGCTGCGAGTGACTTAAAAGCAGGAAGCATCTGGAAGGTGGGACAGAAAGGATGTGGGCCCTCACATCCACAGCAACCTCAACAGGAAAGCGAATGAGGGCTTTCCCAGGAAAATAAAGCAGGTCAGTATCCTCCATATCTGCATATACAAAGAAAGCCCGTTTCAGGCATGAGTACTCTCATGAGACAGTACCGTGACAGGCGGTCAACTGGCCGATGAAAAGGGTGGAGCCCCCAGCCGGTAAAGACGTACCTGGAGTTTACCAAAGATCAGGGGCCAGGAGAGATAGAGCTGCATGGGATTCAGGAGTCCCAGCAATGACAGCACAGTTGCGGCAACGCACACCGTCCCATACAGCCTGGTGATGGGCGGCAGGCTGTAGTACCATTCTGCGGGTGAGTTTGCTGCAGGCTGATGGATGTTGGCTGGCATCGGCTACTCACTTGTCATCAGGTATTGGGCAAGATGGTATCAGCTTCAACCAGGCTCAGGGTCCCAACTCAGATGACGTGCAGCGCCGAGGTAGTTTCAGGCAACGTTGTATCTTAGGCCAAGCTTGAGCGCAACCTACACTGTCGCATGTAAGAACGGTTTCCGCTTGCCAATGCTTCACTGCATGTGATGACGTGATGACGTCAGTGGGCTTTCTGGATGTCGTAAAAGTCTGTTTCACCACATTTTCCTCGTTGTTTGGATTCACATTAATCACAACTTCACCTATAATCATTTCCACAGGCTACATTCTTGTCAGCGTTGGCCCTGGGCAGAGAGTGTCTTGTTGTCGAGCAAGTGATCTGATTACTCTTTCATAGCAGCGCTGCGATGTTGGCACTTGCGAGGTATACCGCACTCAACAGGCTATGCAGCAGTGCGGCTCCAGCAGGTACGAGCTGCTTCCCCTTGCACGCAGCATCGGCGTGTCTCAATACTCACCAAGAGCTCTGACAACCAGGGACTCGTCTCGCAGGAAGCTATGCCCTGAGAAGCATCACAGCAAGGGTGCCTACACACGAGGACGACACTCACGAAGACTTCAAGCCCAAGTTCAACTCTGACGCCGAGCCACGCAGCGCATCCAGTGTCACAGAGCAGATAGAGCAGGATGTGAAGCAGCATCCTGTCTTCCTGTACATGAAGGTATTTTGCTAATCTCAACTCAAGCAAGATTCTTAGAGCGCGCCAGAGCCCAGAATTGTGTATCTGCAGAACTCACAGCTGCATGTCTAGCGTGAAGTAGCATGGCTTGTATGTCTGCTGTTCCTTCAGGGCCACATGTTGTGCGCAGGGTATTCCTGAAGCACCGCAGTGCGGCTTCAGCAACATGGCCTGCAGGATTCTCGACGCATATGGTGAGACCTCTCTCTGAATCACTGTGCCCTGATGTATGCCAGAGCAGTATTTGCGGGGTGAACGTGGGTGCCAAGAATGATCTTCCACATAGGGTGAGCATGTCTGTGGTGATGTTTGCAGGAGCACAGTATGGCACCAGGAACGTCTTGGCAGACGCAGACATCCGGGAAGGCATCAAGGAGTTCACCCAGTGGCCTACCATCCCACAGGTGAGTAGCCGCTGCTACACTTGCCCTCACAGCACTGGTTGTGCAATAGCATGGCGATCTGCCAAGAAATCATGATGCCTGCCGGCTGCAGACTTGCCGTGTCAGTTGTGTGCAGACCAACAGCACAAGGATCAGTCTTGAGATGGTGTTCAACAAATTCCAGTCCTCATCAGATACAGCCCAGACGCCCCTGTACTACGCTCAAGTAAACCTTATGAGCTTGCACTACTTGAGGAGGGAAGGTGTTTGAGTAGCACCAATAGACTCGCACACAAGATCATCTGTTCGTATGGGGCTGAGCCCAATCTAGCTCTGGATGCAGATCTTCATCAATGGGGAGTTTGTGGGAGGCAGCGACATCCTGATGGGCATGCACCAGAGCGGGGAGCTGCAGCCTCTCCTTGACGAGGCAGCTAAGAGCCACCAGTAGATTCTGGATCCGCTAAGAGCTTCACAAGCATGGCAGAGGTCCTCAATAAAAGGTGTCCTAGGGTGTGTCCTTTGCACATCACCAGGACAGGCGCTGGGGCAGCTAAGAGCCATCAGTGATTGCTGAACCCGCTAGAATTTCACAAGCATGACAGGAGGGCTTAGAAGGATGGGACCTAGAGTGTGCCCTACACACATCACCAGAACGGGGACCAGAAGATAGGCGTTCCAAATAGTCATGCCCTTGTTGATTGGGATGTACTTGTAGGGTATCATGCCCGAGAAAACTATGAAGACGCAAGGGATGATGAGACCAAAAACCAGATACACATCCTTGTAAGTCCAGAGGACAAACCGCAGTTCTTGAAAAAAGTTGGTCTTCTTGATCTCCTGCATTTCAGTCTCCAGCGGTGTGAGTGAACAGCTTCTGCAGCACATCAAACTCACACAATGTGGTCATTACAGGCGCCATAGTATCCTAGGCATCCTTCTCCATCCACATGCACGTGAGAGCTCAAGTGAAGCATGCCTCAAGTCAGCTTACCTTGTTTGTAGCTCCCCAACTGGCTGTGTTCAGACCCAGGAGATGTGATACCATAGCAATGCTCAAGTGCCAGCTGCAACACACACCATGCCTTTACCCATCACAAACATGGCGGAGTCCCCTTCCCAAGAAGAAGGAGTGTAGAGGGATGAGCATCGTCTCACACAAGCTGCAAGTTGGAGGCCCTATACTTGAAGCTTCTGTGCAGGCGGATCACCTGAGACCATTAAAGAACAGAGCAAAGGTGACCAAGTGCCCAAAATTCTGCAGCAGCGCCTTGTGCAAGGGCACTTGCTGCACACAACATGAACACACTCTGAGCCAATCAGTGACAACATGGACTGAGCTACGGAGGCATCTTAGAAGCAGGCAGTAGTGGCATTGACGGCTTCAGCTCACCTTTGTGCGGTACCATAGCGCAGATGTGGCCAGGGGACCAAGGAGCCCAAAAATGAACAGAACTGCATACGTGATCTCTGCGCAGCACAGGGCGCTTTACTTGCTGGGCAGGCAGATGGCTTGTGGTAGCTCTTCTACTGATACAAGGCTGCTGGGAGTGACCCCTCGGACCTGATGCAGATCAAACTGTGGCACAGGTAGATGACACAATATGGAGGGTGGCGCACCTATATTGGTCTGGAAGGCACGAACAAATGCTGCATGGACACAGCATACTCAGGCTAGGTCTGAAAGTGGCATTGCTGCAAAAGGCTTGCCAGCTACACAAGCGGGACAAAGGACATGTTGAGGGTGGTGACCTTCACAATATGCTGCAAGGAAGCAGTTGAGCAAGGTGAAGGGCCAGCTCATGGCTAGGGCATAGAAGGTCCCTACGTATGCCATGGTTGACGCCTTTGTGTACCTGCACAGTGTCACAGTGTCAAGCAAGCAAGCTGTGCCGGCCATTGAAAGCAACTGGGCTCAGAGTGGGTTCTGTGCCATGTCGGGCAGGTGGGAAAGCCATTCCTACACACTGCATGTGCGCATGTTTGCGCGTTTGCGAACAAGCAGTCACATAATGCTGAACATAGGCCATAGATCCACATCGTGTCCAGCAGTAGCTGCAACCCAAACATGTCTTGTGCCGCACACTGTAGGGAGGCTGCTTACCAAGGTATGGATTTGAGGCAAATATAGGTGAGAAACAGACTGGAAAAGACCCCTTTCCTGGGCCAGTGCCAGACGGGGTTGAATATCATCTCTGAGCAGCCATACGCATACTTGCAGTAGCGCAGGATCTCGTCATGCACTGTCAGCGACAGACCCTCCTGAAAGCCTGCATGCTGTCACCGGCGTGAGGGATAGTTTGTCGAAGAGCCTCTCTCTGCAATATCTGCACTCGCTAATCAGCACTGTCTCTCAGAGAGCATGCACATCACTCTCACATTGCACCCTCACGCAGTGCTTGCTGCTCAGCCGGTACATGACATTAATTTTTGAGTCGTACTATAAGGGCATGCCTTTGCCAGTGTAGGAGACATAGCGGCCAATGTAGTTGCGGATCTGCATGCGCACGGACATGTCAAAGTCCTCTGAGACGTGCGCCTCGCTCCAAAACTTCAGCTGCCCGTCCTCGGGGTCCTTGAAGGCGCAGTCCCTGATTGCAGACCACCGCAAGAAGGCATTGTGCCCCACCAGAGGCGCCACATCACCGCCAGCCACCACATGCTGCAGTGCATGCCCTGTATCAGCATTCTGCAGGACATTGACAGAGTGACATCTCCTCTGATCGAGGAGCAGGCGGGCTTGTATGTCAGGGAAGCCTAAACATCCTTCTGCTGCTGCATGCTTGGTGATCCCTTGCTTGCATGCAGGTCAAGAGTGCTACAGGATGGCACCTTGATGGCGGTGTAGATATTGACGGTGAAGAAAGCCATTGCATTCTCAAAATAGTCATGGGACACCTGCGCGCCGTAACACCCTCTTGCTTCCTGAACACGGACTGCTGAGCATCCTGTCTGCTATGGCCTGACAATCTGCAGGTCAGAAACAACGAGAGTGACCGCTGCATCAGGAGCGGGAACCTGTCTGATGCACCTGCATGGGGGCGATCAGATGCTGCGTGAAGCCCACTTGCGGTGACTGCAGCAGCTCAGACACCGTGGGCAAGATGCAGTCTTCTGGTATCCTGGTATCTGAGTCTACCAAAAGGATGAAGTCTCCTATCCTCACATCACCGCCGCCCAGGAACCTCCCGTCCTCCGCTTTGACCAGATCCAGGGCATCAAAGGGATCCAGCTGGTGCTCGTCCATGACCTGTGGCCCACCTCAGAACATCACAGAGATCTGGTGCTAGATGATCACTAGAAGTCAACGCCTGGAATGTGAGCGCTCTACCATGCATTCCCTGGCCTCCATAGAGTGCAGTAGCGCTCCTAGGGAGCATATCCTAGCATGTGATATGCACTGCAAATGGAGCAGGTCGCATGGATGCCTTGGCAGTCCTAGCACAGATTGCTATCATAAGTATTATCACATTCTTAACGTCGAGGGGAGGCAACTGAGGCCGTAAGGCCAGGCATATCAGATATTGGGGTTGAGGGAAGTAGGTAAATCACCTGGGAGACGAGGCTGGAGACGGTGAGGCAGAAGTTCGTGTTGGAGGCCTTCTTGAAGCGCCCGCCGCGCCTAAACCCGCCTGGCCGCTCATCATGCTTCGGCCTGGCCACATACCTGCTACAACACTGTGCCTAAGCGCTACGAGTATGGCACTTACAGGCCAGATGAGAAGGCTGCAAAGTGGCCCCAGAATGGTTCATGCTGACCCTTACACAGGCTGCAGGCGCGCTGATTCTGGCCCCATGCTGGCATGCAGACAATACATCTTACTTTTGCTGCAAAGGTGACGCTGTCAGGTATATGGTGATGTGCCGGGAGTAGCCCTGAGCCCTTGGCTTCGGGCACAAGGTCTCCTCAGTGCAAGGGATCGTGTCTTAGCCTGGCATAGTATTGCAAAATATGTGGCTCAGGGGTGCGCACCCAATGTTGTGCTGGCGGTAGAACCGGATGCGGCGCAGCTGCGCCTCAGGGTCCATCAGCTGCAGCCCATCATCATTGATGAAGATGTTCGCGCTCCCTCCTGCCTCCTCATAGGTAGCTACTGCCGCCTCCAGAGACCTGCCGCAGAAAGGAATTCTCTTATTACACTCTGTAACAAAGCGGGGTGTCCACCAGGCTCCTGATGGGCATGCTGTTTGTCTTGAGAAAGCTGAGCATGCACGTCTGCTGTGACAGACATCAGGTGCACCAGCATACCAAAGTATGCGCATGAGCAACCTGGAAATGTTTTTTCCCCTTTGCCCACAGCTGTGTGGTCTCTCATGATAGTGGCACATGTTGCCGACTATGCAAGCAAGGAATTGCAGTAGGATCTCACTTGACGGAAGGGCGGATGACAAAGTCCAGGTCCTCCATGAAGACGGGCATCTGCACAGTCACCCTGGGCAGGGGCCCCTGCCACGGCGGGGATTCCCTCCCGCTGAAGGTGACCGAGTTCTCCTCCACGCGCCTGACGCTCCCGAACAGGCACAGCATGGAGCGCACGATGACGAGGCAGGGAAACAGCATGATGAGCAGCGAGAGCGGCGTGATGAGTATGAGCACCGCAAACACCGCCCTGCATGGCGGATAGAGTTCATGGGACTGGACATACTTGCGGCCTTGTCCTTATATCACCAAGTGAGATATCGCTTGTTCATTCAAAAGCAACTATTCTGCATTGCCCCAGCCGCCCTGGCACGGCTGTCTAACACACGACAATTTGTCCACAGTTGCATGTGTGAGGGAAATTGATCATGTGAGTGAGCGCAAACCCGCTACCAAGCTGTTGGGTATATAAGGAGCGCCATGCGTGCACCCAAGTGACTTGCTTCAGACATGCTGACCCTTTTGTGCTCATATTGAAGTTTGCTGTAGAGCAAGCTTACCAGGATGTGTTGCTTCCATGGACTGCCAGGATGATCTCCTTTACGAGCGCCCACAGCATGATCCCCACGCTCAGCGCGAGGGATGCAACGACGACCAGCATGGCCTCAATAGGGCGCTTCCTGCACATGGAACATCAACGACTCAGAGCGCAAGTCCCTCTGCAGTGCGACAACACCAGAAAATGATGCACAGGTCAGATCAGCAACATGTGTGGCAGCAGGGACACAACACATTGCGCCATGTTCTGAGTCATTGAGTGGAGCTCATACCTGACTTCAGGAGACTCAGCCAAGGGTACAGCAGACTCCACATCTGTGCTTACTGAGCAGTCTTCACTGTTATCGTCCTTTAGCCTCATGGCGGCTGATGGAAGCCTTGCTGCTGTGTCATCCCGCTCTACGAGATCCTGAAGCTCTGCACAAGGCATGATCAATTTTACCAGGCTGTCTTGTCTTGAAGCGGAGAGCTCAAGCTTTGCCTTGCACTATCTCCATATGACTTGGGGTTCCACAATGTATTGTTACATTGCAGGCGCTGGCCATGCCTGGCAGGGATGCTTAGGTGTTTGAGCCTCAGTATGAGCAGTGCTGACAGTAGTATGCCTGACAGTGAAGGTCCCTCACCTGGTGCTTCAGAAGCACATTTGCTGCTGACAAATGGCCTCTGGCCAGCCGCTAGGCAAATTAGGCGCTCCACAACGGCAATCCGCCGCTGCAGAGCTTGCATGCTGGGTGCCAGCACCATCACACCCAGGCCAGGGAGGATGATGACGTTAGCCTGGGGGTGGATCAGCAGCGCAGCGCGGATAATCTCAGACAGGTCTGAGGGGCTGCTCCAGGCGCGAATGAGCAGCATTGTGCATTCAAGAGTCTCCTCCTCATCATAGGCTGGAGCCTGTGGCGCAAGGCATCCCTCAATCCCATGTTGTTAACCTGTATCTGGTCTGCGTATGCCCGTTCTGCATTGCCTCCGAGCAGACGAGTTGGCTATCGGCTGCGGGAACGAGGGCTTGGGCCAAGCATCCTGTTACCCATGCCTTACAGAGGGTGAAGACAGAGACAACTGAGTGCCCTCAAGGAAGCGGTTGCCCACATGGATGCTCCCTGAGGCCATGTCAGCTGGGGCTCGCATTGCTTGCAGTGGTCAGGGGGTTGCTCTTACCAGGAAGTCATAATGCTGCCGTGCAATTGCTGGATCCAGGTCACTCAAGAGAACGCTGAGGTGTGCCTCCTCCAGTGCTGAGCCGCCAGGAAGGCTGTCAACGTAGTCTGGGGTGAGCTGTTGGTCACAGAAGGCAATCGAGATGGCACTGTGAAGCCCTGGTGAGGCGTGCATGGCCAGCACTTGAACTGCATCGCCGCCTAGAATGAAGGGCTGCATGGCATAGACATCCTTTCATGCCCATAAGCACTTCTTGCAGGACTACACTGAGAATGCGTGTAGACCCATGCGGCCACACTCAGCATGCTCTTGCAGCCGTTGCAGCAGTGTACTGCATGCTGTCTTCTTCACAAATTCAAGTACCAGCGAGCGGGCAGGCATGCATGTGAGGAAATGTGAGCTTTACTGAGCATGTCGTTTTGGGCTGAGGACAGGCACCTGCTGAAAGGCCGCTGCCATTCCAGCTCGTGTATCCATATGATTGGTACTGCAAGACGAATACTCGCTCTCTCCTGCAATCGATGTTTACCAGCGACTGTCAGGCGACCGTCGTTGCTCACGTCAGCCATGCATGCCGGTGAGTGCAATAGTCTAAGGAATTGCGCATATCTGATGCATCAAGCTTGACAGACAGAAAAGGTCACCTTGCTGGGACGTACGTCTTTCAGGCACGAGGCGCGTACAGCCATCAATCGTGGTGCACAGAATCTGAAATTCTGAGTCCTGTCGCCAAAGGATAAAGCCTGTACCTAGATGCTGCCAGTAGGTGTCAGATACACCAGCAATGCCTTCGCCTTCCGGACAATCAATACTCATAATTCGCCTCAGCTTGAGATGCTACAAACGAGCAACTCCTCCCAGGCCTGCCATTTGACATCTACCCATTCGTACACCATCTCTTGTTCTTTCTGTCATACACTGTGTGCAGTTTGCGTGAAGAAGGAATAAACGTCGTTGAAAATAACCATCTCGGAATTTTTAACGAAAGCAGCGTTCCATCGTAACGTGCACAGCATGCAAAGCAGCAGGACACGCACTGATCCCGGCATTGGTGAAATGCGTCTCTCTGCGTCACAGCTCGTGTAGGGATATTACATTCTCAGATACGTTGCACGTTCGAGACATATCCTGCGACTGTAGACATCAGCAATTGGGAAGGTGGTGGCAGGTGCCCATCAGGATTGCTTGTGTCGGATCACAAAGCGTTTGTTGATCGTCACCTTGACGATTTACATTCTCACCTCTAGACCGCCTGTGGCGAGCAATCGGAATACTCGCCGCTGTACCGAGTAGACATATCATGGAAAGGATCGAACACCGTGCACTGCAGCAGTGCCGCTGAAAAGTTGTACGGTCGCCATGAGAAGGGATACCCGACGGTGCTCTGCTGTCTTTACGCCTTATACTGTAACTGAATATCTCAAGGGAGTGATCCAGTAGGCCTTGCGCATCGGTCTCGTTTTGATCGCCCTGCTAAAGTACTGCTTTGTTGCAGGTACACTCTCTTCAATGGCCTTATGCCACTTGGTACTGCACTCCAGCTTGATGTTGTGCTTGTGCCCGAGCCGCTCTGCTGAGCAGAAGTCTGACACAGGTATGACCCTTGCCATGGGACCTTGCTTCTCAAGAAGCTAGCCATATGTTGAAGGAGCACCCATATACCAGTAGTAAAACCCTGCCATGCAAGTTTTCGGTGGCATTATTGATTGGCTGGCATATTCAGTAAGTGATAGCATGAGTGCAGCCCACATGGGCTGCACCATGCAGAAGCCTCTCAGTCCCTCACTCTTAAAGCTTGTGGCGCATGTTGATTATAGCATGAGTGCAGCTCACGCGGGCTGCACCATGCAACAGCCTCTCAGTCCTTCACTCTCAAAGCTTGCTGCTACGTGTGACGCCACGTCGTTTCCCCAGGAACCCATCGCTTCCTAAAAGAGCAACTCTCGTGGCTGTGGCAGACATGCATGCGGGTTTGATTGTTGGCTTTGGCTGTCATCATGTGCATGCATGCGCCGCAGAACTCTGGAGGCCTGAGCATTTACAGGACAATGTGTGTGATACTCAGCTGCAAACACCCCACAAGAGCAGAGTCAGAGGAGTGGTGCTGATATAGCGTCTCTCTCAGCTCCTCTATATCTTGCAGCTGCAAATTCTTTTAAAAGGAACGCCTTGAGAGAGTGCCCACTGGTCTGCAAGTTGCCCTGCTCATTGCCTTGAACACACAACCTGATGTTGCGCCTTACACACATAAGGTGCGCATGTCCGACACTCGGAGTAAGGCAGCCACTTCTGGGATCAAGGCACTAGTGCTACTGCAGCAATCCATGATTGCTGAGCACTTTTTCAGACCGAGCAGGATGCTCGGATGGACCAGGTGCTTCGCCATCATCATCAGCCACAATCACAGACATTGCTCATAGCATATGAACTATGGCTGCCGGTTGCAGTGAAGGGAGCGCCTGATGAGGAGAGGGACAACATCATCGCAATCACTTCTGGAGGCACGCCGTCATACCAGCATGTGTGTGTTCACGCACTCCTGCCAACAGTTAAGGGCACAGCTCCTCCTAGTCAAACCTCCCTAATACCCGCAGGACTGGGCATGTGTCTCATCAATGTGGTGGCCTGTCTCCACAAGCACATCACCTGCTGAAGCTATGTGCACCTTGTGCGGTGCACTTCTCTGAAACTCTGCACTGCTGAGGCGCTGCGGAACTTGCAGAGGATAGCAGGGAGCTCCCACAGCCCAGAGTGGATTCACGAACTTCTCAGCGTTGAGTCCCTGGCCCTTGAAGGGTACCAAACCATCCGCCAAATTCATCTGCTGGTCCTGAGCAAGGAGCCTAAGGCATCATGCATGATGCATGGCCAGGCCATCCAATAAGTATCTGGCAGCTGCAACTTTCATGTGTTGCACTCCCAATAAGACTAAAATTTCAGGGCCAGTGGTGGGGCCAAGCAACTCAGAGGTTGTGATGCTGTCTTGCAACTGCCGTGACGAGTGTCACCGCACTCAGTTGGACTGGCCTTAAAGCAAAAAAGCATAGGGGTCCAACATGTCCAAGATAACACCTGGCCAGTGCGCCTCTAAATACATTCTTCCACTGCATGTCCGACAGGAGTCCTTAGGTAGATCACTGAATATGCAAACAAATCTGAGGGTGGAAAACAGCATTTCGTTGTAAAGTGCATGCAGAGCAGCCGGGTGTTACTGTGCCAAACAAAGATGTGGCGTTCATCAGGGCATGAATGCACAAACGCGCAGATTGGGCTCTACGAGAAGGGCTAATTCAGCCCGCAGAAGAGTTTCCCTATAAGAGGAAGCTGCTGGAAGGTGCCACACTTTGTCATGATGCCAGTAATGCTGTTGCGCGCCCTGTGACGATAGATCCAACTCTGTCTGAGCTCACCTACTGCACATACTGGCCTTTCTCCCGCATTCAGCTGCGAGCGGGTCGTCTAAGAGCAGCCAGGCGATTTTCGTGGTCTGCAACGTTGTTAAGAGTCACCAAGTGTCACTGGTCAGCAGGTGAGCTGAGGCATGCCCAACGCCAATTGTGATCCCGAGAAAGCAGACAGCGTCGATAATGTTGGCCTGTGCAACACCCTGAATCTCAGCGGAGGAAATGTCTAGTATATGGGGTTGCTGACTAGCCTTCTATCGGAAAACCTTGCCAAGCATAGCGTTTACGTTGCAGGCGGGACTTTGACTATGAGCAATCGCGGGACCATGCTGCTCGCTGGATTGCTGCTGTGCCTAACTTTTTCACATGTGCCTCCATCACAGGTATGGCCAACCAAACCCTGGAAGCCCTCTTTGAACTGCACATGGTCTTGTTCTGATGGGAGTTCTGTTTACAAAGCACTGACAGGTCACTTCACTGGCAGCATAGCTGCTTAGATTGGGCCCCGGACCTTGAGAGTGTTGGCTTGGCTGTACTTGTCTTGCAATGCAGTGCTGCTCCCTGCTGTTCTTTCCCTGATGTGTCAAGCAACCTGCCATTCTGCCTCATGACATTGCAAGTCGTGCAATTCTCAAATATGTGCATTCATGGCCTTTCTAAGCCATAGTTTAGCGCAAGTGCTCTTGCAAGTGCTCTTGCTACTAGTAGTACTCATGGACAAGAGCAAAGTTTCCATTATAGGAAACTTGTACCCTTTGTACTACTGTGCTGACAGCCATTGGCAGCAAGATGAATAGAAGGAGCTCCTTCAGGCCATTATGGGCATGAGGGATTGTGGGTAGTGTAGACCACATGGCAAACACCACAGTGCCAAAGGACATACAGAAGTGCATTGGGTTCAGTTGTAGCAGCAACGTAACTTTAAGAGTCAGCAAGAATGCCAGCATGAGTTTGGTTAGCCCCTCTCCTCTGGGTGGCAGGAGCACAGCTCTTTGGAACAAGAGTCATGCCCCATGAATGCTGATGGCGCAACACAGCCTGCATCTGATGTGCTCCGCTCTGTGCAGGGGCGGATGCTGAAGGCCACAACACAGGTTAAGGATGCACTGGCAGAGCGCTCTGAGATGGCGCTGCTGCTGCATCAGCAGAGCAGCAAGGACTCCTCAGACCTGTCCCACCCCCAGCAAGCTCTCGCGCCAACCCCTGCAGTGTGGCCGGCGCAAGATCAGCTTGATGCGGCGACTGAGGCCAGCTCATTGCCACTTTTCATGAACAGCTCTGCAGTCTCTGAGTCTGCAGACTCTCAGGCTGAGTCAGCGGCGCCAGCTGTATCTGCGTCCACACCTTTTGAGCCAGCAAACACTGAGTCGGCGCCAGCTGCAGCTGCATCGACTCCTGCGCCTGCTCAGCAGAAGACATCCGGGCGCCACCACTGGTGCTGGAGGCATGTATGCCCGCACAATGAGCCGCTTGCCTTCCTGGCAGTAGTTGTGGCTGGTGTCATCATCTTTGTGGCTTGCGTGTGGGCTTGCATGGTGCTTTCGGGCGTCTGCCTTGTTTGTGGGACTGCTTGCTGCGCCTTCCTGAACATGTAGGTCTGTGACTTTGGCTTCCGCCTTGACGCTGAGATCCACTCAGCGTCCGTCGAGGTTATCCTCTAGACCAAGGCAAGGTTCTTGCATTCGCTGCACATGCCTGTCTTTTCTTCTGCCTGAGTGGATGAGACTTGGATAGTCAAAGAAGTGCAGCCTGGTCTGAGACCCTTACTGGAGACTCTGTCCAGCAGGCACATCAGGATTAGCCACACCTGTGTGCTCTTGGTACTCAACTAAAGGTCATGCAACCCAGGCAAGGATCTTCTCATAACTGCAATGGCTGTGTACTGTTGTGTGAGTAGGTGTAACTCGAAGGGTCAGAGACGTGCAGCAGCAGACCCCTACTAGAGACATTATCTATTCTAGATTACACATGAGATGCAGCCATACGTGTGCTCCTGCTCTCATCTGGATAGTGCCACTGTGACAGGGTCTGTACTACACATGGGGGTTCTGCTAGACAGTGCATATGGAGACAGTGATAGCTGAATTATCTGGTGCATGCGGAGCTTGATGTAATGAATTCATCAACAGCAGAAGGGTTTTTGTATCTGGACCCATTGGCCAGGAGATGCAGCAGTCTTGTTACTAGCTAGGTACAGCAGGGGCCATGATGATGGTTGATGGAGGCCATAAAGCACGCAGAACTTGGCCGTCCATATAGTTTCTGGCCGATGCAAGTCTTAGCTACTGCTATTTGCTAGCAGGTAATACATGTCAGATTCTGTGGAAGACAGCTTCAAGGCTCTTCAAAGTCACTGTTACGATGTAACGTGCACAGCATACGGACTCCGAGGCTCCTCGGCTCCTCAGAGGAGCAGCTAAGAGCGGCGCCTATATCCGTTTGTTGTGCTCTGGTCAAGAAGCACACTGCTGGCTGTAGTACCTTAAGCAGGTACCACAGCCAGCACCAGTGTTTGGGGTTCCGACACACAGGTTCCGACACGAAGCTGGTGGTAGGTGCCGCACTCTGGCCAGGCCCCGATGGTGGCATGTATTCGGTCTTTTCAGACGATGGTCTGCCCTTCGTGCACCGCTTCTTTGCCTGCCAATGTGCTGTCTACGAATCATCAGACGTTCACCGTGTCAGTGAGTGCCACCCTGGGATCCTGGGTAGGAGAGCGAAGGTATGACTAGAATAGTATCGTGACAGCACCTTTGTGTAGTGTATATCAGAGATGTCGGTACCGTCGGCCATTGCGGCATGCTTGACGTGCCTTGGGAAAGTTGTCCAGCAGGCGATCGATATCAGGTTGCGCACATTACCTTCTCGCCAGAACTTCTGCTTTGCAGGCAGATACCTCGCCATGTGGGCAAGAAATTTCGTGTTGATCTCTGGCGTGCTGCTGTGCTTGGGCCTTGCATATGTGCCTCCAACAGAGGTATAGCTAAGCCAATGCTGACATCCCCTCATTGTTGCAAGGCTCTTGTGATGATGGCAGCTGCCAGTGTGCTGAACAGCCTTGATGTTCAGGATCAACGTAAGTCCTGGGATGGGGTGTCACTGCACTGACCGTGAGCCAACTTGGGTTCAACATGGGCATAATCCTATGAAGTGTTGATGGCGTTCCCCATATGTAGCAGTTGTCTCTGCCAGCAACAATCATACTTTCTGCCTCACATGGCAAGTGACCGCATTGTAGCGTGACTTTTTCTGTAGCCAGCAAAGTGCCACATGCACTTCATAAGGCGCATGAGGGCAATCTAAAGACCGCACATTCCATAGCAACTGTGTATGTCTATCTTTATCCTGATAAGGTGAGCACCAGAGCACAGTGCTAGCATGTTGTGTCCTCTGCAGGGCAGGAGGTTCATGTATGAAAGAAGCTCTCTCTTGGCGCCCCCAGACCCTCATACTCAAGCGCTCAGCGCTCGTCGTCTGCAGCCGTCGGCTCTGGAGCACTGTCCACAGACGCAGCAAACGGCAAGCATGCAGCGGCACAACGTTCTACAGAGATGCTGCCGTTGAGTGAACACACGAAGATGGGCCCAGATGCACATGCGCCAGCCCTAGCAAAAACAAGATTGTCGCCAAATCTGACGCTAGCGGCTAGCTCCAAGCCATCCGATGAAGCACAGTTTCATATGATGCCTTCCACAGAGTCAGCGCCAGCGCCAGCTAGTGTTGCACCGGCACCTGCTGAGGAGAACGTATGCACCTGGCATCAAGTCTGCTGGCAAGAGACTGATGCAAATGGGGTGGATCGGACGGTGTGTACCACCCGGTGGGCCTCGCCCCGCGAACCCCGTGGGTGGCGCTTTTGGAGCTGCCGGAGTCAACGCTGGTGGATTATCACTGTGGTGATAATCCTTGCATCGCCTATTCTCTTTGCTTATGTGATCTACTCTCTACTAATGCTTGCAGGCTGTGGTACCTGGTGCTTTTTTGCAATGAAGTATTGGGATGATTGGGTGCATCCTTCAATGAGAGCAAATCCAAGAAAAGCACAGTTCATGAACTCTGAGCAAGGTCTTCCTGTCCGATCACCCTATCCTCGGTGACAGAGCTGATGGTAGAAATGTTTGATTTAGCTTCAGCATGTACAATCAGTACCATCAGCTGAAATCCAGGATTCGTGTAGAGCTGCTGCCAATCCAAGCCGTTGTGCTGTCTGCTCATCACACATTGGAGAGGACGGTCGCTGCTAGGGGCTGTGTTTTGTAGCGCTTGGGTGCGCATGACTGGAAGGATCGACAAGGTACAGAGGAGATGTGCTATTTTTGATGTTCGATGTGCTCGTTTGGAGGATTAATTTTTTTTCCTTGAAAGCGTATACTTGCACTACCTTCTGAAGCACTTGATGACGCCGGATCCCTCACAATAGCTGTATACATAGAATGATGCCCTGCGTATGCCTGCCATGAAGACAGCAAAGTCCTTTAGGTGTCAGACCATCTGCACCCATCAGCGTTGTCACCAATGCTGATGGGGATTGCAGAGAGGCACGTACAACCTGGTATTCCGATGGGGCATGTGGCCGATGTATGTGGTTACATTTTGTCAAGAAGATGCATCTATAGATAGATCGGGTGCAAGGAATCATGCGGCTCTCTTCCGAAGAAAAGGAAGTGACTGCAGACCTCAGCACAGGCCAGCATTAAAAGTTCACATGATGCATCTGTACACGCTCTCCCTGGCAAATGTAGGTAGCTTACGCTCAAACCACTTGACCTCAATGCACATCCTGGTTTCACATCCTCGTAGAACAGCCTCCCTCAAGCTAGGCTTATTTGGTCAACTGTCCGTGATTGTCTGCCTCTCTAATGTTTGTGCTGCCTAGCCTTGCTCAAATACCTCTGGGCTACGGTTTGCATTTTTCCATGCTGTCACGCCGCCGCCGCCACAGAGTCTCGTGGCGTTGCATGGTCTCCATCCAGTATGCTTTGGCCGTCTTGCCGTCTTGCATACAAGCTTCTGCAAGGGCAACCAGCTTGCTGGGCACCATGGTTTCCACAGCCATATTGCGCAGCTGCTCGCTTGCAAAACGCACATACGGCTGGTGAACCTGGCGCAACTTTCTCCTACGCTTTGGACTTGATTTGCTCTTTGGAAGCTGCCTTTTGTAGTCCCAGTGGAGAACTGAGTGGACGTCTGCCCTTTCGGACTCCAGCTCCTTCAGGCATCTGACCTCCTAGCAAAGAAAGATAAATATTAGCCACATCAACCTTCCCCAGCACAGTGCACAGAGCGTACACAAGGGGCCTGAATGCACTCAAGCTAGTCCGTGCATGGCAGCTAGCCCCAACACACGGCACACAACATGTGATGCTCCGCACACGTTTTGCGCTGCACTTTATATGCAGTCATAGGTGTCTGCGCACAGCTCGGAGAGAGGCCAAAGATGAGCCATTCCAGACTCTCACCAGTAACTCTTTGACTGTGGTCAGGGAAAGAACTTGTGGGATGCACCGCTTCCAGTGGTCAAACTCCGTCAAACCGTAGCTGGCTCTTCTCAAGCAGGCTCTGATTGCTCCCCCAGCCCAGCCATGCCACTCAGTCACCGTTCTGTCATCCATATCCTACACGGCTGCATAGCACAAGATTGTTGGGGCTTGCTGACAAGCACCTGCTGGTTAGACTGGGTCTCAATCGGAAGGCAGTCATCGCATGTGGCTGTAAAGTGCTACCATGCCTGGTACTTACCCTGTACTTTGGCAGTGCATTTTTCATGCTTAGAAGCTCTTCGATTGACGCAGGACCCACACACAGGACCAGCCTGTCACGTCGCTGGCTGGCCTTGTCACCCCACAGCCCCTTGTGCTGACTACAGAAGACCACGGCTTCCCCCTGCCAGCTTTTCCTGTCAATCCCTGCACACATCATGTCACAATGATCACAAATCAGGGTCAGAATTTCACTCTCAATTCTGGCGCCAGCGCTGCAGCACTCAGGATCGAGCTTGACTATCAATTTAGATTTGCAGTACAGCTTTTGAGCTGCTGTCGGCTCACCAGCAGGACAATTGTCCACGATGTAGATGGGTTGTGACTTGCTCTGCTTCAGCTTCTCCAGTGCCGCCTTCTTGTCTTCGGTGTGGGCAACACCTGCACAGTGCGGAAGGATCAGGTCCACAGGTTGTTTATGTATGTTGAAGCTAAGTTTCGCAAGTGCACCTCTCACAGAGCATGAGGCCCACTAAGCTCAAACAACCAACCTGAGCTGGACGAAATCCAATAGAAGTGCCTTGTGGGTGCCCGTGGTCTCCCCTCGCGGCACTCAAACAGGATGTCCCTGCCCATGAGCAGCTGCTGTCCCATAAATACGCCAGCAAAGTGTGATAGTCCAGCAGCACCTGCACGAGCACATCGATTGGGGCCTCTCTTACCTATGCTTCCCTATCCTGAAGCCTGAAGGCAAGGAATGTGGCACCTACCTGGTGACCCGGTAAAAACCGTCTCAGATCTGGACATTGACACTTTACGAGCCCGAATCGTGCATCCCGTGCGCGAAGGAGCTGCGAGTAGGCTGGCCGCACAAAGAGATCACTGGTGGCAATGAAAGGGATGCCCAGCCATGCCGCTCCACTCTCCAGCAAGATGACTGAGCCAGGTATGAGCTTCATGATGGCAGCCTGCAGGCAGAGGACCATTGAAGCGGGCCTACCATGCAGCACCATTCATGCTATCGATGGCAGGCACTGAGATCTGGCCTACCCGCTGAGCAGGCAAGGCCACGACAAAACGACTCAGGTCGTCAGTGCTGCAGCTGCTGTCCCACATAGGAGGGGCTCCAGAGTCACCTGGACAACATGGAAAGACTGAGCTTGCAACAAACAAATGCAGCGGCCCAATTCAGAAGGACGAGGGAACCATGCAGGTCCACACAGATGCATATTTATTTCTGAGGCCACATGCTGATGAGCTTCTGTACATGACACATCCATACCGTTGCACGTCATGGATGCATGCAGGATGTTGCACATGTCGCTTTGCACTGACCACAACTGTGGTTGACATGGCTCACCGAAAAGTGCCAGACGCAAGGCCTGCCTTGTTGCCGTCGCCATCATCAAACTCTTGCGAGCGCTCTGGTATATTTCCAGCATGTGCTGGCATCGGGGAGAATCAATCACTGCCTCCATGGCAGTCCGATATTTGTCGTTCAAATCAGCAATCTTGTTGTCACAAAGCTCCAGCCGTCGGGCCGCCCACCTGCAAGACATGGCAGCTGACCTTGCTCAACGGAAGACCCTGTTGTTGACAGCATCAATTCATGTAGCAGAAACTGTAAAAAGGTTCTGTTCTGCTTGCAAGGATTAGACAAGGAGACCTCTTGACCTCAATAAGGCAGCCAGTCAGCAGTACAACAAAAACCACGGGAAAATTTGGTGTTGGCTCCTCCTAGCAAGCCAGCGCAGACTCAGTCTCTTCGGAAGAGATCACGACACACTCACCCCGGCGAAAGAAAAGCCATACTGCGGCGTCTCACTTGTGGTCAGCGAGAGACCAGCACCTTCCCAGTCAGGCTTTGCAAAGTAAGTTCAGGGTCGGGCTGGCTGCTATTGATTGACGGCGTGTACAGGTCAAGACTAACACGTCGCAAGCTGCACTGCACTATACAGCACATCACATCACAAGCGCAATTTACTATCACTTCTTGACGGGCCACAAACCCTGCACTGGAAGCTGCGCAGCGTTCCGGAGTAACGCAGCATGCAGAGCACGACAGATAGCGCCGAACACATCCCGTATTTGCCATTATATTCATGCGCATCAATACTCTCAGAAAGAGCTTCAGCTCCTGCAGACGAGATGCTGCTCGATTAGAGACATCAGATAGAAGGAAGCTGGTGGCAGGTGCCGCACTCTGTCATGTCCGGAAGTGCGATTGCAGAACCCGATAAAAGCGTCTCAGTCATTAGCCTGCACGTCATATAAAACCCATTAATATGTTACTGCTGCTCGGATGTCAGAGTGCTGCCTGATTGCCGCACAAAAGCCACCCTTTGTCTGAGACAGAGCTCCTGGGCACCCCGGCATCTAAGCCAAGACATGACGACCACAGCATGATGTTTTGATTTCTTTTGCCACAAAGCAGGCCACCATGGACCTTTGCGGCATTCTTGATGTGACCTTGAAGGCATTGACCAGCAGGCCATGCCTATTCTCCTCCTTGCTGGGTTACTAGCCTCATGTAGTCTTTGCCTTGCAGGGGGATAGCTTGAAATGCTTATTAGCAAGTCTATGCTGCTTTCGGGCATGCTATTGTACCTAGGCCTTGCACATGCGCGTGCAACACAGGTGGGGTCAGGTCACATCCGATGATAAGCGACTCTTGAAGCCTATTCTATACATCTGGTCGCGTTGTGCCGGCACCGACTCTTGAGCATGCACTGCTGGCAGACAAGTCTTAGCATGGCTTTTGGGGATTGCAAGTGGGCGCTAGGTATTGAAGAGCGTCAGATTGTCTTGCCATCACAGTGTCTTGCATAGTAAAAAGACTCGTCAAAGAGACTTTGCTAGCAAACGCTGGGAATTGCAGCATGTCAGAGATTTCAGTGTTGTTGCGGCAGTCACATGGTGTTGTCCTCCAAAGCAACAAGCACAGTGCGCGTCAGACAATTGCAATCTGTGTGTGCTTCTGCTTTGCAAATGCCTGTTATATTAAGCATCGAGGAGTTATGCAAAGTGCATGCCACAAACAGAAGACCGCACTTTTTCAGATAGTACACGTGTGTACTTGCATCAAGTACAGCCGCTCTGCTGCAGAGCTAATCTACGCGTCAGCCCAGCTCACTTTCAGCATTGTGTGGTCCTTGCAGGGTGAGAGCATTCCGGATGAGAGGAGCCTAGCTGAAGAAGCAGCCGTGCCCGACATTTCAGAAGCTGATACCTCAACAGTCTCCACAATGAATTCAGCTACCTCATCAGGAGCTCGAATCATGGCTGCAACACTTCTGGAGGATGCAAAGCTTGAGCAGTCCGCAAAGCAGGCATTTGAGACGCCATCGCTGTCGAGGCAGCCTGCTAAGCAAGCAAACGAGGACACATCCTTTGATCAGGAAAATCCCTCAGAATCTCAGAAGCAGGAGTGCAGCCGTGGTTGGGCGGGTGCTTGCCCGGACAAGGAATGGGTTGCTGTCTTGGCAATCCTAGTGGTTGGCGCACTTGCCATCGTGGCTTGCTTGTGGGCCCTTGTAGCATGCTATGGCTTTTGCTGTGCATGTATGTGGGTTCCGTGGAAATGCGGATTGATTATGGATAGTTGGTGGCCTTCGTCAGCTTTTCTCTTAAGACCAAAATAAGGCTTATCTGTCATTGAAGAGACAGACGTCTGCTCAACCCGCCCAAACAAGCTCTCCAAGCCGCCCAAGCCGCCATGCGGCATTTGGCACCTTTCCTCATTTGGTGCCTATCTCTTGATAATGAAGCCTCCGCAACCTTCTCTCTCACTCAGACAATTACGAGGCATCTGCCTTGCGCCAATGATATCGACGGCACTGCAAGCTAATAGAGCTCACCTAATCCATCCTCTTCTAAGATTACAGACGTGTGGCAGGATGCAAGATTGCAAATGGATGGCCACCAGCCCTATAGGTATGGTTGTGATCTGCACATTGCTTGCTTCGGACTGCTTGGCGAAAAGCGCATGTGTCTCTGCTAAAGCGCGACAAGACAAACGCTCATTGCTTCTATCATGCCATTACGCGTATGTGTTGGGGCATACCCTACTCTGTCAGAATTTGATACGCATAATAGACGGATAAAGCACCTGCACAACAATCGCATTTCAAATGTTGGCCCTGCTGCAATGACAAACACTTTTGTTCGTAGAAAGGTTATTGTCTTTTGTGCTCTCAAGTAGTTAGCCTTAGCGGTCAACCTTCTCATGCTGCCTTGCGTCTTTGATGGTGCTGTCAAATTTAGCAATGCGTCATGCAAGGCCACTGTTCGATGATCGAATTGCATAGGCTTTCACTTCTCACGGATGACCCACCAAGGGCGCTAGAAGATGACCGCCCACCAAGAAGCTGATGGGGACAATGAAGATTGCGTCGTTAATGCGCCACGCTGGCGGCACGGTGTGGGGGATGACGCCAGTCATCATAATGGTCATGAGGGCCAGAAGGCTGAACACTATGTACATGGAGCGATAGTTGCGGAAGGTTGCATGTAGCTGCACAAACGCGCAGGCGTAGCTCTGTCAATAAGCAGCATCCTAGTAGCGCTTGATGGCAATGTTGACAAAGAGTGATGTTCTAAAATGGTGTGGTGATTTTGGACAGCTCTCAGAACTAGCATGCCGGGCCCACTTGACAAAGAAGATGTGCCTTGGCTTGGCTCTTGCCCAATACAGTGATGCTCCATGTTAGGCAAGATGACAGCCTACCTCTTTGAAGAAGTTGGTGTCTGCAATCTCCTTGGTAGTACTGCCCCAGGTCATTTTAAATCCCAGCAGGTGAGATGCAAAGGCAGCAGACAAGTGGAAGCTGAGGCCATTAAAAAAGAAGAAGAAAACTAGTGAGTACCTGCGCATGAAAGTAGACGCTGACTGATGTGGTCTGGATTCAGAAGGCTGAGATTCTGAACATGCTGCTTATGCAGCTCTTCCTAACAGCTGCTGTGGCAACTCTGGTAATACACCTGAGTCTGACTTGTGTGGGAAGGCCAAGCTCACTTCATGTTCTGCCAGGCTCCTTGCAAGAGGGAGCTGACGCCAAGGCGGTACATCATAAAGGTGTTGCCCACAGGTGTCTGCACATGCCAACACATGCTAAGCACACTGATGGCACAATTTATGCAAGCTGCTAGGCAGTCTATATCACCCTGAGACATGAGGCTTACTCCCAAAGCAGCGCTAAGAAAGGGGCCTAGTCTACTCCTCCTCGGTGACCATGGCATCATCGCAGCTCCTGAACTGACCTCACTGACAGCTGTCACATATCCAAGAGCTCACCAAAATAGAAAACACCACCAGACAGGTCATGCTGATCTCGAAGGTGCCCTCAAAGGTCTTGGCATACCACGCGCATTTGCTGTTCAGGAAGTACCTGCAGCATTGAGGCTAGGTTTTATGGAGGGTCTTGGCAGCTCAGCATACATGCGCATCTTCTTGCTTGAAGCCCACCCCCAATCTGCATTTTCTTTTGCCCAGCACATCATCGGGGGAAGTAAAGCTTCCACTCTGCAAGTGCCATGGCTGAGCATCAAGCACAGGTCTGAGGGCTGCTCACGTGGTCACAGCCATAGGCCAAGCAATGGCCAGGGCAATGTAGATGCAAATGTAGGCCACAATGGTCAGCTTGTTTGTAATAGGGGTGCATGCGTTCCATAGGAAGGTCCTGAAAAGCTTGGCAATAGGGCCCCTGCACAACGAGGGAAGTTTGCGCTCAGCAAATATATCTTATGCTGCCTGAAGGGACCTATCATTCCACCACAATAGATATTATCTGACAATAGTCTTGGCAAATTCTTGCAAGATGAGCCATCTGTGGCAGATGCGACGTGTCCAAAGGGAGTTGGTCTTTGAGCCATTAGTACAAGGCCACTGCATGTTTGTGACACTTTCTGTTGATGTCTCCTGCGAGGCCAGGCAAGCACCTCTCACAAGAGAGGCAAAGGAAAGCCTGACCGACAGAGATGCTGAGAAGGCACCTGCGAAGCCACTGGGACAGAGGGTTGAAGACGAGCTCGCTGCAGCCGAAGGCGTACTTGCGCATGCGGGAGATCTCGTCGTGGATGCTCAGGCTGAGCCCCTCCTTGAAGTCCGGCCCTGTGTATGTGATGTAGCGCCCTGTGTATCCCCTGACCTAGTCAGCAGAGAGCATTGCTCAGTGCTGGGCCTCAGTAGCCTATCCGTGCCCCAGCTCCTGTAGAATGTGTATGGATGCTGCAGGTCACCGAATGAGTTTATTGGATCCATGTCTCCATGAACAGCTCTCGGAGCAGCTGACAGAGCATGAGGCCAGACCTTCTAGACAGTTCTGAAACTCTACTGACTGCCATTTGGCTTGCAGCAAAGCATATTCACAAGCCCCTGTTTGACACCATGACTGAGCTCAGGGGTCGTAAGGAAGCTACCATACGCAGAGTTGATCACCTGGAAGCGGATGGCAATGTCGAAGTCTTCTGAGACGTGCGCGTCGCTCCAGTACTTGGTCTGGCCGTCTGCGCCCTGGAAGGCGCACTCCTTCATGTGGGCCCAGCGCAGGAAGGCGTTGTGGCCCACCAGGGGAGAGATGTCGCCCCCGGAGACGGACAGCATGATGGCGTTGTAGATAGTCTTAGTAAAGAAGGCCATGGCGTTCTCAAAATATTCGTGTGACACCTGGCATGACATGCACGGGTCAGGTACATGCAATAGAGATAGCAACAGATAGCGAAGGACATGCATTGCCTCATGGCCAAATGCAACACCGTGTAGCAAGCGCTTGCTTGTCCAGCAGTGCTTTTCTCTTGAAGCAGTTCCTGACAAGTCAATACATGAACAAGTTGAATGCAGCACCCGCTCACACTCCCCTCTTGAGGCTTACAGACCACAAATAAGCTGAGTAGTCTTGTAAACACTTGAGACACTGCCCACATGCAGAGTTGAGGTGTCTATGACCCACCTGCAGAGGTGTGGTGTAGTGCTGAGTGAAGGCAACCTCAGGCGAGAGCATGAGCTCAGTCACGGTGGGCAGGATACAATGCTCTGGCACTCTTGTGTCGCTGTCAACCAGCAGTATGTACTCTCCAATGCGCACGTCACCGCCAGCAAGAAAGGCCTGATCAGGCGTCTGCGCCAACGTCCTGAGGCGCACCTCCTGCAGCGCCTCGTACTGGTCCAGCATATCCTCCTGTGCACAGGAAATAGCTGCCCCTTGAGTCCACATATGCACTGCTGACATCCCCTCACTAGTGTACACGCTCCAAGGTGCACATACTGCATTTTCACGTGTATATCTGTCACAGGCACAGTGAGATCGTGGAGTGATGAACATGCTAGAGGGCAGTGCGAGTGCACCACATGCAGCAGGTGAATCACAATCCAGATTTGCCCCATGTCTGGTGGTGAGGAATGCTTGCGTTGCATGGGAAAGAGCAGTACCAGCATGATGGTCTCAACTTGCCGGCTGATCTCCAGGCAGTAGTTCATGTTGGACGCTTTCTTGAAGCGCCCTGCGCGCAGAAACCCTGCCTTCCCGTGTGGCGGCCGCGCCACAAACCCTATGTCATGCTGCCGGTAGAACTCTAGGCGCTCCTCTCTGCACTGCATGCAAGGCTCAGCACCTGAGGAGGCACATCAGCAGCATGTGGGAATCATGTATAACAGTATGTCATGTCCAGGCCATGACAGCAAGATGCTCCTGTTGCTATTTCCATGGTTGCAAGGGCTGGAGTGCTTGTCAATTGCTTTATCACGGAAAGGTCTGGACAGTCAGGCGGTGTGCATATGCGCTCAAGTAAGGTAGGGGGGGTGGGGAGCGTGGCGTGGCGCCAGTCGGCATATCCGCTAGCACCCTCGTCTAATCCAGTTTCGCCCACAAACATTCATACCCCCGGTAGCACCCACTTACTCCCCTGTAACTCCCACTAATCCTGCTTACTCATCCACACTTACTCTCAAGTCCGTAGAACCACTAGCACATCCACTTACATCACCCTCACTCACCCCTCCAAACCCTCCACTCACTTACACCAAAACCTCATTACTTCTCCCGAACACCCTCCGCCTCTCCTAAACCCTCTTATCTCCTCCCCATACCCTACTCCTCTGCTACCAGTCATCGTACCTCCGTCTATTCCATCTTTCACCCTCTACGTAGGTTAGCACTCACCCTATACACCCCTGCCTACACCCGCGCTACTATGCCGACTGGCGCCACGCCACGCTCCCCACCCCCCCTACCTTTGCTCCACTCACCCCTCCATACCCTCCTCTATCCTGCCTAACCCTCATTACCCCTTCTTTACTCCTCACTTACTCCTCCGTACGCCACTAGTTGTGCTACAGGCTCCCCAGTATCTATACACTGACATCAGGTGTGACGTGTAACTGCCTGCTGAGCACACACGTTTTACCCACGCTAATTCCTCCACGACGCACGCGTAAGTGCAACCCAACTTCCTTCTTTTTCACCACTTTCATATTCTGACAACCCTTGCTCAGCCTCTCTGACCCTCTCCACTTTCACCGCTGCCTCCCGCCCTCCACATCCCTCTCAGACCCCGGTAACATTTCTGCACTCCTATCTTCTGTTTCTTAGAAACCACACACTATTGGAGTGCAGATTTGTTACCGCCTCCTCAGCACCTCTGCCCCTCTCCGCTTCTGTCGCCGCATCCCACCCTCCACATCCCTCTCAGACCCCGGTAACATTTCTGCACTCCTATCTTCTGTTTCTTAGAAACAACCACTTATGGGAGTGCAGATTTCGAAGCCCTCCCAGAGCCCCCCAGCTCCGCTCACCTTCGACCA